>JACEFZ010001965.1:377500-661880 GCA_014155875.1 Cepaea nemoralis | reverse complement strand
TACTACATAACATACATACAAATACATCATAATACATACATACTACATACATACATACATACATCCCATACATACATCATACATAAACATACATAAAAATAATACATAAAAATAATACATACATAAACATCATACATACATAAAAAATTCCCCAAAATACATAAACATACATACATCAACTACAAATAAACCATCATACATACATACATACAAAACATACATCATACATACATACTCAAATACAACATACTTTACATACAACATACATACATACATAATACTACAAAATACTACTAATACTACATACATAATACATAATACTCACATACTACATACATAATAATAAAAAATACATACATACATACATCATACATCATAATACATCATCATAAACATCCATCAACATACATACATACATACATACTACATACATACATACATACAACATAAAAACATACATAATAATACATACTACATACATACAAAATACATAAATACATACATACATACATAATACATACATACATACATACATACATACAACATACATACTAACATACTACATACATACTAATACATACATACATAAAAATACATACATACATACATACATACATACATACATACATACAACATACATACATACATACATACATACATACATACATACATACATACATACATACATACATACATACATACATACAACATACATCATTATTGTAGTAAGACAGAAAAGCTGAAGAAAACTTATGTGCAATGGTGGGTCTATTTGTATATGAAGTCAGGGTGATATCATAGAAACATATTGTGCAACTTAAAGGGCCCAAAGAAAAAAAATTAGGAGGACACGATCAGAGATTGTTTTTTGCAGATGATGCTACAATTACGACGCACTCTGAGGAAGAATTACAACGTCTGCTATCTGCATTTTAAGCTTGTTCTGAATTTGTCAAAACAATTAGCAAAAAAAAGGGCCAGATTATGTCAAAGGTGCACATGGGGTACCTTCAATCTTTATTGACGACGCCGAACTGGAGATAGTAGCATCTTACATAGTAAGGATCAGAGATACATAGCAAATTATCCCTCGATCGGGAAATCAACTCAGGATTTGTAAGGCAGCAAAACAATGAACGGGTTAAAAAAAGGAGTCGGGGAGAACAGGAAGCTTACTGCCAAAAAAAAAGTCCTTGTCTACCAACCCGTGTCCTTAGTACTCTTCTTTATGGCAGTGAAACCGGACAACTTACTCACACCAAGAGAAACTTTTTAAACGCTTTCATATGCGGTGTCTGCGAAAATATTTGGTAAAAGTGGCAAGACAAAATCAAAAATACTGAATTTTGGGAAAAGAGCAGGTTGTGTGACGGTGTTTTCCATGCTCAGTCTGTGCCTAAATGTGCAATGAAAGTACATGACTTTATTTTAGGGCAAGTGCAGAAATTCAATATCTAGGCACATGGATAACTTAAATGGAAGATGCATCACTAAGTAAAGAACGAATAGGACAAGCAAACACTCACTGCATTCTATCAAATAAAGAAAGTTTTGTCAAAATTTGCCCTTTGAAAGTTAAAAAAAACAGTTCTTGCATGTTACATAGAACCAGTTTAGCATACGGCTGCATATCCTGGACATTAGTTTTTTTTCGCATATCCTTTACAGGACGTCGCTGTCACCATCACTTTTTTCAGCTGATTGTTGATTTCTTGGTAAGATTACGCTCCATTTTGCCATTGTTTTATGAGCGACCAGCTCACACACCCCATAAGATACCGACGGGGGAGAAAACCACTAGCGATTCTCTCGCACGTCACGTTACTCACTAGAGTATAGGGGATTACGGAGAAAGTCGTGTAACCCTACCCCAGGGAGACGGCGGACATTAGTAAACAGGCGAAAAATTCATGGAAGCCTTGGAGATATGGTTTTTTTAAAGAATGCTAAACATTTATTGGACAGTAAAAATGAGCAATCAAGACGTTGAAAGGGGAAGCTGAGTCTCAAAGACAACTTATCACAAACATCAGAAAGGGGCAGTCATTGTTTTATGTTTTTTTCCGCACGTTTTTAATGATAAAAATGGAGCATGGAGAACGGGAAAGTTTTGCCGAAAAAGAGAAAAAGGAAGAAAACGCGAACAGATCCTCAACAGTCTGTGTCATGGCACGGAAGGGATTCAACACACAAATTGATCCACTACGTCGGAGATCGAAATTTGTGGGAGACTGAGGGCCCCACGCCAGGGGGCAAGGCACTGGTGATGATGGATGATTTATAAAATACTGTAGCCCTTGATTTGTAATTACCCTAGCCTACATTTTTATAGACCACGGTGAGTTATCATTATGATAACCATCATCACCATCCCATCATAAAATTTTCAAATTTTTGTCGTCAAGCGACGGGGAGAAATAGTTGTGTTCCAGCGTCCGATGGTGGTGCTAGATAGTGTCACGCCGTGTAATTGTACAATGTCTTTGATGTCGAAAATACATTTTCTTCTCGGGTGCCATCTTGCTGTCGTGTCGGATCTGTTTTGGTGTAGCGCAGAGGTGGTAATGGAGGTGTTGCGTTCTAACGAGATGGGTCGTTTTATTATGTGTCACAGTGTGTTAAACCGAATGTCTGTCTGATTACATCATTTCATATTCTGTCTCAAAATTTAAAGTTGGCAACTTTTCTCGCGAATCCTCTCGCAGGGTGATTTTGCTTATGTGTGAATTGGATTGCCCAAATATGACATTGGCAGCAGAGGGTTGATGTGAATAGTTGTTTATTATCGTTTACGAACAGGAGTTTTTTACTCGGATTTCTATTTCTCGGTCTATTCTGTGATAATCAAATTCTTGGATTTTTAAATTTCTTTACCTTGCTTCAGGATGTACTATTTTTTTCCATCCTCATGTGCCATCCCGGGAAAAAGCGTAGAGGGTCATGATCGCCATTTCACTCGATCACCAGAATCGTTAATCAGTTCAGTGTTCCGTCTCGACCATGCCATGTGGCCAAGCCACCCTATATACTTCTCGGTGTTCCCTTGGTCTGTTCCCTTCGATTTTCCCAGTTGTCACCAAGTTCTCCAATACATTTCTTCTCATAAATATCCAAAAAATTTTGACTGTCTAAGTCTAATTTCTCTAATCAATTTACGATTTTTTTTGTTTCCTGTAGTACTTGATTTCTTTTTGGTTTCATTTGTGATTCTGTCTGTCCATGGAAATTTTTTGCATCCTCAAAAACCACATTTCTATAGCCATCAGATGTTTTTTCAGTTGTCTGCACAGTGTCCCAAATTTACATCCATACAAAAACTCAGGCTCTATGTAGCACCTCAACACTCTTTTTCTCGTTTTAATTGACATCTTTTTTTTTGGTCGGTATGTTTTTTATCTTGCTAAAGGCTACTTTCGCCATGGCGATTCTTGTCAATCTCTTCAAGGGATCTCCCATCAGATGTTTGACTGTTCCGAGATAATTGTATTGATTCACATGTTTAAGAATATTCCATTTACTTGTATATTACATTTTGGTACTTCTTTTTTCCCAGCGACGACCATAAACTTGTCTTTTACAATTTAAATTTTAACCTGGGGGCGCAGAGGTGTTTTCCCAAAGGGACCAGGGCCGGGTTATATACTGGCCAAGACCTATTGACGCTTCCCCGTCGAGCGTCCTGGGCAAAAGGTCCCCTTTGGGGGCCCGGCTAAAGTCAGTAGGATCGCCGATTCCTCCCGAAGTCGGAGAGTGTCTGCCTGTACGGCGAGGAACCACCAGTCTGCACACCAATAAGCCAGACATGGGACAACGGATACTCACGCAAACCTCAGGGTCCTGTATGACATCACATGATGTTGGACAACAGGATGCCTTCATCCGACATACAGGACTTCGCGTTGGAGCTCAAGCCAACGAACAAAGCAAGCAAGCAAGCAATTCTAACCCAGTTGTTCACTGTGTGCAACAACCCATCTACTAATTGCAGATCCTGCTCATTGTCTGCAATCAAAACTGTACTCTGCATATCTAATTTTATTGATGTTTCGTCCCCCAATGATGTTTCAATTGATAACTTCTACATTTCTGAAAATATTTTCACTGTATAAGGAAAAAAGATCTGGAGACATTACACATCCCTATCTCACACCTCTCTTAATAGGCTGATATTGTCCTACTTCATTATCAAACCTTATGGCAGCTTGTTGTTTCCAAATATTGTTTCAATAAGTATAATTTCATTCCATCAAATTTTTTGGTCGCAAGCATATCTACCCTGTTGACATGTCTTACTCTATCGAAGCCTTTTTGTAGTCAATAAAGCAAAAATGTATAGCTTTGTTTACTTCTATAAAACGTTCAATAACTGATCGCAGCATATACATAGCATTTACTTTCCCTTTCCTTCTACAAACCCACATTGTTTTTCTCCTATTTTAGGTTGTATTTTCTTTCTCACCCTTTGCATAATAATTCGTAGCAGAATCGCGTTGGTGTGACTCATTATACTAATTGTTCTATGTTGATCACATTCCAAGGCTCCTGATTTCTTTGGGATTGCAATAAATACAGAATTACATAATTCAGAAGGTATATCTCCGGTATCATATAATGTGTTCAGCAGTCTGGTGGCTATCTATTCCATATTCGTCTAAAGCTTTAATCATTTCTGTTGTGATGTTATCTGAACCGGGGATCTTGTCAGCTTTCATATGTTTAAGAACATTCCCAACCTCCATCTTCAAATTGGCGGTTTCCCTTTATTATTTAAAACAAATATCATACTGTTCATCTCTGTTATCAAAATAAGGTTTTTTTACATAATCTGTCCATTCATGTAGAATCTGATTTTTCTATTATGATTTTGAGTTTTTTAGTTTGTAGACAGCCTGCTGACGTTCTTGTTATTTTAATAGTAATTTCCTGAATTCTTTTTTGCACTAATTTTGGGATTTTGATGTTGTGTTTATTTTCAATTTCAGCTTCTTTTGCCTCCTTACATAATATTCTGACTTGTCTGTGAATTTATTTATATTTTGGGAGAATTACTTTTTTTGATTTTCGTTTCTATTAGTTGTAAAGTTTCTTCAGTCATTCATTTCTTTTGACCCCCTTTAATTTTGGAATAGTTGTTTCTGCAGCCAAACTGACTGAATTTTCAACATTTCGATTAAACATCCCACCCTGAAAAGAATCTCTGGATCAGCAATACATCAATCTGTTCTATATTCTATGTTGAATTTGATTTGTATTTCCCTGTCATTTCTCAATGCACACGATCATATTTAGTGTTTCCCGTTATATACGTGACTTTTTTTAAATTTACCCCCAATATACCTGTAAGTAATTGTGGTCACTATAACAATCAGCATGGGGAAATGTTTTTTCAAATTTTTAACGCTTTTTAACCTTCTGCTAATTAAAATGTAGTCAATCGGGGTTCTAATTTGCTATCAAGACTCCTCCATGTCCATAATCTTCTAGGGTTGTTTAAACCAGGTCTTTCCTACAATCATTTCTTGCTCTTTTGCCCCCTCTACAAGTCTGTATCCCCTTTTGTTTCCTCTCCCAAAACCCTGGGTTTCCCACTGTCTATCTATCACCTTGATTTCCTACTTTGCATTGAAGTCCCCTATTATGATGTTTATTTCTGAATTTTTTCATTGTTTTTAAAAATAGACTCAATGTATTATAAAATTCCTCTCACTATCTTCACGGCTTTTTCCTGTTGGGGGATATATTTGAATAACGTTTAAATTTTAAAGGGCCTGCCCTTAATTTAGCTAGTAGAACTCTGTGACACCACCCAATATCATTGAACAGATTTTGATGTTTGCCGATCCCAAAATAATTGCTATCCCTCTTTGTCGAAATTTTCCTCCAGAATAAATAATCTTAAAATCTTCATATATCTTAATGTCTGCTCCTTTTCCCTCTCGTTTCGCACATCCCTAAAATATTTAAATTTTTTCTCTTTCTATTTATTGTTTGATGTTTTCTACTACCATTTCGTGGTCGTTTATCGTCCTAACATTCCATGTTTCTAATTTTAATGTCTTGACCTTGTCTTGCAGTGATCTGTAGTTAGACGAATCATAATGATGGCACTATTAAAGAAAGGGAGTTTGCCGTTTTTTCCTTCCTTTGGGAGTGACCTACTGGTCGGTGACGCCAGCCATTGTCTCGTGAAAAAGATCTTCTGCCTACCGTCGCAAGACTTGAGACCATAACCCAAAAACTATCTGTCGGTGCCCCCAAAGTTTCATCCCCCTGCCCTTTCCCTGGCTTCTTTTGAAAACTTCCAATAAACGTATACGAAAAAACCCAAAAATAATCCACAGAAGAACACTAAAACAGCGTCTCCCGAAGAATGAACGTTACGACGCCGCCATTTTTACCGGAAGTCTATTTTACTATTATTTTACAGGGGTTTAAAATGGTTTCATTTTGTACCTGTGTTTATCGCAATGGCTAGGTTTTTTCCCCCCCTTTCCCGCAAGGGGGGAAAGACATACATACAAAACATACATACTCATACATACATACATACTACATACATACATACATACAAAACATACATCCCTCCCTACATACATACATACATACATACATACATACAACATACATACATACAACATACATACATACATAATAAACATACATACATCCCAACATACATAAAAAACCCATACATACATACATACATACTTTCATACATCAACATACATCCCATCCAACATACATACATACAAAACATACAGACTACATACATACATACTAAAAATACAAAATTTCCCTTACTACAACTACATACATACATAATAATACCCCCTAAATACCTACAAAACATACATACATAATACATACATACATACAATACATACTTTACATCATAATAAATACAATACATAATACATACATACAACATACATACATACATACATACATACATACATACATACATACATACATACATACATACATACATACATACATACATACATACATACATACATACATACATACATACATACATACATACATACATACATACATACATACATACATACATACATACATACATACATACATACTACATACATACATACATACATACATACATACATACATACATACATACATACATACATACATACATACATACATACATACAATACATACATACATACATACATACATACATACATACATACATACATACATACATACATACATACATACATACATACATACATACATACATACATACATACATTATTGTAGTAAGACAGAAAAGCTGAAGAAAACTTATGTGCAATGGTGGGTCTATTTGTATATGAAGTCATGGTGATATCATAGAAACATATTGTGCAACTTGAAGGCCAAGAACAAAATTAGGAGGACACTGATCAGAGAGTTGCTTTTTGCAGATGATGCTACAATTACGACGCACTCTGAGGAAGAATTACAACGTCTGCTATCTGCATTCTCTAATGCTTGTTCTGAATTTGGTCTAACAATTAGCAAAAAGAAGGCACAGATTATGTCACAAGGTGCACATGGGGTACCTTCAATCTTTATTGACGACGCCGAACTGGAGATAGTAGACCATCTTACATAGTAAGGATCAGAGATACATAGCAAATTATCCCTCGATCAGGAAATCAACATCAGGATTTGTAAGGCAGCAACAACAATGAACAGGTTAACAAAAGGAGTCTGGGAGAACAGGAAGCTTACTGCCAAAACAAAAGTCCTTGTCTACCAAGCCTGTGTCCTTAGTACTCTTCTTTATGGCAGTGAAACCTGGACAACTTACTCACACCAAGAGAAACGTTTAAACAGCTTTCATATGCGGTGTCTGCGAAGAATACTTGGTATAAAGTGGCAAGACAAAATCACAAATACTGAAGTATTGGAAAGAGCAGGTTGTGTGACGGTGTATTCCATGCTCAGTCTGTGCCTAAATGTGCAATGAAAGTACATGACGTTATTTTAGGGCAAGTGCAGAAATTCAAATATCTAGGCACATGGATAACATTAAATGGAAGATGCATCACTAAGATAAAGAACAGAATAGGACAAGCAAACACTCACTGCATTCTATCAAATAAAGAAAGTTTTGTGCAAAAGTTCTGTCCTTGAAAGTTAGAAAAAACAGTTCTTGCATGTTACATAGAACCAGTTTTAGCATACGGCTGCATATCCTGGACAATTAGTTTTTTTTTCGCATATCCTTTACAGGACGTCGCTGTCACCATCAGCATTTTTCAGCTGATTGTTGATTTCTTGGTAAGATTACGCTCAGCAGTTTGCCATTGATTTATGAGCGACCAGCTCACACACCCCATAAGATACCGACGTGGAGAGAACCACTAGCGATTCTCTCGCACGTCACGTTACTCACTAGAGTATACGGGATTACGGAGAAAGTCGTGTAACTCCTACACCAGGGAGACCGGCGGACAATTAGTAAACAGGCGAAAAATTCATGGAAGCCTTGGAGATATGGTTTTATTAAAGAATGCTCAACATTTATTGGACAGTAAAAATGAGCAATCAAGACGTTGTAAGGGAAGCTGAGTCTCAAAGACAACTTATCACAAACATCAGAAAGAGGCAGTCATTGTTTTATGTTTTTTTCCGCACGTTATTAAATGATAAAAACTGGAGCATGTGAGAACAGGAAAGATTTGCCGAAAAAGAGATAAAGGAAGACAACGCGAACAGATCCTCAACAGTCTTGTGTCATGGCACGGAAGGGATTCAACACACAAATTGATCCACTACGTCGGAGATCGTAATTTGTGGTGAGACATGATGGCCCACGCCAGCGGGCAAGGCACTGGGTGATGATGGATGATTTATATAATACTGTAGCCCTTGATTTGTAATTACCCTAGCCCTACATTTTTATAGACCACGGTGAGTTATCATTATGATAACCATCATCACCATCCCATCATCATAATCTTCGAATTTTGTCGTCAAGCGACGTGGGGAGAAATAGTTTGTGTTCCAGCGTCCGATGGGTGGTGCTAGATAGTGTCACGCCGTGTAATTGTACAATGTCTTTGATGTCGTAAATACATTTTCTTCTCGGGTGCCATCTTGCTGTCGTGTCGGATCTGCTTTGGTGTAGCGCCAGAGGTGGTAACTGGAGGTGTTGCGTTCTAACGAGATGGGTCGTGTTATTATGTGTCACAGTGTGTTGAACCGAATGTCTGTCTGATTACATCATTTCATATTCTGTCTCGGATAATTAAGTTGGCAACTTTTCTCGCGAATCTCATCTCGCAGGTGTTGATTTTGCTTATGTGTGAATTGGATAATGTCCAAATATGACATTGGCAGCAGAGGGTTGATGTGAATATGTTGTTTATTATCGTTTTACGAACAGGAGCTTTTGACATCGGATTTCTATTTCTCGGTCTATTCTGTGATAATCATAATTCTTGGATGTTTAAATTCTTTACCTTGCTTCAGGGATGTACTATTTATTTTCCATCCATCATGTGCCATGCCGGAAAGCGTAGACGGTCATGACTCGCCATTTCACTCGATCACCAGAATCGTTAATCAGTTCAGTGTTCCTGTCTCGACCATGCCATGTGGCCAAGCCATCCATGTATATACTTCTCGGTGTTCCCCTTGGTCTGTTCCCTTCGATCTTGCCAGTTGTCACCAAGTTCTCCAATACATTTCTTCTCATAACATATCCAAATAATTTTGACTGTCTAAGTCTAATTTCTCTAATCAATTTACGATTTTTATTTGTTTCCTGTAGTACTTGATTTCTGTTTGGTTTCATTTGTGATTCTGTCTGTCCATGGAATTCTTTGCATCCTCAAAAACCACATTTCTATAGCCATCAGATGTTTTTCAGCTTGTCTGCACAGTGTCCAAGTTTCACATCCATACAAAAACTACAGGCTCTATGTAGCACCTCAACACTCTTTTTCTCGTTTTAATTGACATCTTTTTATTGGTCGGTATGTTTTTCATCTTGCTAAAGGCTACTTTCGCCATGGCGATTCTTGTTCTAATCTCTTCAAGGCATCTCCCATCAGATGTTATGACTGTTCCGAGATAATTGTATTGATTCACATGTTGAAGAATATTCACATTTACTTGTATATTACATTGTGGTACTTCTTTCTTCCTAGCGACGACCATAATCTGTGTCTTTTTACAATTTAATTCTAACCTGGGACGCAGAGGTGTTTCCAAGGCACCAGGGCCGGGTTATATACTGGCCAAGACCTATTGACGCTTCCTCGTCGAGCGTCCTGGGCAACAGGTCCCTTTGGGGTCCTGGCTAAAGTCAATAGGATCGCCGATTCCTCCGAAGTCAGGAGAGTGTCTGCCTGTACGGCGAGGAACCACCAGTCTGCACACCAATAAGCCAGACATGGGACAACGGATACTAATGCAAACCTCAGGTCCTGTATGACATCACACTGATGTTGGACAACAGGATGTCTTCATCCGACATACAGGACTTCGCGTTGGAGCTCAAGCCAACGAACACAAGCAAGCAAGCAAGCAATTCTAACCCCAGTTGTTCACTGTGTGCAACAACCGCATCTACTAATTGTTGCAGATCCTGCTCATTGTCTGCAATCAATACTGTATCATCTGCATATCTAATTTTATTGATGTTTCGTCCTCCAATGATGTTTCAATTGATAACTTCTACATTTCTGAAAATATTTTCACTGTATAAGGAAAAAAGATCTGGAGACATTACACATCCCTATCTCACACCTCTCTTAATAGGCTGATATTGTCCTACTTCATTATCAATCCTTATGGCAGCTTGTTGTTTCCAATATATTGTTTCAATAAGTATAATTTCATTCCCATCAATTTGTAGGTCTGCAAGCATATCTACCATGTTGACATGTCTTACTCTATCGAAAGCCTTTGTGTAGTCAATAAAGCAAAAATGTATAGCTTTGTTTACTTCTATAAAACGTTCAATAACTGATCGCAGCATATACATAGCATTTACTGTTCCCTTTCCTTCTACAAACCCACATTGTTTTTCTCCTATTTCAGGTTGTATTTTCTTTCTCACCCTTTGCATAATAATTCGTAGCAGAATCGCGTTGGTGTGACTCATTATACTAATTGTTCTATGTTGATCACATTCCAAGGCTCCTGATTTCTTTGGGATTGCAATAAATACAGAATTACATAATTCAGAAGGTATATCTCCGGTATCATATAATGTGTTCAGCAGTCTGGTGGCTATCTATTCCATATTCGTCTAAAGCTTTAATCATTTCTGTTGTGATGTTATCTGAACCGGGGATCTTGTCAGCTTTCATATGTTTAAGAACATTCCGAACCTCCATCTTCAAAATTGGCGGTCCTTCATTATTAAATCAAATATCATACTGTTCATCTCTGTTATCAACATAAAGGTTTTTCACATAATCTGTCCATTCATGTAGAATCTGATCTTTTTCTATTATGATTTTGAGTTCTTTAGTTTGTAGACAGCCTGCTGACGTTCTTGTTATTTTAATAGTAATTTCCTGAATTCTTTTGTGCACTAATTTGGTATTTTGACTGTTGTGTTTATTTTCAATTTCTATGCAATTTTTCTAAAGCCATGCTTCTTTTGCCTCCTTACATAATATTCTGACTTGTCTGTGAATTTATTCATATTTGGCAGAATTACTTTTGTTGAGTTTTCGTTTCTATTAGTTGTAAAGTTTCTTCAGTCATTCATTTCTTATGACCCACCTTTAATTTTGGAATAGTTGTTTCTGCAGCCAAACTGACTGAATTCTTCAACATTTCCGATTAATCATCCACACCCTGAAATAGAATCTCTGGATCAGACAATACATCAATCTGTTCTATACTTCTATGTTGAATTTGATTTGTATTTCCATGTCATTTCTCAATGCACACAGATCATATTTAGTGTTTCCTGTTATATACGTGACTTTCTTTAAATTTACCCACAATATACCTGTAAGTAATATGTGGTCACTATAACAATCAGCACTGGAACTGTTTTTGCAATTGTTAACGCATTTCTAACCTTCTGCTAATTAAAATGTAGTCAATCGGGGTTCTAATTATGCTATCAAGACTCCTCCATGTCCATAATCTTCTAGGTGTTGTTTAAACCAGGTCTTTCCTACAATCATTTCTTGCTCTTTTGCCCACTCTACAAGTCTGTATCCTCTTTTGTTTCCCTCTCCCAAACCATGGTTTCCTACTGTCTATCTATCACCTTGATTTCCTACTTTTTCATTGAAGTCCCCTATTATGATGTTTATTTCTGAATTTTTACATTGTTTTAAAGTAGACTCAATGTCATTATAAAATTCCTCTACACTATCTTCACTGGCTTCTCCTGTTGGGGCATATATTTGAATAACGTTAATTCTAAAGGGCCTGCCGCTTAATTTAGCTAGTAGAACTCTGTCTGACACCACCCAATATCATTGAACAGATTTTGATGTTTGCCGATCCAAGATAATTGCTATCCCTCTTTGTCGATATTCTCCTCCAGAATAAATAATCTTAAAATCTTCATATATCTTAATGTCTGCTCCTTTCCATCTCGTTTCGCACATCCCTAAAATATTAATTTTCTCTCTTTCTATTTATTGTTTGATGTTATCTACCTACCATTTCGTGGTCGTTTATCGTCCTAACATTCCATGTTGCTAATTTTAATGTCTCTGACCTTGTCTTGCAGTGATCTGTAGTTAGACGAATCATAATGAACTAGGCACTATTAAAGAAGGTAGTTTGCCGTTGCTTTCCTTCCTTGGCAGTGACCATACTGGTCGGTGACGCCAGCCATTGTCTCGTGAAAGAGATCTTCTGCCTACCGTCGCAAGACTTGAGACCATAACCAACAACTATCTGTCGGCTGCCCTCAAAGTTTCATCCACCACCTGCCTTCCGTGGCTTCTTGTGAACACTTCCAATAAACGTATACGAAATAACACCACATAATCCACAGAAGAACACTAAAACCAGCGTCTCCCGAAGAATGAACGTTACGACGCCGCCATTTTTACCGGAAGTCTATTTGACTATTTATTTTACAGGGGTTTAAAAATGGTTTCATTATTGTACCTGTGTTTATCGCATATGGCTAGGTCTCTTTCCGCAAGGAAAGACCAGCCTAAATCGTCGCACAAAGTACGATCTCCGTAGCTCCGGCGACGACCTCCAGGAGTCTCCGATAAACTTGCACTCGTGAACCGAACAAGGTGGCCCGGAATCGAACTCACAACCTTCGGAGGCAAACGGCTTAACCACTTCGTCAGGGAGACTCCCAGAGATGTACAATTTATTCGTACATTAAGTGTACCAGGAGATATGCTTACCTGCTTTTCTTCCGTTTTAGTTGTATTTATTTTCACGTTGTATCTTCTGCCTGTTGAATTAACTTGATGAGTGATGTGATGCGTGAGTCAATATCAAAACGGCTGCCTTTACTTTCCAACACATTTTCTAGTATCCATTTTAGGCTGGATTCACCTGAAAACCCAGGTCAGTTTGCAAACATTCCCCGTGTCGAGGGGATTCGAACACATGACCTTTGGACTGGCAGGTAAGCGTGCTAACCACTCCCCTGCATAAGGCACTCTTTATGTGGGTAGGTTCTCAAAGTTTTCAAATGTAGCTGGGGCAGTGGTCTATATGATCTTTCCAATGTTAAAATCCTGACGGATGAGTAACGTGTACATGGATCCTGCCAATGTATCGACATTGTCGGAGTAGGCTAGATGTCTGATATATTACCATTGGAAAAAGCAGAGGTTAAACATCCTTTCCTTATTTTGCAAAAATAAAATCCGCACAGTCCAACCTGTGAATCAAATCAGGTCTTTACGACAGACAGACAGACAGACAGACAGACAGACAGACAGACAGACAGACAGACAGACAGGCAGGCAGGCAGGCAGGCAGAGATACAGCCAAATGTGTCGATAGGTAGGTAGATACAGAGAGAGAGAGAGAGAGAGAGAGAGAGAGAGAGAGGAGAGAGAGAGAGAGAGAGATCAGCCAACATTCAGCCCTGACAAGATTACCCGAGCTCGGCAAATGACCCAGGTAATAATGTAGAAGAAAAAACACGTCTAACGTGAACATGTGTCAAGGCCATATTTGTTAAATAGCGTATCGATTGCCAGTCCGTGTAACCGCCTCACTGCAATGTGTATTCTTCTTCTTACCACTCAGACCAATCAATCTTGTTGTGTTGAGTGGCAAAGCATCGTAGCCTTCACCACGCATGGATACCTCTATAAGTATACGTCACTGTCGTCTTAAATAGATAGATCACACGACTTCAATACAGAACGCACGGGTACCGCTTTAAGTGCTCAGTCTTCAACAATATATAGGTCACAACAAACTCAATCCTGTTCATCATGGTGTATACTAGAATCATACTCTCTCTTACAGCTGGTCCTCCAATTATAATTCCTCCTCCTCCTGCTTTCACTCGTCCTTCTCGTGTTCCTCATCTTGCCTCTCCCCCATCTTCTATTCTTCCCCCTTCTCCTACACCTCCTCTTTCTTCTCATGCTACAGCTTCTGTTCGGTCGACACATCCGGCTTTGTTCCAGCATTTGCTGGCCGGGGTGACCTTCTCAAGTAGTTTCGCGAGATACTCAGCGTCCTCAGTAATATACCCGTTGGGTGGACTTCAGTAGTATACTCATGGGATGGACTTCATTAATATACTCGTTCGATGGACCTTAGTGGTATACTCATTGGATGGACTTCAGTAGTATACTCGTTAGATGGACTTAGTTAATATACTCATCGGATGGACCTTAGTAGTATACTCTTTGGAACAACCAATATATTATACCCGTTGGATGGAGCACAGTAGTATGCTCGTTGGATGGACATCCTCGGTAGTATACTCGATGGATGGACCTCGGTAGTATACTCAATGGATGGATCTCAGCAGTGTGCTCGTTGAATGGACCACAGTAGTACATTCGTTGGATGGATCTCTGTAGTATACCCGTTGGGTGAACCTCAGTAGTATATTCGTTGGGTGGATCTCAGTAGTATACTCCATGGATGGACCTCAGTAAAATACTCGTTGAGTGGACCTCACTCATATACTCGTTGTATGAAGATCTGAACCTAATTTTCACTTTGAAGAAATCAAACTTGGTGGAGTGTAGAACCATTTGTCAAATCAGTATAGCTCACCGTCGATGGACATCATTTACACATGATCTGGGAAGAGGTGGACTGGTGTGTGACCGAGGTTTTTCCACATTGTGGTTTCGAGTCATTACGTCTTTAAGAACACCGATTCCTAGATGCACAATCAGTTTGATTGAGGGATATAGTAAGTAGGTCAAGTCAGTGATCCTCTTCCACGTTTTACGGTTCACACTTACGGAAAATCAACAACTCTTTGATGAGATGTATTAGGGGAGCTGCCAACTTAATAATCCGAAACCGAGTAAGAAATAATGTTATCAGATAGACAGTGGGATAAACACCTTGTGCCACATACATTGAAAGACAGAAGATCAAATGGTTCAGCCATCTCGCTAGAATGCAGCACCAACAACTACCAGTACTGGCGCTACATCAAAGAGCATCTGCTACGACAGCAAGAGGACGCCCGAGAAGAACATGGATTGAAGGCAGCAAAGACATTTCACATTACAATTATACGGAATGACACTATCAAATGCCACCATCGGGCGCTGGAGTGACAATTATATCTCCCCACGACACTTGACAGCAAAAGTGGAAGATGATGATGATGATGAATGTAACATCTAGACATACCGACGTCGTGGCTTAGGGGATCATGAGAAGTGCAGTTTCGTCATTCCCGAACCTACCAAGTTGGACATCAGCGCACACTAATTTGGAATCAGACAGCTCTGAGTTGTTTTCGCAGATATGAGGTGTCGGCTGTTCAAAATTCAATGGCAAACTCCTGAACTGAAATGCCTATCAAATCACAAATAGCTAATAAATGTTACGGTTGACGACTGCAAACGACATGCAACTAACAGTATGTCCTATAACCCCTTCTTCATTCTTCTTCCTCTACAAATGGCTATCAATACTTCTGATGTTGTTTAAAAGAAAATTGGAGAGTCAAATAGGCCGATATCTTCCCCAGATCAGACAACAGAAGGAAAAGAAGCATATCATGAATCAGCGAACGTGAGTTTTAAGGAGGTCCCAACATACCACGCTCAACAGAAGCATGTCTATCTGTTGGTTGTTCTGTTTGCTTTTTCCAGGATGTAATTATCTGCCTTTCTGTGAAGGACACTCCAAACAGAATCAGATAAGCCAGCGGTTCTTAAATCTTGTTTAGTTGGGCACACAGTGAATGACGATAAATTAGAAGTACGGGTGTGTAACAGTTATGACTTAAAGGTTGTTAACATGGTAGCATACATGTTGTATAATGCATTGACAATAAATATAATGACGATATATAAGCCCATGGCAGATACGAGAACTCGCTGTGGACGATTAATTATCCAATGGCAGTTAATTAGTTAAGAAGTCCGCAATCGGGACCTCTTGTGTATATGTGACGTGTTAGGATCCTCACACGTTTTAGGTTTGAGTACTAGTAGGACTGGGTGACCAGTCTTTCCCTCCCGTAGCGAATGTCGAGTGTAGGCATCGAACACTCGACCTCCTGGGTCCATGCCGTTGTCAGGTTTACAGGCGAAAGGATCCACATAATAGCACCGGGTTTTATCCCATATGGCCCGATATCTTTCTGCAAGGGCGGCCTGCAGAAAACCTCGCAAATGCACGAACTCAGTAGCTCCAGCGACGACTTTCAGGAGTCTCCGAATGACGGAGTCCTAAATCGAACTCACAAACTTCGGAGGGCGAGGCAGGCGGATAGACCACTTCTCCACTAAAATTCTCAACATGCCATTGTCAGGATAGCCTCCTAATGATTACACCAACCCAGGGATATATTTGGCATTATAACAAGGGAAGGAGCATCTGCATCAATGTCTTGTCGTTAGACGTTAGAAAAATATTCCGCCTCGTTACAACTCATTATTCCTAATATATCTTATACTTGTATAAGCTGTGATTGTTAACTTATGGTTGTGATTTATGTTACATTATTGTTTTGATTTATGTTAACATATGGTTGTGATAGTCGAGGCAGTAAGTAAAGCAATAACTTGGCTCGAGACACAGACATTAAATCGGGAATGTGTTCTTAGTGACTCAATGAGTATGCTCAGGAGGATAGAGATGTGGTGGGTCAGAAGAGAGTGGCTGCTGTCTCTGGAGTGGTCTCGGCTGGCAAAGATTAGTTTCATTTTCGTGCCAGGACATGCGGGTGTACAAGGGAACGAGAAGGCTGACATGCTTGCAGGTAGGGCTACTGTGGAAGGCGGACGAGCCATAGACCATGTAGACATTCTGAATGCTCTATGATAAGTAAGTCGTTTACGAGAACCAAGCGATGACCAAGAATCTACAACCATGGCCAGGCTGCGAGAACAGCAAGTTAAAAGAGGTGTGGCCAAACAAGAACACTACGCAGGAAGCCAAAGAAGAGTAATTAACCAACGCAGAACTAGTGTCATGAGCCGCTACACGCTTCGGGATTTGCTGAGGAGGGGATCCGAGCACTTATGGACTGAATGGTTCGATGTGTATTGAGGATGATCTGTCGACTAACTAACTAACTAACTAACTAACTAACTAACTAACTAACTAACTAACTAACTAACTAACTAACTAACTGACTGACTGACTGACTAACTAACTAACTAACTAACTAACTAACTAATATGGTTGTGATTTCTGTCAAAATATGGCTGTGATTTCTGTTAACATATAGTTGTGATTTATGTTAACATATAGCTTTGATTTCTGTTTACATATAGCTGTGATTTATGTTAATGTATGAATGTTGTGTATTTTAATCTATGGATGTGACTTCTTGTAACGTATGGCTGTGGTTCTTTTTATCATATGGCTGTGATTCTTTTGAACAAACTGTGATTCTTATTAACATATGGCTGTGATTATTTTTAACATATGGCTGTAACTCTTGTTAATTTATGACTGTAATTCTTGCCAACATATGGCTATGATTCTTGTTAGCATGTGATTGTGATTATTGTTAACACGTGGTTGTGATTCTTGTTAGCATATGGCTGTGATTCGTATTAACATATAGCTGTGATTCTTGTTAACATGTGGCTGTGATTCGTATTAACATATAGCTGTGATTCTTGTTAACATGTGGCTGTGATTCGTATTAGCATATAGCTGTGATTCTTGTTAACATGTGGCTGTGATTCGTATTAACATATAGCTGTGATTCTTGTTAACATGTGGCTGTGATTCTTTTGAACATGTGGCTGTGATTCTTGTTAATATGCGGCTGTGATTCTTGTTAATATGTGGCTGTGATTCTTTTGAACATATGGCTGTGGTTCTTGTTAACTTGCTTGCTTGCGTTCTCTGGCTGTGAACTCCAGCGTGAAGTAATGTATGTCGGATGAAGACATCCTGTTGTCCAACATCAGTGTGATATCATACCGGACTGAGATTTGCTTGAGTATCCGTGGTCCCATGTCTGGCTTATTGATGTGCAGACTGGTGGTTCCTCGCCGTGCAGGCAGATACTCTCCGACTTCGGAAGAATCAGTGATCCTACTACGTTAGCCAGGACCCCGAAGGGACCTGTTGCCCAGGTCCTTTGACTAGGACGTGTTAGTAGGTCTTGGCCAGTATAACACCTGGCCCTGGTGCCTTCGAAACACCGCTGCGTCCCATTCTTGTTAACATATAAATATTATTGTTCTTAACATGTGAATGTTTTTCTTTTGAACATATGGCTGTGATTCTTGTTAACACGTGAGTTTAACAAATGGTTGTGAATACATCTGTCGTTGTCCGTCATAGGTGTTCTAACAGTTGGTCTACTTGTGACTAGAACATCACTTCTCTCGCTACTGACGACCCCTGGATGCATGATTCATTATGACCAATGAGTCATTAATGAAAACTGCCCCGCGGAACAAGCACGACATGAGGCTTCTGTTCGTCAGATGAGGTTTTCCCTTCCCGGAATGTTGTGGCCCTTACCTTCTCGATACTCTCTAGGGACGGGCCGCCCGGGTCATGACTCCGGGTTCTTTCTCCTGCTGTCAACTCGAACAATGTTTCCAGACGTTTCGTTATCTTCGTGCTTTCCGTTTTCTTTGCGTTGTTTTCGTGTTTGTCCCATAGCTGCGAACAGTGCCTGCTCCTATGGGACCACCCCTCCCTCGGGAAGGAGAGCCTTGTGCACCCAGTGCTTCGTGGCGTTACACCTGTTGCCGTGGTAAGCCAGCTTCTTCCCTGGCCGTTTGATTCTGTCGCCTCCACACCGGTGGTTCGCTATGCTCCAGCGTTCGTTGTCGTTGCCATGTTTCTTCGTTCCGTATCCCGTTCATGGCTCATGTAAAATTATCGGCACATATTCTCAAACACCTGTGTGTCACCGGGGCCCTTACCGGAAACAAAGAACAACTATCATGCATGTAGTCATAGGCGAGCATGGAGGGTTGGCTTTAGCCTAGCTGCCTTATTCTGCAGAAAATTAGCCTTAGAATCCAACCAGTCATGAACACAACGTTTCTATTAATCGATCAACCAGTTATCAAAATAATCAATCAATTAATCACCCAGTCAATTAATCTATAAACCAACCAGCTTAGAATAAATTAATATATTAACCAGCCAACCATCCAGGAAACCAGATAACCAAGCAAACAGCCGATCAATCGTCCAATACATCAATGAACCACCCAACCAGTCAGCCACCAAGTCAGCCACCCAGCGGGAAAGCGAACTAGTCAATCAACCAACCAAACCAACGAAACAACCAATCAAGGAATCAGCCAACCAGCTAATCAATTAATCAATCAAGCAACCAAAAGAGACTCCCTTAGGGAGCCTGTGGCGAAGTGGTCAAGCCGTTTGAATCGTGCTCCGAAGGTTGTGGGTTCGATTCCGGGCCGCGTCCTTCGGTTTACGAGTTAAATGTTTCGGAGATTCCTGTGGGTCGTTCTCTAAAAGCTACGGAGTTCGTGCTTTGTGCGACGCTTTCCGTCGCCATATGGGATAAAACCCGGTGCAATGAAGTCGACCCTGTCGACTTTTAAGCGACTTTTTTTTTAAGCAACCACAAATTCCACCAATTACTAGTTGAGAATCAAACCATTAACTCTTAATGCACACGACAAAGTTTTTGGTGTAAATACTAACAACATTATCTTCAGTTGTCTTTCACTTGTGACATTTCCATGTGTCATCCACTACAGCTCCACTAGAGAGGAGACTCGACATCAGAAAGCATGTAGAGACAGCACTAGCGCTGAACTCGACGAATCCCAGACAGGCGTTAATCTAACAAGTTATAAGCATGAAGAGGTGGATAATAAGATATCTATGAATGCACCGTGAAGGCATAGGACAGTTAGAGACACATTACAGCCGATCTTCAGTACGAAGATGGCACTTGATTATCATGTTGTTGATAATGATGTTAATCCCTGGTAGCTACTGCTTTCAACTAACAAATGATTGGGTCTAAAGGAGTTCAGCGTCAGAAGAAGTCAATCAACTTTCTTTGGGCACATCATGAGAAAGGGAAAAACCGGAGTATGTGGTCACAACGAGAAAGTTGGAGGGGAAGAGAAGCAGAGGGTGACCAAGAGAGAAGATGCTCGACGGTTTGATATCGTGATATGGAGGACAATCTGTATCACAAATGCAGGCAGCACACACAACTGAGTATGCCGACAGATATCTTGACCAATACCAAGCGGCATAGACTATCAAAAGAAATGTGTTCAAACAACATTAGACATTAGAAGACAGAAGCCATGAAAGTAACATTTCGGCTAGCTTGAATTAGTGTAACAACTCGATGGAATATAAAAAAGTTGAGAGAAGCACATCATCATCATCTTCTTCTTCTTCTTCTTCTTCTTCTTCTTCTTCTTCTTCTTCTTCTTCTTCTTCTTCTTCTTCTTCTTCTTCTTCCTTCGTCTTCCTCTTCCTTCTCCTCCTCCTCCTCCTCTTCCTTCTCCTCCTCCTCCTTCTTCTTCTTCTTCTTCTTCTTCTTCTTCTTCTTCTTCTTCTTCTTCTTCTTCTTCTTCTTCTTCTTCTTCTTCTTCTTCTTCTTCTTCTTCTTCTTCTTCAGCGTTCCGAGCCATTGAGGTTCTTTGCTGCAGATACAATTCGTCTCCATTCGTCTCTCTAGTTGACCTTCTCTTGCCAGTCGTTGATTCCAAGTGCTTGTAGGTCTGTATATGTATTATCTGTCCACCGTCTATAGAAGCACATCATTATTATAATTTCATTTTTTATAATATCAGCAATCAATAACCATATCGTGAGTTGCTTGACACAGAATGAGTTCAACAGAAACAAATCAAATGGTTCGACCATGAAACAAGTTTAATACGAGATAGCAATTCTAAAAAAGGAGCTCTAGCATTTACATGGACATTGGCACCTTGCCGTCTTGACAGAAGATAGTTTGTGCTTCAAAATGGCATAACTTTTACCCATGGCGGTAGTGAATGTGACTGTTAAGGCCAATTCGCGCTGTAAATGTACGTCCACAGTGAGTGTATGTGAACATATGGTCATTTCCACCATCATGCACTATCTTACGTCTCACACGCTCGGTGTGTGACTTATCTGCAATAATTTCAGCGGCGACTTGCTCCCAATGTGCATTATCAATGTCCTTATCAATCATGTCCGGCTTACACACATCTTTGTATCGTAGTAGAGGCCGACCCTGAGATCTCTTACCCCTCTGTAATTCACCAAAAAAGATGTCCTTTGGTATTCTACCAACATCGATCCTCCTAACATGTCCTATCCATCTAAGTCTACGAAGACTGAGCATGGAATAAACTGTCACACAACCTGATCTTTCCAATCCTTCAGTATTTGTGATTTTGTCTTGCCACTTAATATCAAGTATTCGTCGCAGACACCGCATATGAAAGCTGTTTAAACGTTTCTCTTGGTGTGAGTAAGTTGCCCAGGTTTCACTGCCATAAAGAAGAGTACTAAGGACACAAGCTTGATAGACAAGGACTTTTGTTTTTTAGCAGTAAGCTTCCTGTTCTCCCACCTGTTCATTGTTGTTGCTGCCTTACCAATCCGGATGTTGGCTTCCTGATCTAGGGATAATTTGCTATGTACCACTGATCCTAGATATGTAAATGGTCTACAATCTCTAGTTCGGCGTCGTCAATTAAGATTTATGGCACCCCATGTGCACCTTGTGACATAATCTTTGTCTTCTTTTTGTTTGCTAATTGTTAAACCAAATTCAGAACAACCATTGGAGAATGCAGATAGTAGACATTGTAATTCTTCCTCAGAGTGTGTCGTAACTGCAGCATCTTCTGCAAAAAGCAGCTCTCTGATCAGTGCCCTCCTAATATGGGTCTTGGCCTTCAATCTCTGAGCATTGTAGAGTTGTTAAGATGCTTGAATCTGTGAAATATATAGCTCTATTAGCTGGTGGTTCTCTAGAGTGAGTGTCTCTTGCCCACTTCAGATAACCTCTATTGGAATCCCATCCTTACACGGAGCCTTGCCTGATGCAAGTTCATTTATAGCACACTTAACTTCTGTTATGGTGGGATCTAGAGTGAGTGTCTCTTGCCCACTTAAGATAACCTCTATTGGAATCCCATCCTTACACGGAGCCTTGCCAGATGCAAGTTCATTTATAGCACACTTAACTTCTGTTATGGTGGGAAGTGTGTCCAGGTGGTCAAGAGTTGGTAGAGCCTCTATGGCGTTGAGGGCATCATCCGCTAATTTGGTCGCACTTGAGTAAAGTTCCAAATAGTGCTCTACCCATCTATCCATCTGCTGTTTCTTATCAGTGATGATTTCTCCAGTCAAGATTTTCAATGGTTCACTTCTTTTGATCATTGGGCCACAGGCTTTCTTTATCCCTTCATACATGCTTCTGATGTTTCCTTTATCACTTGAATTTTGAATGGACTCACATAACTTGATCCAATAGTCATTTGCGCCTTGTGTGCAAATGACTATTGGATCAATTTATGTGAGTCCATTCCTAACAGCCTTTTGCACATCCTTCCTAGCTTGCTTCAGCTCACTCAGAGTGTTACGCGTTGTTCTTTTTTCTTAAGAGAGCTATCTTCTTCTTATCAATCAAGGACTGCAGTGTCTGGCTGTTTGCCGCAAGCCAGTCTGCCTCTTATGATCCACGGTGCCGTAAACCCCTACAGCAGTTTTATAAAGAGTTTCCTTAAGTTTACCCCACTTTTCATTTACTGTAAAATTTTCTGGTGTATCAGTGAAAGTGTCTTCAAGTTGCTGTTGAAGCTCAAAACACTTTTCAGGATCGTGAGTGTTAATAATATTAATCCTGGGGCTAGATTTGTGTTTAGCTGTGTATGTTCTCTTTGGTCAGAGTCTAATCCTTGCAACAACCAAAGAATGATCCGTATCACAGTCAGCACTGTGGTAACATCGAGTCAATGATGTATGGTTCAGATATTGTCTCCGTGTGATGATGAAGTCCAGCTAATGCCAATGGCCGGATCTAAGATGTTTCCATGTTACCTTATGCAGCTCGTTTGTTATAAAAAGGGAGTTTGTAATACATAGGTAATTTCTGGTGCAATGCTCCAGCAGTCTTTTCCCATTTTCATTCATGCAACCGATGTTGTATTTTCCAAGGCACACTGGCCATGAACTCGAGTCCTTGCCCACACGAGCATTGAAATCACCGAGTATATAAATGAAGTCGGATTTTGGAACTGCCTTGATCACATAGTCTAACTCCTCATAGAAAGAATCCTTTACGTCATCAGAGGAATCGATAGTCGGTGGTGGCAAAACCACAAGAGGTTGCCAAGCGCAAGGATAAAAGTTTTTCATTGCCTCCTGCTGGAATTTCAATCATTCCCAGTAGCGAATTCTTTACTGCAAAGCCCACACCATGTTGCCTTTTTTCTGCCTGCCCTCTACCCTTCCACAAAAAAAAGGTGTAATTGTTTTCCCTGAGTGACCCTTCCTCAGCGAGGCGAACCTCCTGCAGGCCAGCAATATCAATGTTAAAACGACTGAGTTCGGCATCATTCACAGCCGTTTTCCTCACATCGTCAATATTGGTCAAGTCAGTGGAAAATCCTGAACACATGGTTCTTACATTCCAGGTTGCAAGCAGTAGCTTGAAGTTCCCATTTTTCATCTTATTAGTACCTGGTGCATTGGTTTTACAGCCTGCGATTCAGATTTTGTCCTAGCCCAAAGCACTCATTGAAGCAGGCAAGCTGTGGCGGATCAGCACCCAATTGGCTGGGGGCTGCCCAGCTTGAGGCGGGCGGTAGCTGATCAGTGACACCTGCAGGTGTCTCCCACCGTCAGAGGTAACACGTGGCGCCCCATGTCTACGCCAATTGACAAGACTTATAACCCGTAACAGTTACCTCTCGCTTTGATTCCGAGACCGGTTAAGACCAGGGATGGAGTTATTGCCTCACCATAGCACAAAGTCTGGGCTAAAATATAGCGACCATGTGTTGCCCATGCAGCATGATCAATCTCTCGACCTGCCTAGTTCACTCCAGAGGAAAGGTAACACCTATACATCTGGAACAAGACAAGCTGCAGAAGCTGCCGGATCAGCAAAGCAATGCTCTAACTGTCCGCCTGTCGGGAGCTTCGATCCTAGACCAGCTGTCAACCAAGGCTTAGGGCCTGGTCTGCTCTGCTATGACATTTTGTCTTTAGGTTGCATTTCCTCGCACCAGGATAAGGCTTATACCCTCCCAATTGCGCTCTTCCACCCGAAGCCGTTGGCACAATATGGGGTGTCGGGTTTGGTCAGCGCCGCCCAATATAAAGCAGGTAGTACCGTGTACTGTCATACGGTACCTCAGTCATGTCTGACTATGACCTGACTCATGTGACTAGCATTTAGACACGCCTGAAATACAGCAACACTTCGTCCTGGCAAATGATAGGTTGATGACATATCTGTGGCTGTGAATACTGCCAGGTATAAAATACATACCTGAGCTCTCCCTAAATCAAACAATAAGATGCTGTCTCGTGACGGAGGTTGGCTGCAATATATTTCCAAAGTTGTATATCTCTCGTCCTGGTTGTACACTCTGACAGACAACTATTCGTTCATCTCTTAATGTTATCTGCCCACATATATGGATGTCTACGTCTTACCCGCCTTTTTGTCATCTCTTCCGTTCAGTATTGATTTTACAGTACGGCTATGCCATTTATTGTTGGTGAAATATTTCATTTATCTGTTTGTTATTTCTTCCACCCACTCTCTATTTATTCCTAGGCTCTATAGCACCTCTCTATTTGATTCTGTTTGTTTCCATGCTGACGACATATTCTTCTGAATATGCACATCTCCAGGGACTCACTCTGACTTCCAAACTGCTGACTGGGTTTCAGCTCCATATAGTACTGCTGTGTGTGTTGTTCATCAAGAATGATGATGACCATTCATTTCATCCAGTAGGGTTGAAGGTATGGAGCCGTGGGTTCTAAGATGGCTGATAAGGCCTATTTTTGCTCGAAATGTTCTTTGACAATGTGGGCAAAGATTGCTTGACGTTTCTGGAGGAGGATTTCCTGCAGTGGTTTTTCTGTCCTGCCTTTTCTTCACAGCTCTTGCAGTCCTGGTTGCCTCACATATGACTGCACCCTTGCGTAATGATGCACGCCACGAATTTCGGTCTCTGGCTGCAGTCCTCCCAGGTGTCATGATGAATTCCAAAAGCATTCAGTGAGATTTTCAGAGTGTCTTTAAAGCGTTTCCTCTGGCCACCTTGGGAGCGTTTACCACAACGCAGTTCGCTGTAAAAAATTCGTTTAGGGAGCCTGTGATCTGGCATGCGAGTCAAGTGACCAGCCCAGTCGAATCTGATTCTTCATCAGTAGAGTGTGGATACTGGGCATGGACGCTCTTTCTAGGACTTCAGTGTCTGGAATCTTGTCTTGCCATTTAATCTTCAGTATCTTCCTTAGGCAGACTGTGTGGAAGTGGTTTAATTTCCTAGCGTGTCGCTGATAAACAGTCCAGGTTTCACACGCATATAGCAGTGTGGATAATACAACTGCTTTGTAGACTTTTAGCTTTGTTTGCAGGCTTATTCCAGTTCTGTCCCATACATTCTTGTACAGTCTGCCAAAGGCCGCACTGGCCTTGGAGATTCTTGCATTCACTTCGTCATCAATTGTGGCAGCTTGTGACACAATGCTGCCAAGATAGGTGAATTTGTCCACAACACTTAGTCTATGATCATTCACTTTGATATTCGGCACAGTGTGATTATTCCCTGGAGCTGGCTGATACATAACTACAGTCTTCTCCAAATTGATATTGAGCCCAAAGATGGCACAGGCATGTGAGAAAGCTGAAACATAGTACTGCTGTAAACACACACTGACATACCAATGCCCGCTAAATATATTTTCTTAAACTAACACTTAATGCCGAGCAATGTTGGCCTTTCCCGTCAACGCGAAACACGTGTCGACAGGACTCTAATTTACATCGTCACCATCATCATCATCCTTATAAACTAGGTCATTTGCAGACAATATCTCCCATAACGGCCGCGATTGTCCATTCCCTGACAGACTTCTGCTTCTTACCAGAAGGCATCTTTAATGTCCCGGTCCTTCTTAGTGCCGGTCGCAACTGTCTCTTCTTCAGAGAATCGTACCTTCCAGGACTGATCTTTCCAATCCATTGTGATGAATAGGGTATTTTTTAATGACTGTGCAGTGATTGACAATATTGCCGGGCAGGCTGCATGCTCTCAGTCTCTTTCTCTCTCTCTCTCTCTCTCTCTCTCTCTCTCTCTCTCTCTCTCTCTCTCTCTCTCTCTCTCTCTCTCTCTCTCTCTCTCTCTCTCTCTCTCTCTCTCTCTCTCTCGCCTCAACAGCAAAAGAGGCCCAAAAATAAGTAATCACCGCTCTCCCAATTCCTAGTAGACGTATACACATTCACATTTCAGAAACACTACAGGGCCCGCACGTATCACTTTGAGAATCCTTGCAACAGACGTTATAATTTACCATTACCTTCTGGTATGTTCGGAACCTGCACGCGCGCATAATCGCTGGCAAGTTGCTAACAGCTATCTGCAGGTTGAGCGAAGTAACAGGATACGATTCTCCTGTACTCAAAAATGTATACAATGTTTGCATAGAGTAGCTTAGACAGCATGTCTTATTCTTTCTACTTCCATCTCTTTCTTGCTCCGCCGCTTCATTCCCCCTCTTCCTTCTTCCACTGTGTTTTTCCTCTTCACTCTTCTCCTGCCTTCCTCCTCCTCCTAGCTTCTTCTTCTTCTTCTTCTTCTTCTTCTTCTTCTTCTTCTTCTTTTTCTTTCTTTCTTTCTTTCTTTCTTTCTTTCTTTCTTTCTTTCTTTCTTTCTTTATTTTTCTCACGTCGTCATTCTCTCGTCCTTCATCCCCAATCATCTCTGCAGATGACATTTTTAATAAAGTTGAAGTTGCTTAAACAATGGCCACCTGTTTATGTTTTCAACATAATCTTTCTCTGTCTTCCATCACCTCTCTTGCGAAGTGTTTTCAAAAGATAAGACATGTTTCTATATTCCACGCTGTATCGCCGGGATTAGAATGAATGACCAGCGAAGAATGTTGACAATATTCTGAACCAAGAAGAATGTTGATTTTGTTATGGACAGAGAAAGATTTCGACATCGTTATGTACAGAAAAGAGCGGTGACAATATCATGGACAGAGTAGATTGTTGAGAATATCACGGACAGGGAAGAATGTTGACAGTGTCATGGACAGAGAAGAATGCTGACATTGTAATGGACAGAGAAGAATGTTGACAATATTATGGACAGAGAAGAATTCTGATGTTGTTATGGACAGAGAAAATTTTGACATTGTTATCAGCAGAAAAGAATGGTGACAGTATCATGGACAGAGAAGATTGTTGACAATATCACGGACATTCTTCTCTGTCCATGATATTGTCAACATTCTTCTCTGTCCACGATATTGACAACATTCTTCTCTGTCCATGATATTGTCGACATTCTCATCTGTCCATGATATTGTCGACATTCTTCTCTGTCCATGATATTGTCGACATTCTTATCTGTCCATGATATTGTCGACATTCTTATCTGTCCATGATATTGTCGACATTCTTCTCTGTCCATGATATTGTCAACATTCTTCTCTGTCCACGATATTGACAACATTCTTCTCTGTCCATGATATTGTCGACATTCTTATCTGTCCATGATATTGTCGACATTCTTCTCTGCCCATGATATTGTCGACATTCTTATCTGTCCACGATATTGTTGACATTCTTCTCTGTCCATGATATTGTCGACATTCTTATCTGTCCATGATATTGTCGACATTCTTCTCTGTCAATGATATTGTCGACATTCTTCTCTGTCAATGATATTGTCGACATCCTTCTCTGTCCACGATATTGTCGACATTCTTCTCTGTCCATGATATTGTCGACATTTTTCTCTGTCCATGATATTGTCGACATTCTTCTCTGTCCACGATATTGACAACATTCTTCTCTGTCCATGATATTGTCGACATTCTCATCTGTCCATGATATTGTCGACATTCTTCTCTGTCCATGATATTGTCGACATTCTTATCTGTCCATGATATTGTCGACATTCTTCTCTGTCCATGATATTGTCGACATTCTTCTCTGTCCATGATATTGTCAACATTCTTCTCTGTCCATGATATTGACAACATTCTTCTCTGTCCATGATATTGTCGACATTCTTATCTGTCCATGATATTGTCGACATTCTTCTCTGTCCATGATATTGTCGACATTCTTATCTGTCCACGATATTGTTGACATTCTTCTCTGTCCATGATATTGTCGACATTCTTATCTGTCCATGATATTGTCGACATTCTTCTCTGTCCATGATATTGTCGACATTCTTCCCTGTCTATGATATTGTCAACATTCTTCTCTGTCCATGATATTGTCGACATTCTTATCTGTCCACGATATTGTCGACATTCTTCTCTGTCCATGATATTGTCGACATTTTTCTCTGTCCATGATATTGTCAAAATTCTTCTCTGTCCATGATGTTGTCGACATTCTTCTCTGTCAATGATATTGTCGACATTCTTATCTGTCCATGATATTGTCGACATTCTTCTCTGTCCATGATATTTTCGACATTCTTATCTGTCCATGATATTGTCGACATTCTTCTCTGCCCATGATATTGTCGACATTATTATCTGTCCATGACATTGTCGACATTCTTCTCTATCCATGATATTGTCGATATTCTTCTCTGTCCATATTGTCGACATTCTTATCTGTCCATGATATTGTCGACATTCTTCTCTGTCCATGATATTGTCGACATTCTTATCTGTCCACGATATTGTTGACATTCTTCTCTGTCCATGATATTGTCGACATTCTTATTTGTCCATGATATTGTCGACATTCTTCTCTGTCAATGATATTGTCGACATTCTTCTCTGTCAATGATATTGTCGACATATATTTCTGTCCACGATATTGTCGATATTCTTCTCTGTCCATGATACTGTCGACATTTTTCTCTGTCCATGATATTGTCGACATTCTTCTCTGTCCATGATGTTGTCGACATTCTTCTCTGTCAATGATATTTCGACATTCTTCTCTGTCCATGATATTGTCAATATTAACTTATGTCCATGATATTATCAACATTCTTCTCTGTCCATGATATTGATGACATCCTTCTCTGTCCTTGATATTGTCGATATTCTTCTCTGTCCATGATATTGTCGATATTCTTCTCTGTCCATGATATTGTCGACATTCTTCTCTGTCCATGATATTGTGAACATTCGTCACTGTCCATAATATTCTCACCATTCTTCTCTTAGGCTGCCTTCATTTTCTTCGCAGTTAATTATTCATTGTCCGGCATTCGCAGCCATACACAACAGGATATTATAGAGGCCAGCATGGGCGAATGGATAAGTGTGCTTGCTCTTAGACTTGCGGTGTGATGATGGCGAGGAAGCGGGTTCAAACCCACCACTGGTAGCATGGACTAAAATGTTGACTTCTCGTCCTTGACCTAGGGACGTAAATTACTACCTCAGACGTCCGGGTCGGTCCGACTGATGGCAAGAGACGCTAGCAATACGAAATGCTAAACCACACGCAAAATCAATCCAGTGCACTCTCTGGTAGTGGCAACTGCTAGAAAATTTTAGCACATCATGGACTACGCTTCAGTTCAAAGCGAGCGAACGTAAAAAGGGATATCGAAGATGATAAATTCCTGATATTGAGAAAAAGCACACTGAGAAAGAAAGAAAAAATGAAACATCCCTAAACTACGTATAAGAACATTACCCAAGCAGCACCTGCAGCCTTGCATTTACAGACAGATCAGAAAAAGATCACATCAACAGAAAATGGATGTAGACAGATTCTCCTGAATCTAACACAAGGAGCAAAGAAGACACAGTCAGTGGCAGCTGGAAGATTCTAATCTAACTTCAAAGAGGAGATGGAGGCCTTGAAAACTGCTGCAGAAATGTTGTTGACAGAGAAAAATAAAGAAAAAACAAACACAGCTCTCTTTACAGACGTGAAGTCAGATGTTTTTTTTTTTTTTACTGAAGAGCAGAAACTGTCCAGATCTGGCTGACTTAGGGGCAGCACTCCAAAACTATGCCAGAAATCCGAAAAGATTATATTGCAATTGATTAATTCATATTGCAACATACCTAGAAATGAAGAAGCCGGTAGACTGACAACGAAGGGGAAAATTACCTTATCCTGATAAAGACAATCTATCATGAGGCCAGGAGATTTATAAGAAGCAATTATTTGAATATAAATGTCATAGACGGATTCTAAGAATATCTTGGATACAGAAAAGAACAAATGTATCTATAAGACAAGATCTGAATACAGAAGAAAGCTGGCTAATAAAGACGATGAAACAAAGAAAATTGAGATATTTTGGTCACTTGAAACGTCATTGAACTTTGGAGAGAATAATAGTGGGGTGTGGGGTGTTTATGTGCCCGGAAGAGAGGAAGAAGAAGGCCAAAGAGATATGGGTGCAAAATGTGGCAGGTGATCTCCAGATGGGAGTATCGGACGTGGATTATCTTGCTTATGATCGAGAGGTTTTCCGGAAGGTTGTTATGGGAGCGAGGTTCTGCAAAAGACGTGCCACAGAATGAATGACTGAATGAATGAATGAATGAATGAATGAATGAATTATAGAACGAAGTGGAAATCTGAGCATCCCGATCACAAGAAAGATAATGCATATTACCAAGTCAACCGAAAAGAAACAGTAACAAACTTCAGACTACGGACAGGATATAACAGGCCGAAGTACCACATGTTTAATAAACTAAAGACAGGAGATACAGATGATTGTAACTGTGAAGCTGGGGCAGGAGTATCCAATATATACAGAAGAGAGAAACTAGTTTGGCCTACATCAGTTCCATTTTGGGACAAGCTCTATGGAGATGCCAGCAGGCTTAATTTAACATGTGCTTTCTTTGCATTTATTCATATTGACGTCTGACGGTAAATAATGAAGAAGAAGAAAAGAAAGGAATTGGGAAAAATGAGGCAACGAAGGAGGAGGAAGGAGGTAGCAAGACGGAGGAAGGAAGAAGAAGGAAGGAAGAATGAGGAAGGAAGACAGATGAAGGAATAGGGAAGAAGGAAGAAGAAGGAAGACAGGAGGAAGAATGAGGAAGGAAAGAAGAATGAGGAAGAAGGGTGGAAGACAGAATGAGGAAGAAGGAGGAAGGACGAAGGTGGAAGGAAAGAGGAGGAGAAAGGAGAAGCATTAAATACTTTGTTTTAAAACAAATATTTCAGCCAATATTCATTGCGAGGAATGCAAATAGCAATGCTACAGCTGTACACACTGTACAGCAAAAAGAATATGTGTGTATCGATCTGCGAGTTAGCACAGAGACAGCAGCAGCCTAAACTACACGTTTTTGGTTTATCTTAAACTTGCTCCTTGGTCATGCCTGGGCATGAGTTCATACTGACCTCCCAAACAAATACAGAAATACAACATAAAAGACAACACTGCGGATGTGAACATCTAATATTTATTTCGTCCTTTGTTCTGGTTAGTGTTCTTGATTTACATTGGTTGTCGGAAATGTGTTCTGTTTCATTCGTGCATGACAAGGTAACAAGATGGCGGAGTTCCGCACAGTTGTTCGACTTTCCTTTTTTCTTCATTAACCCACTTTCTTTTTAACCAAATGGCGTGGGTCCTCGTGGGAAAAAGTATCTAAACTAAGAAGTGAATTGTGGGGGGTGGGGGGGGGAGGGGGCGGGAGTGAGGGTGGGGTGGTGTTGTTAGGGGCTCCAGGACGGGCATCCACATCATCTTGTCTTCTTCTTTCTCTTCCTTTTCCTCTTTCTCCTCTTCTTTCTTCCTTCTTTCTTCTTCTATCCAGACTCTGTTGTCTGTACTGTAGTCTGATATCTACACTCTGTTGTCTGTACTGTATTCTGATATCTACATTCTGTTGTCTGTACTGTAATCTGATATCTACACCCTTTTGTCTTTACTGTAGTCTGATATCTACACTCTTTTGCCTTTACTGTAATCTTATATCTACACTCTGTTGTCTGTACTGTAGTCTGATATCTACAGTCTGTTGTCTGTACTGTAGTCTGATATCTACACTCTGCTGTTTGTACTATAGTCTGATATCTACATTTTGTTGTCTGTACGGTAGTCTGATTTGTACACTTTGTTGTCTGTACTGTATTCTGATATATAGACTGTACTGTCTTCTCTTTACTGTAGACTGATACCTACATCTAATATTTTTACTGGAGCATGATATCTACTTTATGCATATATTCATTCACCATGTGCCATGCCGATAAGCGTGGGCGGTCATGATTCGCCATCTCAGTCGATCACCAGAGTCGTGGATCAGCTCAGTGTTCTTGTCTCGACCATACCACGTGGCAAAGCCATCCAGCTATTTGCTTCTCTGCTCTTCCACTCGATCTTGCCATTTGTCATCATGCTCTCCAACCGATTTCTTCTCATAACATGACCAAACAATGGTGACTGTCTACGTCTAATTTCTCTAATCACTGTATGATTTTATTTGTTTCTTGTAGTACTTGATCATATATACTTTCTGCATATCTACTTTCTGCATTATCTACTGTCTGCCATCTCTTCTGTCAGTTAGCACCACACTATTATATTGTGAATATTTTTCGTTGTTCACACTCCGTTTCCTTGTGTATGCTCGTGCATCGACTCCTTCTAGCAGTGCAACCAATCTGAACATGAATTCATCCGTTTGCCTTCATGTTGTTTTATATTTTCTCATATACCTCTCCATCCTGCTGCCCTGCAGGGTCTGTCTCTTTAGGCAAAGGCTAGTCGAGTCAACCATACACAAACCAGCGGAAGGTAAGAGGAAACCACCGCTGTATTTTCCAAAGATGATCATCCTCCGAAATAACACTGTTCAGGATTCTATCAAATAAAGAATAAATCACCGAAAGATAAAGAACGTTTTGTGCAATAAGTCACAGTCCTTGAATGTTAGAAAAAGAGTTCTTGTATGTTATATAGAACCAGTTTTAACACACAGCTGCACATCCTGGACAATTAGTAAACGGGCGAAAATATCCCTGGAAGTTTTGAAAATGTTTTTTGTTTTAAATAGAAGAATGCTGAAAATTAATTGGACAGCCAATCAGGGCGTTTTCAGGGAGGCTGAGTGGCAAAGACAACTTATCACAAACATCAGAAAGAGGCAGTAATTGTTATGAGAAGACAAAAACTGGAACATTGTCACTCGTCGTCCCTGGAGGAAAGTAGACTCGACAAGTACACTTTTAATATCCTTCTACTATTGGAACTATTGAATGACTTTTGTCTACACTCCTCCCTTCTGTCTTCCATACACTATATCTCTCTCTCTATCTCTCTCACAAGCCTTCATAACATACCCTGACAAGAGTTTTCTCCAACAATTAATAACCTGTTTATTGTTGAAAACTATGTCAGTTGTATGTATTGAATGTGTAGATGTAGTTGTTAGTGTCTGCTAATGTGAGAGCAAGATAGGACCTTTAGACGTTAGTCTTCGTAGTTTCTCTAGCCTTTTCAAACGGCCAAAACATCTGACATCACACATAGAAGTGGAACGATCTCACCCTGGATATTCCTTTCCGGCTTGAGTCTGGACGTAATCCAATTATTGAAAACAATTGTCAATGTCTTATCATTAGAAACATACTCCAATAAAGGTAAGTCACTGAAGTTCAGATATGTCCTGTTTTGGAAGGTAGTATAGTCCACCACTGAATACACATCATCACTGTATATAAATGTCTATTTCTATGTTAAATGTTCTCGTGTTCTTCAATGTTTCTTTTAGGTTTGCACCTAAATTGCACTATATGTTAGCCTATTTGCTCTGCTTGAATAAAGGTCTTTCACTGAAGTTCACCAAAACATATTTCTTGGCATTCGTTATGTCACCCCCTCTTATTGACTGTTTAGGTTGAATTTGCTATAGTGACATATTTCCACTGCACCTGTGAAGTGACTGATTAAAGTGAATGTTCTTTCCTTTATTATCAACACTGCTTGCTCTGTACAAGAGATGTACTGGTTTATCTTCTTTGATATGTCTGGCTGTGTAGTGGAACCTGGGTAATAAACATTAAATCGGGTGATTTAAGTCTGCTTCATATTACTGTTTATGTGATTGTCTTTCTCCAGCCGTAATGAAAAGCTTCCGAAAGACTACTCTGACATAAACAGCAGAATTCACTAAAGTCTAAACTATTCACTAAATAGAAAGCAATAGTACACCCTAAGCACACACACATATTTCCCTATGCTAATATTACTCTAATATTAGTGTTACCTTATATATATATAGTGAATTCTGCTGTTTATGTCAGAGTAGTCTTTCGGAAGCTTTTCATTACGGCTGGAGAAAGACAATCACATAAACAGTAATATGAAGCAGACTTAAATCACCCGATTTAATGTTTATTACCCAGGTTCCACTACACAGCCAGACATATCAAAGAAGATAAACCAGTACATTCTTATCTGTCCATGATATTGTCGACATTCTTCTCTGTCCATGATATATATATAGAATTAATGTAAGTCCCCGAATCGAAATTTATCCGCGCACAAGCACTCTATCCCATTATAAGGGAGGATATTTCTTTTCATTTACAGGACACATAAATCCAGCTTTCCGTCCAGTTTGGTATCACACTAAATATAAAACCACTTTTCTCCTATTTATAATGAGTGTCCCATCCTCCGTTGATTGTTTGATCTACAATCAAATTTGCCGTAAGTCCCCACATCAAACGTCTGTGAATTCACGTATTGTTAATTGCGCTCCGTGTCGTGACTCCTTCGTCTTCTCCGCTATTCCCCTACGCTCATCATTCGTCGCCCATCAAAGAGGTCTTATTTCTTTTATCACCGTCTCCCGGTGTTTGTCCGGTGTCGAAGTTTCCCCCAGCGCGATCGTACCGTTTCCTGTGTCCGGTCAGATCGTCAAGCAATGAACTTTGCGAACACCTGTATCCTATTTTCATATTTGTCGGTCAATGATCTTTTATTCGTCCTCATCTCAGAATGAAGTACACGATTGTTAACCCTTCTCCGATATTGCCATTAATGTTATATTTAATCTTATCTGGGAATCACTAAACTATCATCATTCTGTGACAAACATGTTGTGACAACCGGAAAGATTTGCGGAAAGAGAGATGGGGGAAGACAGCGTCAGAAGATTCTTGACAGTCTTGTGTCATGACACAGAAGGGAATCAACACACGAATTGATCCATGCCGTCGGAGATCGCAGTTTGTGGAGAGGTATGATCGCCTATGCTAGCTGGCAAGGCACTTGATGATGATGATGATAATGATGATGATCTACCTGTGCAATTCTTTCTCATTAACCGAACGCCTAATTACCTCATCACTTCTTGAACGTGTGTGGATGTAGCAGATTATTTGTTGTTATTGTTATCATTAGGTGAGCTGCCAGCAAAAACAAACAAAAACATCATCGACATCTAGTTCCTGGCATTGTGATATTTACTTGTGCAGACGTCACAGTTGTCATGGTAACATAGTTTTGAATGTTTGTTGTGTGTGTTGAGTGATGTGTGCATGCCATATGTGCGTGTGTGCTGTGTGATGTCATATAGATTCAATTTAACTGTAGATAACACGTCAGCTATTTCTCCGCCAGCACGTGTGCCAGGATATTTTCGCAACTCGCATGCAAGCTGACATACGCTTGTGCTTAAACTCATTAAGTGACATGGGATGGTTGATCGTCTTAAACGACTTTCTGTATCTACCAATGTCTTATATGAAGTATTTTCCCTTTGCAAACCCCTTCAATTTGATATATAATTCAACATGTCTGCTACCATATTACCTTTGACGTCTTTAAAGAAACCAACCCCGTTTCCAATTTCCTGCAAATCATTTATATTTGCTCCAAAACCTACTTTTTCTTTGGTACCGAATCTGTTAAGATTGTATGAATACATTTGTGTCAAGTAAGCGATTTTAGCAAGAACTTTCTGTCAGTATGTGAACAGTTGGGCTTATCACAAGTGTTTTAGGCCTCAGTGCACATGGACATATATAGAACCAGTTTTAACATAAGGTTGCGAATCCTGGACAAGTTGTAAACAGGCGGAAAAAAAACATGGCGGCCTTGGAGATGTGATTTTATAGAAGAATGCTGAAAATTAATTGTACAGCCGAAAAGAGAGTCTGAACGTTTTAGGTAAAGCTGAGTAGCAAAAATACAAACATCAGAAAGAGGCAGTCATCGTTTTTGGCCACGTTATGAGAAGAGAAAAGTTGGAACAGGTTGTGACAACCGGAAATATTTGCGGAAAGACAGATAGAGGAAGACAGCGTAAGAAGATTTTTGGCAGTCTTGTTTCATGGTACTGCAGGGAGTCAACACACGAATTCATCATTGATTTCAGAGATCGTAATGTGTGGAGAGGCATGTTACCCAATCCAGCCGACAAGGCACTTGAGGATGGTACATGGGGAAATAGGTGACGAATCTTTTCTTCTCTTAGCGACCAACGAGAAGAGGCATCGAACCCTTGCCTGCTGGCGCTCATGCCATTACTAGCCTAACGTCCTAACCTCTAAACCATCGCTTTGTAAATAGTCACTCGTCAAAATCACCACAAAGACGCAGTTGTCATTTTTAGGGCCGTATCATTATAAAATAAAAGCTTAAACTTGAGACAATTGGAAAGATTTGTGGAAGTAGAGATAGAGGAAGCCAGACGGAGAAGATTCATAACAGCCTTGTATCGTGGCACTTAAATGTGTCAACACACGAATTGATGCAGGCTGTTAAGCATCGCAAGATGGTAAGAATGATTAACTATTCCAGTCGGCAAAGCGCATGATGATGATGAAAGACAAAAAAGAAAGAAAAAATAAGTCCTATGACAGCTGTAAAGACTCCGCCGCGGAGCAAGAACGACAGGAGACTACTAATCACCAGAAGAGGTCCTCCCCCCTCCTCGCTGAATGTTTCGGTGTTTGCCTTTTTACACTCTCATGGGGGAGGACCCACCTGGGTCATGGCTCCCGAGCGCTTATCTCCTGACTTGCGTTGGCACATCCGTCTTAGAGACGTTTCGTATATCGCGCGTACAGATATCGTGGCTGCGTTGTGAAGTAATCAGCCTCTACGTATTCTAGACATGGCGTAATGATATTCTAAACATGGCCTAATGATGTTCTAGCCGTGGCATAACGATATTCTAAACATGTTATTTGCATATTCTTTACAGTACGTACTAGTCAACCCCAGCATTTTTTGGCTGTTGGTGATTCCTGGGCAAGTTAACCTTCACTAGTTTGCAAGTAGTTGTTCAGTAGTTCAGATTTACTGCTTTCTGAACCACCGGCACCCATACCATTTCATAAAAAACCAACGTAAGGTGGTCTGCTGCCAAATCAACCACAGCTGTGTTTCTAACACGGTATGCAGGATTACGAACTGAGTCCGTAACACTTTCGCCACGGAGTCGGCTATTTTAAACATTACATCATTCTATTTGTTGGTTAGTTCCATTCCTCACCGCTTGACCTTACCTGATATTTCCCTGATAAGTCTTGACATGTTCCTGTAAGCATTTCCCGTGTCTTGGGCCACTGCAGGGCCGTTTGGTCAGAAAAAGAAAACAAAAATCCTGTCATTGCAGGACATTGAATGCGGATCAATGTCACCGTCAGCAAAAAACACTAGTTCCTATGCCACCGCAAATCCTAGAGAAATACGGGAAATTAAAGTAGATTCAAACTTCATTTAAAGAGATGCAGATGACTTTAAGGAAACCTGGGAATCTGCTTCCTTGTCCAGTGTGAGTCAGATTAGAGTAGTTAGGAGCCGCCAGATATGAACGTTTTGCCAAAAGCACAAGACATTTGATTAACTGCTTCTGTGCCAACCAAAACGTAGGTTTGAATCAACATTGTTCACAATCAAATTAAATAAGCATTTTAATGTAAATTTATGTTATTGGGCATTGAAAGTGCGGAAGATACCATGAAACAAAATAAATAACACGATGACCCTAGTATGGCGATATATCGTCCTTCTGTTCATATAGGGAGTTATATGAGGCGATATCGTATCCCTCAGCACTGAATCAATGAACCCGTTAACCTGTTCGCAGTGTGATGATAGTGTTGAAGATGATGATGATGATGATGATGATGATGATGATGATGATGATGATGATGATGATGATGAGAAGGAGGAGGAGGAAGATGATGATGCCGAGGATGATGATGCCGAGGATGATGATGATGCCGAGGATGATGATGATGATGATGAGGATAATGATGATGCTGAGGATGATGGTGATGAGGATGATGCTGATGATGATGATAAGGAGGAGGACTAGGAGGAGGAGGAGGAGGAGGATGACGAGCATGATTATGAGGATGATGAGAATGAGGATGATGATAATAATGATGATGACGTCGAGGATGATGATGATGTGGATAATGATGATGCTGAGGATGAAGATGATGATGAGGAGGAGGATGATGATGATGATGGTGATGAGGAGGAGGAGGAGAAGGTGGAGGATTATGAGGATGATGATGACGAGGAGGATAATGACGAAGATGAGGATGATGTTGTTGATGATGATGACGATGATCCTTACTAATCACTAATCATACTTCTACAAGTCTCCACCCGTATGTCTAGCCCATAAAGCAGGGTACCACCATGCTAAGATTCTTTCCTTCTCGGTACTGGGTACCCGCCGATCACGTATGTCCTCCAAACTATATGTAATTGTTTCAACTTGGTGTCTCCAGCAGTTTATCTTTGTTTTTCTTTATTTCTTGTTTTTATTTATTTCTTGTTCATGTGCTTTTCCCAGGTTTTAGTGGTGAACAGTTTACGAAAGCAATTCTTAATCCCGCATACCGCGTTCGAAACATACATGCGGGAGATTTGGAAGCAGACCGTTTTGCGTTGGTTTTAACATTTGCTCAGAAAACAATGGCAAACTACTAAACGCAATCTTGTAGGTAGATCACAAACAACCAAAAATTGCTGGGGTTGACTGCGATGTCCTGTCAAGGATGTGCAAGTAACTTAAGTGCTTTGCTCCTATTTACTTCTCTTTTCCTTTCTTTGTGTGATTATTTTCCCTCTCTTTATTTGTTTCTTCTCTTGTTTGTACAGCCATTTCACTCAGTGATGTTGTTACTGGTGTTACTGTGTTGTTACTGTTGTTGTTACTGTGTTATTACTGGTGTTATTACTGTGTTGTTACTGGTGTTACTGATGTTGTTACTGATGTTGTTACTGATGTTGTTACTGATGTTGTTACTGTTGTTCTTACTGGTGTTGTATCTGATGTTATTACTGGTGTTACTCGTGGTGTTACTGAATTTGTTACTGGTGTTGTAACTGGTGTTATTACTGATGTTGTAACTGGTGTTGTTACTTATGTTGTTAGTGAAGTAGTTACTTGTGTTGTTACTGATGTTGTTACTGGTGGTGTTACTACTGATGTTGTTACTGGTGGTGTTACTACTGATGTTGTTACTGATGTTGTTACTGATGTTGTTACTGATGTTGTTACTGATGTCTTTACTGATGTTGTTACTTGTGTTGTTACTGATGTTGTTACTGGTAACGCTACTGGTGTTGTTACTGACGGTGTTACTTGTGTTGTTACGGATGTTGTTACGGATGTTGTTACTGATGTTGTTACTGATGTCGTTACTGATGTTGTTACTGGTGTTGTTACTGACGGCGTTACTTGTGTTGTTACTGATGTTGTTACTGATGTCTTTACTGATGTTGTTACTTGTGTTGTTACTGATGTTGTTACTGGTAACGCTACTGGTGTTGTTACTGACGGTGTTACTTGTGTTGTTACGGATGTTGTTACTGATGTTGTTACTGATGTTGTTACTGATGTCGTTACTGATGTTGTTACTGGCAGTGTTACTGGTGTTGTTACTGACGGCGTTACTTGTGTTGTTACTGATGTTGTTACTGGTAGTGTTTCTGATGTTGTTACTTATGTTGTTACTGGTGTTGTTGCTGGTGTTGTTACTGATGTTGTTACAACCATATGGATTGTATTTGTTCCCTCAGGTAGTACTTTGAAGTATTTTGGGACTTATGATGGTTCGCTTCCACCCCCACAGATAAGCTACACACACATTCCAAGTATGCTCCAGAACTCTTCAAGCGGTGAAGTTCAGTTTGTGGGTGCAGTTTTCCTGCCAACATCGTGGAATCGCATTGGCTCCGTTGTGTCTTGTAGAATGCAAAGTTAACTATGTTGTAGTCTTGTAGAATGCAAAGTTGGACTATGCTGTAGTCTTGTAGAATGCAAAGTTGGACTATGTTGTAGTCTTGTAGAACGCGAAGTGTGGGTCCTCGAAAGGCCTCATCAGAGCTGAAGCATTGGTCAGTTAATCCATAACACCTAAAACAAACTCGGACTCTCAGCTGTCCCACGCACAGATAAATTGCTTGTTTTCCAGGCCTCACCATCTACCTGTAGAAGGTTAGATTTACCTTATATGTTAAAATCACTTCTTGAACAAAAGATCAGACGTTGACACGATGAAAGGTTTGTAAAGATTTTTAAAAGATAGACATTTTCAGCTCCTTTACAGGACATTACATTCTACCCAAGCACGTACTGGCTGTTTGTGGTTTACTATGCAATGTTAGTTCAGTAGTTTGCCATTGCTTTCTGAAAGGCGGACGTCTCATACCATCTAAATCAACGCAAAGCGATCTGCTTCCAAATCGCCAGCGACTGATTTCGAACCCCCTACTCGGTGTGTCCGAGAATTGTCAAACGCAGCTTCACTATTCCTTAAGCCACAGCGGACAAGATAGCCCTAATAAATTAGAAGATGTCCTCCTAGATTTTAAAGTTAGTTGATGAAAAAGAGGAATGATTTTGCCATTCCACAAAAGAAGCTCAAAATAGTCGACCAACTGCACAGCACCAAAGAGAATTTATTTTTTAAAGCATGAATCCACATTCTTCATAAAGACACATCGTTAGCACGTTTTCTAATCAGCAGAAAATCTCAAGTATAGTACGCACTTTTTGTATTATAATCCTCTCTTCCAATTACGGGTGGACATTATATTAACGTAAATTGTCCATGTTTTTTCTCCACTAAGAAGTATATTTTGTGCCTTAACTAAACAGCAAGCTGTAAAAATGTCTCTCAACACAGCAAACATCGTTAAGTTTTCGTGCTGCAGTGTACGATTGTTGTCAAGAATTCATCTTCAATTAAAGGTAAGATCAATTAATTACTGGCGGTTTAATTTTTGTTAGAAAGTGCAGTAGTTTATTCTGCTACTTGGAGTAAATAAGAGCACGGCCTATCCTGCACCAATAGGGAAAATGAGTTAAACTAATTATGTTGAAGGGCAAGCAAAACTACTAATTTACAAATAGATGCCATAAGGGTGAACATTTGCGAGCACGTCAACTGCTATACGAGTAATCGAATTTAGCCACCGCACGCATATTTATGACACTTAAGTGTGTTGTCTATGTCTGAAAAGTCTAAGTGTGTGTTTCACTGTTCCGGGGCAAGGTTTGAGACTAACAGTCTCGGTTTCTCACTGTTTCTTACTGGTTTCATCTGGCAACGTCTCGAGTTAGAGGCTCATAATGTACCTTTAAGCCATTCCTGCCAAAGACAATAATTCACTATGGCACGATCTATTTCTGGTAATTACCCTCAATGATGGACGACTTGGCGATGACAAATCAGATCACTGATTCAATCCGTCGTATGTGAATGTGATCATGAATTTGTATTTCCTCGTGAAACAGACGATCAGTGTGTCTCCCGTGCTGGATCTGTGTTCTGCTTTGGGGAGCCTTGGATTCTAGCTAATCGACCGTTTCGTTTCCAAGTACACCAGCATGGACTATTCAGGAGAGCACAGACCACCTAAGGGTGGCCCAAGATTCATATAAGCACCATCAAGTTCAGATCTGGAGCCACGGTTGTGTCGTGGATAGACAGTTGCCCGTCGGTTAGGTGGTTATGAGTTCCATCCGCGTCGTGGTGGATAGAAATTGTGTTAATTAATCCTGCCAAACATGGGTATCAGAAAATGTCTTTGAAAGTAACAGTTGGTCAGTAATGGTTGTTGGTGTGGTCAGTAATGGTTACTGGTGTGGTCAGAAATAGTTGTTGGTGTGGTCAGTAATGGTTTCTGGTATGGTCAGTAATGGTTGTTGATGTGGTCAGTAATGTTCTTAGTCTGGTCAGTAATGGTTGCTGGCGTGGTCAGTAATTGTTGTTGGTGTGGTCAGTAATGGTTTCTGGCATGGTCAGTAATAGTTGTTGGTGTGGTCAGTAATTGTTGCTGGCGTGGTCAGTAATGGTTTCTGGCATGGTCAGTAATGTTGTTAGTATGGTCAGTAATGGTTTTTGGTGTGGTCAGTAATGGTTGTTTGTGTGGTCAGTAATGGTTGCTGCTGTGGTCAGTAATGTTGTTAATGTGGTCAGTAATGGTTGATGGCGTGGTCAGTAATGGTTGTTGGTGTGGTCAGTAATGGTTGTTGGTGTGGTCAGTAATGGTTGTTGGCGTGGTTCAGTAATGATTGTTGGTGTGGTCAGTAATGGTTTCTGACGTGGTCAGTAATGATTGTTGGTGTTGTCATTAATGGCTGTTAAGTTTTGTCAGTAATGGTTGCTGTTGTGGTCAGTAATTGTTGCTGGCGTGGTCAGTAACGGTTGTTGGTGTGGTCAGAAATGGTTGCTGTTGTGGTCAGTAATGGATGCTGTTGTGGTCAGTAACGGTTGTTGGTGTGGTCAGAAATGGTTGTTGGTGTGGTCGGTAATGGTTGCTGTTGTGGTCAGTAACGATTGTTGGTGTGGTCAGTAATCGCCCACGGAGCGTCGTTTGGTGTATGAACTGCCATCGGATGGTTAATCGTCTAACTTGACTTCTCGTACCTATAATGGGCTTAAACCGCTGAAATGCTGTTGTGCTATAACACAACAAAAATGTCTGCAGTCATATTAACAACTTTAAAATATTTATTGCGACACATGCCTAATTCACATTTTGCGCCATCCATTTTTTTTTTTTTTTTTTTGGGTGGTGTAAACCTACAATTTTATTTTGCACTGAATCTGTTAAAATATTGGTCAAGTACAAAATATTGGTCAAGTACAATGTGCCAAATCCGCCTTTAGGCATGTTAAAGGACCTTTTACTTAATGTTAAACAAATGTAGAGGCGGGAGCATGTGGGATCGTAAAAATACCGCACTGACATAGTTTCATTAAAAGCACTCCTTCGTTGACAGCAAGCTCACGGCGGCCGTTCGGACATGCTTCAGCTGGCGATAATAATATCGGGGGAGGAGTTTAGGGTGTGAAATAGAGGAAACGGGAAAGCCAAAATGTAACCATATTTGAGAAAACCGATGAGGACAGAATTGTCAGAGACGCCACCGTTAAATTTGTATTCTTCTTCTTCAGCATTCCGAGCCATTGAGGTTCTTTGCTGCAAATACAATCTGTCTCCATTCGTCTCTCTGGTGGACCTTCTCTTGCCAGTCGTTGATTCCAAGTGCTTGTAGGTCTGTATGTATATTATCTCTCCACCGCCTTCTTGGTCTACCTCGGGGTCTACGGTCATTTATTTCCTGAGTGTAAGCGAGTTTTGTTTCCCTATTATCTTCCATTCTTTCTATATGCCCCAGCCATTGTAGTCTATTAGCCTTCATGATACCAGTGATTAGCGGGGACTTAAACAAATCATAAATGTCTTTGTTACTTCTTCTTTTCCACTCTCCACTTTGTGTATCCCTAATGGGTCCAAAGATGCGTCTTAAATTTTGTTCTCAAAGGTTTGTAACAAGGCTTCGTCTCCTTTCGTTGTACTCCAGGTTTCAGAGCCATACAGCACAACTGGTCTGATCAGTGTTTTGTATATTGTGATTTTGGTGTTACGAGATAGCGCCTTTGATTTTAGTAGATGTTGTAGTGCATAGTATATCTTATTTCCAGAGTTGATTCTAGTTGTATTTCTTCCCTTATGATGTTGGAGCAGTTGAAGATTGTACCCAGGTATTTGTATGTTTCCGTTCTTTTAATGGTCATATTATCTATTTGTATGTGGCCAGAGTTTTTAGCCATTCCGTCTCTTGAAATTACCATATATTCTGTCTTATCTTGGTTGATAACCAGCCCCATCTGTTGGGCTTTTTCCTTTAAGTGAGTCAATATTTCTAATGTCTTTTGTTCACTTTGCCCTATAATATCTATATCATCTGCATAACCAAGCAGCTTGGATGTTCCTCCAATATCACATTCCTCCTTTACCTTCCTTACAACTTTCTCTAGAGCCAGATTGAAGAGTAGCGGCGATAGTGCATCACCCTGTTTCAAGCCAGATGTTATTTGGAAGGGGTCTGATTTCCTGCCTTTATATGTTACTATATTATAAGTATCTTCCATGCATAGTTTGGTCATGTTAATTAACTTCCTTGGTATTCCAAATTCCTGCATAACATTCCATAGACTATTCCTATGGACACTATCATAAGCCTTTTTAAAATCCACAAAAATGTTATGGAGATCTCTTTTATATTCCCAATGTTTCTCGGCTATTTGTCGTAAGATAAATATCTGATCTATTGTTGATCTGTTTTGTCTAAAACCCGCCTGGTAGTCACCTAATATGTCTTCTGAATATGGTTTTAGTCTATTTAGTAATACTGCGGATAGTATCTTATAGCTTGTGGACAGTAGTGATATTCCTCTATAATTTCCACATTGGAACTTGTCTCCTTTCTTAAAGATAGGTATCAATAATGACTCTTTCCAGTCATGGGGTAATTCTTCTGTCCTCCAGATTTTTATTATTAGTTCGTATAGCTTTAGATGTAATGCATGGCCACCTGCCTTTATAAATTCAGCAGCAATTCCATCAGTCCCAGTTGCCTTATTGTTTTTAAGTCGTGTGATTACATATAGGATTTCTTCAAATGTAGGTTCTTCAATTTGTGGTTCGCATGTTAGAACCTCTTCCTGTGGGAAAATGTTACTTGGAGCTTCACAATTTAGTAATTCAATAAAATATTCTTTCCATGTGTTGCACATTTCTTCATTGGTATTTATCATATTCCCATTTTTGTCTTTTAAACCATATGTGTTTTGTTGGTGCCCTCGTTTCATTGACTTCAGTACTTTAAAAAACTTTCTGGATTCATTTTTCTGGTGATTAGTTTCCAAATCTTTGATTATATTACTCATATATTCTCGCTTCTGCTGTCTGACTATTTTTGTAGCCTCTTTACATTCATTTCTATAATGCTCTTCCTTTTGGATGTTATTGATGTCATTTAACCATACATGTCTGGCATTCTTCTTCTTAGTGACTGCTTCTTCACATTTTTGATTGAACCATCTGTTCTTTCTATGCGTGGTTGACACACCGAGACATTCTTCTGCGGTAGATTGAATTGTATTCTTGATGTTCAACCAAGTTTGGTCAACGCTTTCCTCCAAAGGGTTTTGCAAAGTTTCAAGTTTACATTTTATTCATCTGTAAATTTCTCTTTGACTGTAATGTCTTGTAGTTTTTCTCTGTTATATGTTGGGTGTAATCTTTGTAATTTAGTATAGAAAGCTCTCTTAAGTTTTATTTTAAATTTTGCTCCAACGAGGAAATGGTCACTATGGCACTCAGCTCCTCTATAACTTCTGACTTGCTGTATGTTTGATGCATTTCTGTTGTTAATTAAAATGTGATCTATTTGATTATAGGTTCTCTTGTCACATGATTTCCAAGTTTGTTTGTGTATATCCTTTCTTTGTAGTCTGGTACTGCTAATCTGCAGTCCTTTGGCTTCTGCCAGGTTGATGACTCTCCATCCATTATCATTTGAAGTTGTATGAATTTGTATTAGTGTATAAAATATATTATATCTTTAAAACAATGTATTTCATTAGGGAATGTAAAGACAGACGCCATACACAATATATTGCGCGATTTCTTGCTGGTAATTTTACAATACTGAAGTAATGGAAAGATCAGGTGCTGTGACGGTGTGTTCCATTCTCAGTCTTCGTAGGTTTAGATGGATAGGATACATTTGGAGGATTGATGACGGTAGAATACCAAAGGGCATTTTTTAGGGGTGGGGGGGGGGGGATGAATTACAGATGGGTAAAGGATCTCGGGGTCGGCCTCTACTACGATACAAAGATGTGTGTTACCGAGATATGATTGATGCAGGCATTGGCATTGCACACTGGGAGCAAGTGGCCACATATCGTGTTGCATGAAGTGCAAAGATCAGAAATGGAATAAAGACAAAGAAGAAAATTATTGCAGATAGGTCACACACTGACTGAGACATCAGTAGGTGCATGGGGTGGAAATGACCATGTGTTCACATACATCCATTATGGACGAACATTTTCAGTGCGAATTGGTCTGATCAGACACATCCGCTGGGTTCGCCTGATGGCGAGGGACATTGGTAATAAGGAAAGTTAATCCATACGCAAAAGTCAGTCAAAAGCTACTAGAAGTAGCGTGTATGGACTATGCTCGGGTTCAAAGGGCCCAATTATACAAGCCTTGAGGCGCAATGGGTATAGGATGCTAGTTCCATATTTTACAGACTCATCGGCACTCGAGGGGTCATGTCATCACTGTCACACCGTCCGCATTTATTTCCCGAGACATTTCCTGGTACCAGTTTTAGGCTGTGTCGAACTGGGAACCTGGGTTATATTTTTAAGACCGTCTCGTAGAGGATTCGAACTCATTATTACCGGACTGGTAGGTAAGCATTCTAGCCGCTGCGCTATTCGGCGCCCCTCTTTCCTACTGTTGTGATTTCTAGCAAGTTTACGTTCAGTTGTTTGCCATTGTTTTCTGAACTTCTGGCATTCATACCTATGTGTGAAAATCAACGCAAAGCGGACTGCTTTCGGAATCGCCTGTGGCTGTGTTTGAACGCGGTATACGAAAATACGAACTGCGTTCGTAACCCCTTCGCCACAGAGCGGGCTTATTTCCTATTACCCTATCGTTAATTCCTATTACCCTATCGTTAATTCCTATTACCCTATCGTTATTTCCTATTACCCTATCGTTATTTCCTATTACCCTATCGTTATTTCCTATCCCCGGGATGGTTAACCCGGTCAACAAATGCCCGCAGAAGTCGGATGTGTCGGCCTAACGGTGCAAGAACGCAGCTTTGCTGTAAAAAGGCACAACGCAATCACATCCGGAAAAAAAAAAAACTCTGGATGAACGAAGAAGAAGAAGTTATTTCCTATTACCCTATCGTTAATTCCTTTTTTTTTTTTATTCGCATATCCTTTACAGGACATCGCTGTCAACAGCAGCATCTTTCAGCTGTCTGTTGATCTCTTGGCAAGATTACGCTCAGTAGTTTGCCATTGCTTTCTGAGCGGCCGGCTCAGTTATCCCGCAAGTCACCAGCGGGGGTCGAACTGCTCCCAGCTCTCGCCCGCAATGAGACTCTGCGTGATAACGGGATTACGGAGAAAGTGTTGTAACCCCTCAGCCAGAGAGACCGGCTAATTCCTATTACCCTATCGTTATTTCCTATTACCCTATCGTTATTTCTTATTACTCTATCGTTATTTCTTAATACTCTATCGTTATTTCCTATTACCCTGTCGTTATTTCCTATTACCCTATCGTTAATTCCTATTACCCTATCGTTATTTCCTATTACTCTGTCGTTATTTCTTAATACTCTATCGTTATTTCCTATTACCCTGTCGTTATTTCCTATTACCCTATCGTTAATTCCTATTACCCTGTCGTTATTTCCTATTACCCTATCGTTAATTCCTATTACCCTATCGTTATTTCCTATTACTCTATCGTTATTTCTTAATACTCTATCGTTATTTCCTATTACCCTATCGTTAATTCCTATTACCCTATCGTTATTTCCTATTACCCTATCGCTATTTCCTATTACCCTATCGTTATTTCCTATTACCCTATCGTTATTTCCTATTACCCTATCGTTATTTCCTATTACCCTATCGTTATTTCCTATTACTCTATCGTTATTTCCTTTTACTCTATCGTTATTTCATATTACTCTATCGTTATGTCTAGTAAACACATGTTTCTGATATCTCTTATCAGGCTGCCGGTGTTGTAAACTGCGGTTTCGTGTGTCTTTCCTCATATATATATATATACGCATTTGTCTTTACTGTTTATTTAACGCACATATCTAGATATATGCTTGTACTTGAATGCGCTATATTTTTGTCTGGTATTTACATTTCTTACATACCCATCTGTACTTGTTTACATGGATATATTTACATATCAGCGTATAGGACGTCGACCTGATTGAAACGATACGCGTGCTTGTATTTAAACTTCCAGTCCGTTGATGGCGAGATAGGAGGTTCAACATCGGCATTAAGTTGGACTTAAACGTTGAACTTCCGTTTAGAAAGCCATGGAAAACTCATTAATTTATTCAATAGCATGCCTTCTTCAAAACCTCGCTCCCATAACAACCGTCCGGAAAACCGTCCGGAATCATAAGCAAGATATCTCGCGTCCGATACACGCATCTGGAGATCATCCACCACATCCTTCACCCATCTTCTTTTTTGGCCTTCTTCTTCCTCTCTTCCCCTCCATTATTGTTCTCTCCAAACTTTCATGGCGTTTCAAGTGGCCAAAAAATTTCAATTGTCTTCGTTTTATCGTCTTTAGTAGCCAACCTTCTTCAATATTCAGATCTTGTCGTATGGGTGCAATTGTTCTTTTCTGTATCCAAACTATTCTTAACCCGTCTATAACTTTTATATTCAAAGGCATTTACTACTTAAGTTACAATTACTTCGAAAATCAAACCAAGGTTGATCGCTACGTCTTCAAAGGATTTTGCAAGATTGTTGTTATGGTCAGCCTTGCAGAATATTCATGATTGCGTTGTACTTGGTGGAGGGATTCGCGGTAGTACGGTGGGTAGCTAGCTGCAAGATTGTTGTTATGGTCAGCCTTGCAGGATATTCATGATTGCGTCTACTTGGTGGAGGGATTCGCGGTAGTATGGTGAGTAGCTGCAAGATTGTTGTTATGGTCAGCCTTGCAGGATATTCATGATTGCGTGTATTTGGTGGAGAGATTCGCGGTAGTACGGTGGGTAGCTGGCTTGCCTGCTGGCCCGGTCCTCGTGTGTTTACATCTCCATCGAGGCGGATATTGTTGTTATTGACCATGTCTTCGAGGTCTGCCCAGCTGTAAATGGGTGCCAGGGAATGTATCGGGAAGTGAAGGTGGCCTGGGTGCTGTTGGCCATATCATTTAACGAGAGTATAGGCCTATACATATATGGAGTTAGCCTCACATGCACAATGTGCCCGAAGCATTGTACATGTGTGTAAAGGGTGACTATAGTTGTACATGTAAATGTATGTACAGGGTCACTATAGTTGTACATGTAAATGTATGTAAAGGTTCACTATAATTTTACATGTAAATGTATTAGTTAGTTAGTTAGTCGACAGATCATTCTCATCTCACATCGAACCATTCAGTCCATAACATGTAAATGTATGTAAATAGTCACTATAAGTTTACATGTAAATGTTTGAAAAGAGTCACTATAGTTTTAATGTAAATGTATGCAAAATCCAAGATAGGTTTTGCATGTAAATGTATGTAAATTGCAACTTTAGTTATACATATAAATGTATATGATGGGTCACTATAGCTGAACATGTAAATGTGCGTAATGGGTCTCTATAGTTGTACATGTAAATGTATGTAAGGGGCCTCTATAGTTGTACATGTCAATGTAAGTAAAGGGTCTCTATAGTTGTACATGTAAATGTATGTATCGTGTCACTACAGTTTTACATGTAAATGTATGTAAATGGTCAATGTAGTTTTACATGTAAATGTATGTAAAGCGTCACTATAAATGTACATATATATGTATATAATGTATCACAATAGTTGTACATGTAAATTATGTAAAGGGCTACCGTTGTTCTAAAGAACTAACAACAGCAAAAAACCACTGCTGTCACCATCACTACAACAGAAGTAATACCACTGCCACTACTATTATGGCAAAACACGTTACAACAGCAACTACTACTGCCGCATCCATCACAACAAAAACATAGCAGCAACAATCGCCACAATGACCACGTAAGTACCTATAATAATAACAATAGTCACGGCTAGCACCATCACAATAGAAGCAGCATCAACAACAATAATAAATGCTTCTACTACAAATAGACACCGCTATTACCATCTTAACAGAATTAGCAACAACAACCAGAATAATGCAATTATCAAAAGCATCACTAGGAAAGCAGCAACAGCAACAAACATTACTACCACCTCCATTACAACAAAAGTGGAAACAAAAATCACTGCTATCATCTTCATTCTGAATACCTACATTCTGACTATCTTATTTGATCAATTTAGTGTCAACTTCATGCCATCGTTCCGTCCCAATTCTCAACGGGACTTCATAATGTCGGCCACACATCAGCCTACCATTTCTTCTCCTTCATTTATGTTTTCTTCTCTGTTCTTTATTTCTCTCACTCTCTAGTGGTGCTCTATTGGGGGGGGGGGGGGGGCACAAGGAGTAGCTGAAGGAGATACCACAAGAGAGGACGGTTTGGTGCGAGTTGGTAGAGGTCCGTTTCTTGATGGGAATAAAAGGACAGAAAAAGAGGAACTACCGCCGTTGATTTATTTAGTTTAATGTCCTCGTTTCGACCCAACTCTCCAAGGGAATTTATAATGAATGCTCCACGTCTGCCTAGAGATGTTCTCCCGCCTTTTATCTTCTTATCTTATTCCGTGTTCTTTATTTCTTTCTCTGCGGTGAAGTACTAAACTAAAATTCCCTAGTAAATCACAGGCATACATTTTGTTTGTTTGCTTTGAACGCGAGCTTAGTTCACACTGGACTTATTTGTGTGTGTGTGGGTTAACTTTCGCTATTTCCATTGTCCCTCGCCACCAAGTGAACCCACTCCGAATTCTGAGGTGCTTGTAATTTATGTCCCCAAGTCAAGGTAGCGAAGTCAACATTTTAGTCCAGCTGACTGATGTGAGGTTGAACACGCTACTTCGCGTTTAGTACACCCGAAGTTATGAGCGAACGCTCTTGTCTATTCGGACATGGTTGGGGTTGACTGCAACGTTCTAAAACGGGCATGCAAGTAACTATTTTGTTTTTATTTATTTCACTCTTTGTTTATGCTCTCCTCTCGCTTTCTATCACACACTACCTGGATGGTGAGGATGTATACACACATTTCCAATCCAGTTTTTACTGCTTGCCAAGAGGCTCGGTTTACAACGGTATACAACGTGTTGGAATACATTCCGGTACCCAGTTGATGGGAGAATGCTCGCGCTACAAGAGAGTTTTTACCAACACCTGCAGGTTTATGCTGGAATTTAAAAGTTGTTGAAAGCAAAAATAGATCGAAATCTGTAGGAAGTGTAATGCTGGTTAGTCATTTAGCAAACTGAAGCGAGACGAAAACACTGCTACACATAGAGTAGATAACTTATAAACACACAAGCTATATATATATATATAATGCACACACAGACAGACCGACAGGTAGGTAGGTAGGTAGTTAGTTAGGTAGGTAGGTAGGTAGGTAGGTAGGTAGGTAGGTAGGTAGGTAGGTAGGTAGATGAGTAGGTAAGTAGGAAGACAGGCAGGCAGAGAGACCTACAGGCAGGCAGACAAATGTAGATAGGTAGACACACACGCAGACAGCCAGGCAGAATTGTAGTTATGTCGATAATAACTAGACAAACGGTGGGTCGGTCGGTCGGTTGGTTGGATGTTTGGGGCGGAGGGATGGTGGGTGGACAGACAGGCAGATAGATAGAAAGTCACTACATAATATAATCATAATCGCATGCCTTGCCAAATGGCCTTGATACCCCTATCTCCCTATCCCGCACCCCTCCCCCCCTCCCATCCCCCAGATGTTCTGAATGAAATATATTAATGGCAGTTCTCCATGCCGCGTCTTACACCACCCAGCATCATATACCGAGGCCTGCCTTATTGTACCGCTACTCTTTTCACTCATCCCGATATTTTCCAATGTCTATTTTCTTACCATATGACCTAAGAATACTGTTTGTCTAACTTTTCTGTTCTGTGTATAATGTTTATTAGTCTCTTCCAGGCAATCGCTGTTAGTTACTCTCGCAGTCCAAGGTATTCGCAACATTCGTCTCATAAACCACCTCTCCGCGCTTCTTAATATAAAACATACACAAACAAGAATACAACAGCAAATTAAATAACATTTCGGCCTAAACAAAATATAATTCTCTGGTCGCTAACTAACTAATGGGCGCTTCATCCAGGCTCCGCCTACTTGTCCTAATTAAATAAAGGGAATTCACCCAGTATGTCATTTATCTTATTTTGTGTTAGAATAACAGTGCTGGCCCTTGGTGGACGGTCCCTGAAATGTAGCCCATATTGAAACGACTCTGTAACATCTGGTGGGGATTGCCAATCGATATTCTGAAACCAAATACCGTTAGACGTTAGTTTTTCGCAGATCACAAACGCCAGCCTTCTAAACAAAACTTATTAATGTTGCCACGACAGGGAAGCAGAGAATACAGCCGCGGATGTTTAAAGAACTATTGGTGATAACAGTATTATAATCCCCTTTCGTTTCTTGTTTTGTCAGATTAGACCTAACTCTCTCGGATAAGAGCAAAAGAAAAGAGGTTCAGTATGAAAGTTGTATGTATTGATAATCTCACGACAGACTGAATATGTTATGTAAAACACAGATGCTTATTTTTGACCTATAGTCGTACCATTTTAAGGCAAACTTTGTGGAACTGACAAGTAAAATAGCATAAGTTGACAGTTGCTTTCATCACATATATTCAAGCTGACATCTGAACGAAGAACAACAAGAAACACGAAAACATGACAGCCCACGTTTATGGGCATGGCACACGGTGATGATGAGTAATTCTTTTAGTCGTTCTCCAAGTTTCTGATCCACATTGCAGTACCGATGTTTGTTTGTTTATTTGCGCTCGCCCGCTTTGAACTCAAGCGTAGTCCATAGACACTACTAGTAGTGCTGGACTGAATTTTGCGTGTGGATTAGCTTTCCCTATTAAGTGTCCCTCGCCATCGGGCAACCCACTCCTACTTCAAAAGTACTTGCAATTTACGTCCCCGCGTCAAGAACGATAGGTCAACATTTCAGTCCAACTGTCAGATGTAGGGGTTGAACCCCTTACCTCGGCACCAGCACGCCGGATGTTTAAGAACACGCATTCTTATCCATTGGTCATGTTGACATACTTAAATGTCTATAACACGTGGTGTTCCCAAGCGGTTTGCCATCTAAGTACTAATACACACGCCCGACGTTGCTTGACTTCGATCATCGGACGAGAACCGGTATTATCAACGTGGTATGGCCGTAGACCTACCGATTTAATATTGTAGTTAAATATTCTAAGAGAGGGCTTCAAATCAAAACCTTAAAAGCGTGATAGAAATTACAATAACCACGCCATTGTCTTGTAACCTGTCAGTATAGTTGTTAAGGATATCAAGAGTGTTTAGCACATGACATCACAGAGCAGACGAACAATACGACGTCATAATGACAGTTTAAAGATGGCCACCCCACTTTTGACATGCACCAAAGAGGCGCAGCATTCTGTTATCCGTTTTTTTTTTTCAATGAACGAAATATTATAGATGCAAGGGCCGTGTCCAACTTAGGTATAAACACGGACCACAAGGTAGTCATTGCCACAATAAGAATCATAAGTAGAAGGAAGCAAAGGCAGAGAAAATACATGCCATGCGAATCAGTAACTTAAAAACCTCAAAGGACGAGGCAGTGAGGGAAAATTATGAAAACGAGCTAACCGAAATCCTTGTAAAACTACCTATAGAAAGAAAAATAGTGGAAGAAGAATGGAAGATGTTCAAATCAAGCATTATAAATACTGCAAAGATAACATATGGAACCACGAAAAAAATGAAAAACACGGATAAAGAAAATAACAAGTTGGTGGAACGCAGAAGTAAAGAAAGCTGTAAAACACAAAAGGAAAAATATAAAAAGTGGTCCAAGAGCAAACAGGAATGCGATTACATAGAATATAGAATAGCGAGAAGACACGTGAATAGAATAGTAAAAAGAGAAAAACAAAAAGACTTGGAGGAGTATGGAGAAACTCTAAATAAAAACTACAAGGAGGCAACTAGAAACTTCTATAAAAAGATAAGTGCAATGCGAACCAGAGGAGAATCCTATGGACCAACTGAAATAATTAACAACGAAAATGGAGAACCAATAAGTGAACAAAAACAAATCCTAATAAGATGGGAACAGTACTTCGAACAACTTTTCAACATCCCATCAGATACCACAGAAATTCAAGAAACCGACACAGATGCCACCGAAGAACTAGAACCAGATATACAGAAAGAAGAAATTATAGAAGCCATCAGATTAGCCCCATTGAGCAAATCACCAGGACAAGATGAAATACCAAGTGAACTTATTAAAGCAGCAAGAGAAGTAGGAACAGCATGGCTACATAGATTATCCAACCACGTTTGGGTAGAACAACAGACACCACGAGACTGGGGAAACGCCATAATTATCCCAGTTTGGAAAAACAAAGGCAGCAAAAGAGACTGCACACAATACAGAGGCATTTCACTGTTGAGCCATACTGGGAAAAATATTTTGCAAAATTCTTGAAAAAAGATTACGAACTATTATAGAATCCCAGCTAAGCGAAACACAACTTGGATTTAGGACAAACAAAAGAATGCACAGATGCCATTTTTGCTCTTAGACAACTTATAGAAATATCAATCTAATTCAATGAAACACTTTATTTAGGCTTTGTCAACCAAGAAAAGGCATTTGATAGAGTAGATAGGAACGAGCTGTTGGAAATCCTTAAACAATATGCATTGAGTACACATCTAATGAACCTATGTAGGAGCTTATACAACAACAGTGAATGCATAGTGAGAGTAACTGGAGTACACTCAGAATCCTTCACCATAAGATCCGGAGTACGAGAAGGTTGTGTCCTGTCCCCTCTCTTGTTTATAACATATATAGTCAACATATGTAAAGAAACCAGCCAAACAGAGACCGCAAGAACACCGCATGACGAGAACACAGAAGAAGAACCATCTGCAAATCTAACCATTAGAGAACTCCTGTTTGCGGACGACCAAGCACTAATAGCAAAATCAGAAGCTGAATTACAAGACCACATGAATAGTCTAAACGAAATGTGTAGGGATCATAAGATGAAAATTAGCACAAGTAAAACAGAGGTATTGACTATAACTAAAGAAGAAAAAGCGACAACGATTCACATAAACGAACATCCCTTGAAACAAGTAAAGAGTTTCAATTACCTAGGAAGTATAATATCATCACACTGGCAAATCAGAAGACGAGATCGAAAATAGATGCAATAAGGCAAACCAACTCATTGGACAAAAGGCACCAATATTAAAGAACAAACATGCATCAATAACTATTAAGAAAGCACTTTACAACACAGTCTTCCTACCAACTCTATGTTACCAATGCCAAACCTGGACAATGACAGAAAAAGAGAAAAGAAAAATCACAACAACAGAAATGAGATTCCTGAGAAGAATACTCAATGTGTCAAGAAGAGATAAGATCAGAAATGACGAAATCAGGACTAAAGTGGGGGTTATAGCTGCACTAGATTTTATTAGAAGGCAACAAGTCAAATGGTTTGGCCATGCAAGTAGGTTACCAGCTAACAGTATACCACAACAAGCAATGATGTACAGACCAGAGGGAAACAGAGGAAGAGGCCGACCACTTAAACGATGGACGCAGGGAATAAAAGTCCATGGGAATATCGATACATGAAGCCCATAAGCTGGCACTCTCCCGCTGTTTATACTTCACCTCGAAACCGCAAGGTACAAGAGGAACATGATGAGATGAGATGAATCAGTGAGCGTAGCCCATACCCGTGATACTACTTACACACGGGACTGAAATTTTGGGTGTGGATTAGCGTTCCCCATTACCAGTGCTCCTCGCCATCAGGCGAACACTCTGAAGCACTTGTAATTGAAATCACGGACGAGAAGTCAACATTTTACTCCACCTGACCGGTGATGGGGTTGAATCCGCTACCTCGGCATCAGCACACCGGATATTTAAGATCAAGCGCTCTTATCCATTCTGCCATGCTGACCTCCAAATAGGTGTAAGATTCCGCCTCACGAAGTGAGGTTTGACACAGGGATAGTCGGCTATCTACTGGGTTCATCTCATTACTATTGTCTTTCCCTAACTAGTATTGGTAAACTACGGCTATGTGACGAAGACGCAATTCGTAAGCCTGCACACCGCGTTAGATACAAACTGCGGGCAATTTGCGTTGGTTTTCACACAATGATATGAGTGACGGTCGTTCAGAAAGCAGTATTAAACTACTGAACGTAAACTTGTCGAGAAATCACAAAAAGCCAAAAATTATTTGGTTTACCGCGACGTCCTATAGAGTATATATTAATAATATTTTTTTTAACTGTTCACGGTGATTCTATTATTCCATGTTGGTACTTGCGATCTCATATAATGTCATCGCTTTATGTTCTTCTTGTACCTTGCGGTCTGGAGGTGAAGCATAACCAGCGGGAGAGTGCCCGTGTACGGGCTTCGTGTATTCAGCAGATTCCTATGAACTATCTGTCTATCGTTTGCGTGGCCGGCCTCTTCTTCTGCTTCCATTTAGCACGTAGAAGAAAATAAGAACGGAACAATAATGTACGTAAACAGAAATAAGAAGGCACAATTTAGGACGATCGAGTAACTTCTAAAAACAAAAATAAGTAACTTCTAAACAGAAACTATGTAACTTCTAAAATAAACTAAGTAACTTCTACATAAAAAACAACTAAGTAGCATATAAAAAAATAAGTAACTTCTAAACAAAAACTAAGAAGTATTTGTGATCGTCTTCTAATAAAGTTTACCGCCTACTTCTCAGTTCTTGTGAGGGTGTGTGTGTGTGTGTGTGTGTGTGTGTGTGTGTGTGTGTGTGTGTGTGGTGGGTGGGTGGGTGGGTGGGTGGTGTGTGTTTGTGTGTGTGTGTGTGGGGGGAGGGTTGCGTGGCTGTGGGTATGTGAATGAATGAGTGAGTAAGAGAATGAGAGAGTGAGAGAGCGTGTGAGTGAGAGAGAATGAGTAAGAGAGAGAGAGAGAGTGAGAGAGAATGAGTAAGAGAGAGAGAGAGAGTGTGTGAGTGAGAGAGAATGAGTAAGAGAGAGAGAGTGTGTGAGTGAGAGAGAATGAGTAAGAGAGAGAGAGAGTGTGTGAGTGAGAGAGAATGAGTAAGAGAGATAGAGAGTGTGTGAGTGAGAGAGAATGAGTAAGAGAGAGAGAGAGTGTGTGAGTGAGAGAGAATGAGTAAGAGAGAGAGAGAGTGTGAGTGAGAGAGAATGAGTAAGAGAGAGAGAGAGTGTGAGTGAGAGAGAATGAGTAAGAGAGAGAGAGAGAGAGTGAGTGAGAGAGAATGACTAAGAGAGAGAGAGTGTGAGTGAGAGAGAATGAGTAAGAGAGAGAGAGAGAGAGAGAGAGAGTGAGTGAGAGAGAATGAGTAAGAGAGAGAGAGAGTGTGTGAGTGAGAGAGAATGAGTCAGAGAGAGAGAGAGAGAGAGAGAGAGAGTTTGAGTGAGAGAGAATGAGTAAGAGAGAGAGAGAGAGAGTGTGAGTGAGAGAGAATGAGTAAGAGAGAGAGAGAGAGAGAGAGAGAGTGTGAGTGAGAGAGAATGAGTAAGAGAGAGAGAGAGTGTGTGTGAGTGAGAGAGAATGAGTAAGAGAGAGAGAGAGAGTGTGAGTGAGAGAGAATGAGTAAGAGAGAGAGAGAGAGAGTGTGTGAGTGACAGAACACGCTACTTCGCGTTTAGTACACCCGAAGTTATGAGCGAACGCTCTTGTCTATTCGGACATGGTTGGGGTTGACTGCAACGTTCTAAAACGGGCATGCAAGTAACTATTTTGTTTTTATTTATTTCACTCTTTGTTTATGCTCTCCTCTCGCTTTCTATCACACACTACCTGGATGGTGAGGATGTATACACACATTTCCAATCCAGTTTTTACTGCTTGCCAAGAGGCTCGGTTTACAACGGTATACAACGTGTTGGAATACATTCCGGTACCCAGTTGATGGGAGAATGCTCGCGCTACAAGAGAGTTTTTACCAACACCTGCAGGTTTATGCTGGAATTTAAAAGTTGTTGAAAGCAAAAATAGATCGAAATCTGTAGGAAGTGTAATGCTGGTTAGTCATTTAGCAAACTGAAGCGAGACGAAAACACTGCTACACATAGAGTAGATAACTTATAAACACACAAGCTATATATATATATATAATGCACACACAGACAGACCGACAGGTAGGTAGGTAGGTAGTTAGGTAGGTAGGTAGGTAGGTAGGTAGGTAGGTAGGTAGGTAGGTAGGTAGGTAGATGAGTAGGTAAGTAGGAAGACAGGCAGGCAGAGAGACCTACAGGCAGGCAGACAAATGTAGATAGGTAGACACACACGCAGACAGCCAGGCAGAATTGTAGTTATGTCGATAATAACTAGACAAACGGTGGGTCGGTCGGTCGGTTGGTTGGATGTTTGGGGCGGAGGGATGGTGGGTGGACAGACAGGCAGATAGATAGAAAGTCACTACATAATATAATCATAATCGCATGCCTTGCCAAATGGCCTTGATACCCCTAATCTCCCTATCCCGCACCCCTCCCCCCCCTCCCATCCCCCAGATGTTCTGAATGAAATATATTAATGGCAGTTCTCCATGCCGCGTCTTACACCACCCAGCATCATATACCGAGGCCTGCCTTATTGTACCGCTACTCTTTTCACTCATCCCGATATTTTCCAATGTCTATTTTCTTACCATATGACCTAAGAATACTGTTTGTCTAACTTTTCTGTTCTGTGTATAATGTTTATTAGTCTCTTCCAGGCAATCGCTGTTAGTTACTCTCGCAGTCCAAGGTATTCGCAACATTCGTCTCATAAACCACCTCTCCGCGCTTCTTAATATAAAACATACACAAACAAGAATACAACAGCAAATTAAATAACATTTCGGCCTAAACAAAATATAATTCTCTGGTCGCTAACTAACTAATGGGCGCTTCATCCAGGCTCCGCCTACTTGTCCTAATTAAATAAAGGGAATTCACCCAGTATGTCATTTATCTTATTTTGTGTTAGAATAACAGTGCTGGCCCTTGGTGGACGGTCCCTGAAATGTAGCCCATATTGAAACGACTCTGTAACATCTGGTGGGGATTGCCAATCGATATTCTGAAACCAAATACCGTTAGACGTTAGTTTTTCGCAGATCACAAACGCCAGCCTTCTAAACAAAACTTATTAATGTTGCCACGACAGGGAAGCAGAGAATACAGCCGCGGATGTTTAAAGAACTATTGGTGATAACAGTATTATAATCCCCTTTCGTTTCTTGTTGTGTCAGATTAGACCTAACTCTCTCGGATAAGAGCAAAAGAAAAGAGGTTCAGTATGAAAGTTGTATGTATTGATAATCTCACGACAGACTGAATATGTTATGTAAAACACAGATGCTTATTTTTGACCTATAGTCGTACCATTTTAAGGCAAACTTTGTGGAACTGACAAGTAAAATAGCATAAGTTGACAGTTGCTTTCATCACATATATTCAAGCTGACATCTGAACGAAGAACAACAAGAAACACGAAAACATGACAGCCCACGTTTATGGGCATGGCACACGGTGATGATGAGTAATTCTTTTAGTCGTTCTCCAAGTTTCTGATCCACATTGCAGTACCGATGTTTGTTTGTTTATTTGCGCTCGCCCGCTTTGAACTCAAGCGTAGTCCATAGACACTACTAGTAGTGCTGGACTGAATTTTGCGTGTGGATTAGCTTTCCCTATTAAGTGTCCCTCGCCATCGGGCAACCCACTCCTACTTCAAAAGTACTTGCAATTTACGTCCCCGCGTCAAGAACGATAGGTCAACATTTCAGTCCAACTGTCAGATGTAGGGGTTGAACCCCTTACCTCGGCACCAGCACGCCGGATGTTTAAGAACACGCATTCTTATCCATTGGTCATGTTGACATACTTAAATGTCTATAACACGTGGTGTTCCCAAGCGGTTTGCCATCTAAGTACTAATACACACGCCCGACGTTGCTTGACTTCGATCATCGGACGAGAACCGGTATTATCAACGTGGTATGGCCGTAGACCTACCGATTTAATATTGTAGTTAAATATTCTAAGAGAGGGCTTCAAATCAAAACCTTAAAAGCGTGATAGAAATTACAATAACCACGCCATTGTCTTGTAACCTGTCAGTATAGTTGTTAAGGATATCAAGAGTGTTTAGCACATGACATCACAGAGCAGACGAACAATACGACGTCATAATGACAGTTTAAAGATGGCCACCCCACTTTTGACATGCACCAAAGAGGCGCAGCATTCTGTTATCCGTTTTTTTTTTTCAATGAACGAAATATTATAGATGCAAGGGCCGTGTCCAACTTAGGTATAAACACGGACCACAAGGTAGTCATTGCCACAATAAGAATCATAAGTAGAAGGAAGCAAAGGCAGAGAAAATACATGCCATGCGAATCAGTGAACTTAAAATACCTCAAAGGACGAGGCAGTGAGGGAAAATTATGAAAACGAGCTAACCGAAATCCTTGTAAAACTACCTATAGAAAGAAAAATAGTGGAAGAAGAATGGAAGATGTTCAAATCAAGCATTATAAATACTGCAAAGATAACATATGGAACCACGAAAAAAATGAAAAAACACGGATAAAGAAAATAACAAGTTGGTGGAACGCAGAAGTAAAGAAAGCTGTAAAACACAAAAAGGAAAAATATAAAAAGTGGTCCAAGAGCAAACAGGAATGCGATTACATAGAATATAGAATAGCGAGAAGACACGTGAATAGAATAGTAAAAAGAGAAAAACAAAAAGACTTGGAGGAGTATGGAGAAACTCTAAATAAAAACTACAAGGAGGCAACTAGAAACTTTATAAAAAGATAAGTGCAATGCGAACCAGAGGAGAATCCTATGGACCAACTGAAATAATTAACAACGAAAATGGAGAACCAATAAGTGAACAAAAACAAATCCTAATAAGATGGGAACAGTACTTCGAACAACTTTTCAACATCCCATCAGATACCACAGAAATTCAAGAAACCGACACAGATGCCACCGAAGAACTAGAACCAGACATACTAAAAGAAGAAATTATAGAAGCCATCAGATTAGCCCCATTAAACAAATCACCAGGACAGGATGAAATACCAAGTGAACTTATTAAAGCAGCAAGAGAAGTAGGAACAGCTTGGCTACATAGATTATCCAACCACGTTTGGGTAGAACAACAGACACCACGAGACTGGGGAAACGCCATAATTATCCCAGTTTGGAAAAACAAAGGCAGCAAAAGAGACTGCACACAATACAGAGGCATTTCACTGTTGAGCCATACTGGGAAAAATATTTTGCAAAATTCTTGAAAAAAGATTAAGAACTATTATAGAATCCCAGCTAAGCGAAACACAACTTGGATTTAGGACAAACAAAAGAATGCACAGATGCCATTTTTGCTCTTAGACAACTTATAGAAATATCAATCTAATTCAATGAAACACTTTATTTAGGCTTTGTCAACCAAGAAAAGGCATTTGATAGAGTAGATAGGAACGAGCTGTTGGAAATCCTTAAACAATATGCATTGAGTACACATCTAATGAACCTATGTAGGAGCTTATACAACAACAGTGAATGCATAGTGAGAGCAACTGGAGTACACTCAGAATCCTTCACCATAAGATCCGGAGTACGAGAAGGTTGTGTCCTGTCCCCTCTCTTGTTTATAACATATATAGTCAACATATGTAAAGAAACCAGCCAAACAGAGACCGCAAGAACACCGCATGACGAGAACACAGAAGAAGAACCATCTGCAAATCTAACCATTAGAGAACTCCTGTTTGCGGACGACCAAGCACTAATAGCAAAATCAGAAGCTGAATTACAAGACCACATGAATAGTCTAAACGAAATGTGTAGGGATCATAAGATGAAAATTAGCACAAGTAAAACAGAGGTATTGACTATAACTAAAGAAGAAAAAGCGACAACGATTCACATAAACGAACATCCCTTGAAATAAGTAAAGAGTTTCAAGTACCTAGGAAGTATAATATCATCACACGGCAAATCAGAAGACGAGATCGAAAATAGATGCAATAAGGCAAACCAACTCATTGGACAAATGACACAAATATTAAAGAACAAACATGCATCAATAACTACTAAGAAAGCACTTTACAACACAGTCTTCCTACCAACTCTAAGTTACCAATGCCAAACCTGGACAATGACAGAAAAAGAGAAAAGAAAAATCACAACAACAGAAATGAGATTCCTGAGAAGAATACTCAATGTGTCAAGAAGAGATAAGATCAGAAATGACGAAATCAGGACTAAAGTGGGGGTTATAGCTGCACTAGATTTTATTAGGAGGCAACAAGTCAAATGGTTTGGCCATGCAAGTAGGTTACCTGCTAACAGTATACCACAACAAGTAATGATGTACAGACCAGAGGGAAACAGAGGAAGAGGCCGACCACTTAAACGATGGACGCAGGGAATAAAAGTCCATGGGAATATCGATACATGAAGCCCATAAGCGGGCACTCTCCCGCTGTTTATACTTCACCTCGACACCGCAAGGTACAAGAGGAACATGATGAGATGAGATGAATCAGTGAGCGTAGCCCATACCCGTGATACTACTTACACACGGGACTGAAATTTTGGGTGTGGATTAGCGTTCCCCATTACCAGTGCTCCTCGCCATCAGGCGAACACTCTGAAGCACTTGTAATTGAAATCACGGACGAGAAGTCAACATTTTACTCCACCTGACCGGTGATGGGGTTGAATCCGCTACCTCGGCATCAGCACACCGGATATTTAAGATCAAGCGCTCTTATCCATTCTGCCATGCTGACCTCCAAATAGGTGTAAGATTCCGCCTCACGAAGTGAGGTTTGACACAGGGATAGTCGGCTATCTACTGGGTTCATCTCATTACTATTGTCTTTCCCTAACTAGTATTGGTAAACTACGGCTATGTGACGAAGACGCAATTCGTAAGCCTGCACACCGCGTTAGATACAAACTGCGGGCAATTTGCGTTGGTTTTCACACAATGATATGAGTGACGGTCGTTCAGAAAGCAGTATTAAACTACTGAACGTAAACTTGTCGAGAAATCACAAAAAGCCAAAAATTATTTGGTTTACCGCGACGTCCTATAGAGTATATATTAATAATTTTTTTTTTAACTGTTCACGGTGATTCTATTATTCCATGTTGGTACTTGCGATCTCATATAATGTCATCGCTTTATGTTCTTCTTGTACCTTGCGGTCTGGAGGTGAAGCATAACCAGCGGGAGAGTGCCCGTGTACGGGCTTCGTGTATTCAGCAGATTCCTATGAACTATCTGTCTATCGTTTGCGTGGCCGGCCTCTTCTTCTGCTTCCATTTAGCACGTAGAAGAAAATAAGAACGGAACAATAATGTACGTAAACAGAAATAAGAAGGCACAATTTAGGACGATCGAGTAACTTCTAAAAACAAAAATAAGTAACTTCTAAACAGAAACTATGTAACTTCTAAAATAAACTAAGTAACTTCTACATAAAAAACAACTAAGTAGCATATAAAAAAATAAGTAACTTCTAAACAAAAACTAAGAAGTATTTGTGATCGTCTTCTAATAAAGTTTACCGCCTACTTCTCAGTTCTTGTGAGGGTGTGTGTGTGTGTGTGTGTGTGTGTGTGTGTGTGTGTGTGTGTGTGTGTGTGTGTGTGTGTGTGTGTGTGTGTGTGTGTGTGTGTGGGTGGGTGGATGGTGGGTGGGTGTGTGTTGTGTGTGTGTGTGGGGGGGGGGAGGGTTGCGTGGCTGTGGGTATGTGAATGAATGAGTGAGTAAGAGAATGAGAGAGTGAGAGAGCGTGTGAGTGAGAGAGAATGAGTAAGAGAGAGAGAGAGAGAGAGTGAGAGAGAATGAGTAAGAGAGAGAGAGAGAGTGTGTGAGTGAGAGAGAATGAGTAAGAGAGAGAGAGAGTGTGTGAGTGAGAGAGAATGAGTAAGAGAGAGAGAGAGAGTGTGAGTGAGAGAGAATGAGTAAGAGAGAGAGAGAGAGTGTGTGTGAGTGAGAGAGAATGAGTAAGAGAGAGAGAGAGAGTGTGTTAGTGAGAGAGAATGAGTAAGAGAGAGAGAGAGTGTGAGTGAGAGAGAATGAGTAAGAGAGAGAGAGAGTGTGAGTGAGAGAGAATGAGTAAGAGAGAGAGAGAGAGAGTGAGTGAGAGAGAATGACTAAGAGAGAGAGAGTGTGAGTGAGAGAGAATGAGTAAGAGAGAGAGAGAGAGAGAGAGTGAGTGAGAGAGAATGAGTAAGAGAGAGAGAGAGTGTGTGAGTGAGAGAGAATGAGTCAGAGAGAGAGAGAGAGAGAGAGTTTGAGTGAGAGAGAATGAGTAAGAGAGAGAGAGAGAGAGAGTGTGAGTGAGAGAGAATGAGTAAGAGAGAGAGAGAGAGAGAGAGAGAGTGTGAGTGAGAGAGAATGAGTAAGAGAGAGAGAGAGAGTGTGTGAGTGAGAGAGAATGAGTAAGAGAGAGAGAGAGAGTGTGAGTGAGAGAGAATGAGTAAGAGAGAGAGAGAGAGAGTGTGAGTGACAGAGAATGAGTAAGAGAGAGAGAGAGAGAGAGAGATAGAGAGAGAGAGAGAGAGAGAGAGAGAGAGAGAGAGATTCATTCATTCTAATATTAGATACGGAACAAAGCAGCCATCGTCGAATTATTTATAAAGCTCTTAATGTTCTGTGAGGAAGTATTGCAGACTTGACTTGGCTGATTGTTTCACTCGGTTTACAGCTGGCACATGTTGCTTACATTGATCTCAGGCTGATTGTTTCACTCGGTTTACAGCTGGCACATTTTGCTTACATTGATCTCAGGCTGATTGTTTCACTCGGTTTACAGCTGGCACATGTTGCTTACATTGATCTCAGACTGATTGTTTCACTCGGTTTACAGCTGGCACATGTTGCTTACATTGATCTCAGGCTGATTGTTTCACTCGGTTTACAGCTGGCACATGTTGCTTACATTGATCTCAGGCTGATTGTTTCACTCGGTTTACAGCTGGCACATGTTGCTTACATTGATCTCAGGCTGATTGTTTCACTCGGTTTACAGCTGGCACATGTTGCTTACATTGATCTCAGGCTGATTGTTTCACTCGGTTTACAGCTGGCACATGTTGCTTACATTGATCTCAGGCTGATTGTTTCACTCGGTTTACAGCTGGCACATGTTGCTTACATTGATCTCAGGCTGATTGTTTCACTCGGTTTACAGCTGGCACATGTTGCTTACATTGATCTCAGGCTGATTGTTTCACTCGGTTTACAGCTGGCACATGTTGCTTACATTGATCTCAGGCTGATTGTTTCACTCGGTTTACAGCTGGCACATGTTGCTTACATTGATCTCAGGCTGATTGTTTCACTCGGTTTACAGCTGGCACATGTTGCTTACATTGATCTCAGGCTGATTGTTTCACTCGGTTTACAGCTGGCACATGTTGCTTACATTGATCTCAGGCTGATTGTTTCACTCGGTTTACAGCTGGCACATGTTGCTTACATTGATCTCAGGCTGATTGTTTCACTCGGTTTACAGCTGGCACATGTTGCTTACATTGATCTCAGGCTGATTGTTTCACTCGGTTTACAGCTGGCACATGTTGCTTACATTGATCTCAGGCTGATTGTTTCACTCGGTTTACAGCTGGCACATGTTGCTTACATTGATCTCAGGCTGATTGTTTCACTCGGTTTACAGCTGGCACATGTTGCTTACATTGATCTCAGGCTGATTGTTTCACTCGGTTTACAGCTGGCACATGTTGCTTACATTGATCTCAGGCTGATTGTTTCACTCGGTTTACAGCTGGCACATGTTGCTTACATTGATCTCAGGCTGATTGTTTCACTCGGTTTACAGCTGGCACATGTTGCTTACATTGATATCAGGCTGATTGTTTCACTCGGTTTACAGCTGGCACATGTTGCTTACATTGATCTCAGCTGGTTACTACTTTATAACAAGAAAGCAGTTAGGTGTGTGTGGCTCTTGCCAGAGAAGCAATAGCAACGCATATATAACTATTTTTATTTCATTTTATCATATGTGGCTAGAGCCGTCATTTCTCTGATTACTTATTACTTTAGCTCGATATGCCCAAGTAATACTTTTCTTATGTCTGCCTAAACCAGTTGTTACTTTATCTCGATTGTCCTAAATAGTGCATTCTTATTTCTGTCGGGAAAAGAAGACCCTGTTGAGCTTGACCACGGGCCTGTGTGCCCAATTTGTTACCCTTTTAAAATAAAGTTAGTTCGTTAGTTCGTTCGTTCGTTGTCTACGTCCTATATGGTACTTTCTAAATACTGTCTACGTTCGACATAGGGCTTTCTTATTTACGTATATGTCCTCAAGAGGGCTTTCTTATTTACGTGTACGTCCTCAATAGGGCTTTCTTATTTACGTGTACGTCATATATAGGGCTTTCTTATTTCCCCGTCACAACACTTGTTACTTTAGCTTGATTTGTCCTCTGGACCAGAAATGACATGATTTTACGGTGAGCGACGATAGTTTGTTACATTGTGCTTCTAATACGAGAATATTAAGTACAACCCACACAACGAATGGACGGGAATGAACGTGACTGATCAGACCAATTCGCGCGTTAAATACCACAATGAATGCATATGAACACTTGGTCATTATCACCTTACATACTCGTATATATATATATATCTTGGTAGAATCAGCGAGGAAAGAAGACCTGTTGAGTTGAGCTTGACTCTAGTCCGACTTTGTGAAGACACATCAAGGGTGTAGCATAGGCGGCAGCGCAAGCGCAATTGAAATACCACTACTTTTATCGTTTCTTTACTTACTTTTATCGTTTCTTTACTTATTCAGTCTCGACCGTGAACGGAGATTTGTCCGCAACAGACGAGCAATATCTCCGGCGGGCCTACTCTCATTGGTCGCGGGAGCCGCACGAGTCAGAAGGGGAGTCTGACGGTAATACACGCTTACAAGGTCCAGAAACGTGAGTTTGACAGGTGAACGGGCCAAGTGGTCCGGGCGCGTATACGACATTTACCTGCGGGATTTGGCTGAACGTCTCTAAGTCAAATCCCAAGGGTTTAGAGTCTCCTGCTCGTGGAGGCGAGGTCTCGGAGGTTTCACGCTGAGCCGCCAGCGTCTGCAGCCTACCTTGTTTCAGACGTATTGGTTATCCATTCCTCTGGGTCAAACAAGGCAAGGCTGAGAGAGGGAACATGTCGTTTGGGCACCATATGCCCTCTGAAGCTCTGCCCAGGCATTGTGATGGAATTTTGGCCAAATTCCAACTCTCATAGTTTGGACTGCCACTATATATATACATATATATACGAGTATGTATGGTGAAAGTGACTATATGGATGGGTGGGTTGGTGGGTGGATATATTTATATATTCCGGTGCCTATCTTATTTTTCACACACAAACACATACACGCACACACTGCACACACACGTCAAACCTTGGTTTTCGTTGCCTTCGGTTTTCGTAGGTGTTTGTTTTCGTCGATTTTTGTCGCGAAAAACTTGTTTCGGTTACCGTCGATTGCCTCGGTTTTCGTCTATGTGCTGACATAACCTCGCTGCTAATTTTGCGAAAACAAAGGGATCCACGCGTTTTTCTGCTCAGTCTGATGTTGTTTTTTGTTGTGTGGGCATCACTTGCTTATAATAAAATACGAGATTGGCATTAAGATTGCTGAAATCGCCGCATGTACGGGAAGTCGTTACCCACGGTAAGATTTATTGTGGCGAAAAAGGAAGCAATAAAAGAGGCTAATTTAGCGAAAGACATGAATGTGCTAACGAAACAGAGATCGCAAACAATTTAAGATGTCGAACAGTTATTATTACTTTGGATAAATAAAAAAACAGTTAGATAGTGATTCTGTTTCGGAGGTATGTCCAACCTCATTAAGAAAATGACTGAGACTAACGCTAGTGTACTTAGTGATTTAAAGGCCAACAGATTATGGTTTGAAAAATTCAAGTGTCGCACTTGTATACAATTGTTACTAGGTACGGCGAAGGTGCGAGTTCGGACACGTCTGGGGCCGAAAAATAGTGTTAAACACTATATTTACTCTCTATAAACTGTTGTTTGTTTTTCTTGGTACGTATTTTCGAGTGTCTAGAACGAATTAATTTGATTTACATTGGTTAATATGGAAATAATTATCTCGGTATTCGTCGGTTTCGGTTGTGTGTGTGTGTGTGTGTGTGTGTGTGTGTGTGTGTATATGTGCGTGAGTGTCTGTGTGTGTGTGTGCGCGTACGCGCGCGCGCGTGTGTGTATGCATTAAAGAAAGATAGTTAGACCTCGGAATATGTTAAGTGTCTACGGCCTAATATTGTCTTAAACGGGCCCTGTGTAGGAGAATACTGCAATAAGGATGGGAAACAACAACCTATCACAGCGGCCGAACCTTGCACACTTCTCCGTGAACGACACAACACATATCTCAGTGAATGACACAACACATATCTCCGTGAACGACACAACAAATATCACCGTGAATGATACAACACATATCTCAGTGAATGACACAACACATATCTCCGTGAACGACACAACAAATATCACCGTGAATGATACAACACATATCTCAGTGAATGACACAACACACATATCTCAGTGAACACGACACAACAAACACCGCCGTAAACACGACACAGCACATATCTCTGTGAACACGACACAGCACATATCTCTGTGAACACGACAGCAAGCACATATCTCTGTGAACACGACACAGCACATATCTCTGTGAACACGACGCAACACATATCTCTGTGAACACGACACAGCACATATCTCTGTGAACACGACACAGCACATATCTCTGTGAACACGACGCAACACATATCTCTGTGAACACGACGCAACACATATCTCTGTGAACACGACACAACAAACACCGCCGTAAACACGACACAGCACATATCTCTGTGAACACGACGCAACACATATCTCTGTGAACACGACGCAACACATATCTCTGTGAACACGACGCAACACATATCTCTGTGAACACGACGCAACACATATCTCTGTGAACACGACATAACACACATTTCCGTGGAATAGTAAAGAAACATATTCAGCTCAGTGAAATTTATCAAAGCAATCAATAGCGAGGAAGCGTGTAGAAAATGTTAATACAACATTGCACATTTTCTCTGATTGCTATAATCAAAACAAACATATTAAAATGGTTAGGCCTTCTCGAACAAGTCAGAGATGGGGTGAGCATGGGGAAGCAATTATTCTAGAGAGCAAGCTGGAAGACCACAGAAGGGATGAATGTACAAAAATAACCACAGTCTGAAGTAGCTGGGAATGACGGCGTTGGGCGGTTAGGAGACAGAACATTGCAAATGGAGGGTACTTGCAGTAGACAGTCTTCGATGTCATCCCAATCTCGGAGAAGCGTTGGTGAAGAGGATGTGTTGGTGAAGGAAGCAAAGGAGGAAAAGGTGAAGAGGAAGGAGAAGAAGAAGAAGAAGAAAGACAATAAGAAGGAGGAAGACAAGAAGGAGGAGGAGACAAGAAGGAGGAGGAAGACAAGAAATAGGAGGAAGAGACAAGAAGGAGGAGGAGAAAACAAGAAGGAGGAGGAGAGGAGGATGAGGTAAGGAAGACGAGGAAGACAAAAAAGGAGGAGGAGGAAGACAAAAAGGATTAGGAGGAAGACAAGAAGGAGGAAGAGGACGACAAGAAGAAGGAGCAAGACAAGAAGATGAGGGGGAGACAAGAAGAAGGAGGAGGAGACAAGAAGGGGGAGGAGGAAGAGAGAGGAAGGCAAGAAGTAGGAGGAAGACAAGAAGGAGGAGGAAGAAGACAAGAAGGAGGAGGAAGACGCAGAGGAGGAGGAGACAGGAAGGAGGAGGAGGAGGAGGAGATGAGGAGGAGGAGATGAGGAGGAGGAGAAGAGAAGAAGAAGGAGGAAGAAAAGAAGGAGAAGGAGGAGGAGATCAGACGAGGAGGGTGAGTAAGGGAGAATATAAGAAGAATATAAATAGAGCATGAGAGGAAGAGCAGGAGAGGAAAGGTAGGCGGAGACGAAGGAGGTGGAGGTGGAGTTGGAGTTGAACATATAACAAAAACACAACAGAAAGCAGAGGGATTAAAACAAACGATAAATAAAAATAAAAACAAGTGACCATTATAACAATTATGATAATCATAAAGATACGGAATAGACTCAGATACAACTACTACACCTCTCACTGACATGAACAGTTTACCATTGCTCATCCCAGGATGAGACACAACAGACGAAATAAACGGATTGCATACGCTTCATGTACCCTGAAAGATGAAAGATGCTGATGTTGACAGCGATGTCCTGTAAAGGATATGCGAACCACACAAAACAGTATACACACATTTGCATTCTGGCCGGTGCTACGGGATTTGTGCACCGTGGATACATTCCCCTTGTATATGCTATGGAGTAGATTGGGCCGCTTATGGCGATCAACATGTGGACAGGCTTCATCAAAAGCGAAACAGTACCACCGCTGCACAACGCAAGCCTCTATGTTGTCAATGGATCTCCTGTTTTCCGAGTGTCGGCAATATCAACTATTGGGCAATACTTGAAGCTACGAAGGCAGCGTATAAACACATTCACGAGTATTGACTGGTCTTCGTCGAAGTAGATGAAAGAAGAAGATTATTAGTTAACAAGTCAGCTGCATATTCTTTACAGGACATCGCAGTCAACCCCAACATTTTGGCTGTATATAATTTTCTTGGCAAGTTTACTTTCAGTAGTTTTCCATTGTTTTCTGAACGGCCGGCGTTCATAACATTTTATGAAAATCAGCGCCAGTCAGTCTGCTGCCAAATCGCCTGTAGCTGTGTTTCGAACGCACTAAGCGGGATTACAAATTGCGTCCGTAAGCCTTTCAACACAGCGCCGGGATTAGCGATGTAGGATTATAAAGATTATAGAGATTAGAGGACACACTAAAAATAGCGCATGTCCTTTGCAGGAAGTTACAATCAATTCCAGCCGCTGCTGGCAGTTTGTGATTTACTGGGCAATTTTACTTCAGGTAGTTTGCTCATGTATAGAAAGAATGGAAGATAATAGGGAAACAAAACTCGCTTACACTCAGGAAATAAATGACCGTAGACCCCGAGGTAGACCAAGAAGGCGGTGGAGAGATAATATACATACAGACCTACAAGCACTTGGAATCAACGACTGGCAAGAGAAGGTCCACCAGAGAGACGAATGGAGACAGATTGTATTTGCAGCAAAGAACCTCAATGGCTCGGAATGCTGAAGAAGAAGAAGAGTTTGCTCATGTGTGTGCGATAAGTCACTATCATTGAATGTAAGAAAGAGAGTGCTGAAGTGCTATATAGAACCTTCTTCGCTGTAAGGCAGTGATTTTTTGAATATAAATGAACAAAATTAGGAAGTAACTTGGAAGCAACAAAGATGTGGTTCCCGAGACGAAAGGAGGAATTCATTGGATTGCCAGAGTAACTAACGACGATTGACTGAAAGAGGCTAATGAAACTAGAACATTATATACAACAATAAAAAAGAAACAAACAGTTTTCTTTGGTCATGTGATGAGAAGAGAGGCATTGGAGAACATCGTTACGACTGGAAACATCGACGGGAAGAGAGAGAGAGAGAGAGAGGCAGATCAAGAGCAATTATACTGAATGAGATGAGACGGTGGCATTGAGGCATATCAGCAGCAGAGTTGATCCAGAACACCAAAGACCGAGATCTGTGGAGAAACATGAACGCCTACGCCAGCTGGCAGGGCACTTGATGATTATGACGAGTTTGACCATGGAAGGATAGAGTGAGATAATGATTATATCTTAGAAGAGGTTAATTCACAAATAGAACTTGTTACTCGTATTAGAAGGAAACATTCTACTTCGTTTGAACATGTCATGAGAAGGGGAAAGCTGGAGTATGGTGTCACACCCAGAAAATATGATAGGAGAAGACGTACAGGAACACCCATAGAGAAGAGGCTGGGCAGCTTGATACCATCGCATGGAGGAACATTGGTATCAGAAATCACTGGCTGTATAGGAGACAGAAGGGTGTGGACAGACATGATCACCAACGCCACACAGTATGGGCTATAAAAAGAAAAAATGTGACATTACTTTCTGAACAAGAAATCAACATTTGTATCCAGCTGAGTGGCGTGCGGGACAAACCCACTATGTCACTGCAGAAAAAATTAAAGTGCGTTAAATCTCAGCCATTCCGTCCACTAGAGGACACACTTATTCATAATGCAGCATGTCCTTTGCAGGATGTGGCAATCAACCCTGGGTTGATATTCTGAGCAATTTTACGTTTAGTAGTTTGCCATTGCTTCGTGAATGACAGGTCCAGCTAACCAGTGTATGAGAGGACACACACATCATCTTCATGTGCCATGCCGATAAGGGTGGGCGGTCATGTTTCGCCATTTCACTCGATCGCCATATACAGGATGTTTGTAAAGTCTCACTACTCTTTGTATGTAGAACAATTTTGAAAAATTAAATACATGACGTCATTAAAATGTGCTAACGAATTCATTAAATTAGTTACAATAGTCACTACTATGGTATAACGCTGTTTTGGGGTAGCTGGAAAGTATGAAGTATTCATTATAACTTTTTCAACAAATTTCTAACCGTAATATGATGAGGAGGTTGTTTATCAGGAAATCTTGCTATAAATCTGTGAACAACCATCCGTGTGTCTCGACCGTAATTTCGAAACACTTGTTTAACCAAAAAAATTCCTTTTTTCCGTTGATAATACCATTCTGTTTGGAGTGCAAAGAATTACTCCTGCAGACGTCAGCCATTCGCTGCATATTACTTCACGATGAGCAGTGGAGCATATTTTTATGACGTCACGTACTTAATTTTTCAACATGGTTCTACATACAAAATGTAGTGAGACTTTAAAAACACCCTGTATATAATAAAATATAAGTGGTGACACTACGCATCACCACTTATTTTTATTATATAAATGGATAGCTTTACCAAAATAGACAAAAATCGCTGCAGGACACAAAATTATTCTTCGTTGCAGGACCAACTCAGCCCTCTAATCCCTACTTATCCAAGTGACGGAAGCGCCTGGCTAGAACTTGCAAAGAAGTAAACAAGGAACGACAACTCACGCCGGAAATAGACGGCGCTGTAATGACATGTGCAGTGAAAGCCCATGACAAGGACAACGGAAGTTAAGCGGATTAGTCCCATTTGATTCGGTGACAGAAAGCATTGACAAACAAATCTCTTAAATCTTAAGAGCCTGATGCAAATGGAAGACAAGGGCGCCGTGGGTGAGTGGCTACGGTGTCCGCATGCCGTTCAGAAGGTAATGAATTAGTTCCCGATGGGTCAGAGAAACAGACGTAGTGGCTGGGGCATTATTGCAAAGGCTAATGGACGAGTCTTGAAAAAGGAGAGTCTGGCATATGAGACTGCGACCTCCAGTATGAGAATGGAGGTGGAGGCAGTAACAGCGGCATTCCGGTGGCTAGAGGAGACTACTGCAACACATGTTGTATTCATTACGGATTTAAAGAGTATGCTTAGTAAGGTAGAAAAAGGAATGTTTCGTGTGGAATGGCTCTCGTCGCTTCAGAGGTCACATATTGTGAGAATTGTATGGATATTTTGCCCTGATCATGCGGGGGTATGGGGGAATGAACAGGCTGATAGGCTAGCAGGGAATGCACCTCTTGATGGTAGTTTGCCTATGGATAAGGGGGGAGGTGGTAGTGCGCTTGTGGGACCATGTGGAGAAGGCGGAGGAACAGATTGAGAACCCATATGTGGAAAGAATGAGATTGTGGGGGAATTGGCATAGGTTCTGGAATAATCTGAAAACTGAGAGGGAAGACCAGGAGAACTTTTAATCAGATAGCAGTGGGAACGATTAGTAGTATGACTCTTCGCTGGCTGTTGAACGAGGGGACGGAGCACTATGGGAATGTCCTGAGTGCAGTGATGTCGGTTCTTAACTCTTTTCAACTCAACTCCCGATATAGGAAATGGGAATTATTCCATGACACATTGGCATCTAGGAATCTACTGATTTAATACACCCCCTGATCTCTTGGGTGGTGAAATCGGACACATAGCCTCCTGGAAGTAGGGCGACAAACAGGAGGTAGTATACAAAATACGCATTTTTCAAATCTTACGGTAGTTGGACGTCGCAAAGAGAAGGCCGTAGAACCGCTGCCTTGTGAGAATAGTTTGGCCAAGAAACTCTACCCATGAATAGTCAGAGCCTACATAGAATCTGCCTTGAGGAAGTAAACAAAAAGTTAGTTGCATATCCTTTACAGGACGTCGCAGCCAGCCCCAGCATGTTTTGGCTGTTTGTAATCAGGTGTAAGTTTAGTAATTTGTCGTTGCTTTCTGAGCGACTGCCACAAATATCATTTTTATTAACAACCAGCACCAGACGATCTGCTTCCAAATCTCCCGTAGCTGTGTTTCGAACGCGGTATGCGGGATTGCGAATTGCATTCGAAACTCCCTCGCCACAGTGCGTGGTATAAAAAAGTACACCGTGTGAGCTACCGTGTGACAGTCGACCGTACTACCTGCTTTCTGTTAGCGTCGAATGTTGGGATGTCAGGTCTTAGTCAGGTATGACTGTGCTACCGTATGACAGTAGACGGTACTACCTGCTTTCTGTTGGCGTCGAATGTTGGGATGTCAGGTCTTAGTCAGATATGGCTGAGCTACCGTATGACAGTAGACGGTACTACCTGCTTTCTGTTAGCGTCAAATGTTGGAATGTCAGTTCTTAGTCAGATATGGCTGAGCTACCGTATGACAGTAGACTGTACTACCTGCTTTCTGTTAGCGTCGAATGTTTGGATGTCAGGCCTTGGTCAGATATGACTGAACTGCCGTGTGACAGTAGAAAGTACTATCTGCTTTCTGGTACCCCCCAATGTTGGGATGTCAGGTCTTAGTCAGATATGACTGAGCTACCGGATGATAGTAGAGAGTACTAACTGCTTTTTTTAGCGCCGAATTTGCGCAGAAGGTTTAATTATTTCACAACGGAGACCCTCATTATTACATATTAATCCGTACACTTATTATAAATAGCAAGCGGATATTACAATAATCTATTAAGATACATTATTATGCAAATCACCCCAGTCTCTAGCAGTTACCCTGCCCGCATTGCTGCTAAGTGAAGCTGACAAACAAACTAACTACTCGTATATTCACGAGGTCGACAGCTTGTGTCCCACAAACATTCGTCTGTCTCACTTAAAACCTGTATTTTTGTATGGATGTGAAACGTGGAAATGAACAGACAAGCTGAAAAATATCTAATAGCAGTAGAAATTTGGTTTCTGGGGGAAATGCAAAGAATACCATGGACAGACAGATAAGCCAAGATTTGCGAGTGTCATGTTTTGGGAGACATTGGGGGTCGTCACCGCGGCTACAGAGTTTGTGCTCTGTGTGATGTTTTCTGCACGCGGTTAGTTGCTCTGCGGGGAGAGACTGAGGTATATGGTATAAAAGTCGGTGTGTAGAAGTCGATGCTCTAGCATTTTTTTTTTTTAAATATCTAAAGAATTTAGAAGATTATTTGATGTTAAAACAGAGCAGTTACCTCTCAGCCACGGCCGCCCATAGGACTATTCCAGAATCTTATCATATCTCATCTCATCATCTCATCTCATCTCATCATCTCCTCTACTTATCTTATCTTATCTTATTAGCTCATCTCTTCTTATCATCTACCATGTGGAGACGGTCTTGACAAGATCTCAAAAGGGACTCAATGCACTTAGAACTATGGCAATGGACATGGAGCAGAGAATGCTTTTTACAATGTACCAGCACTTGATCCTCTCAGTAATTGATTATGGATTAGGTCTGCTCACTGTCTCAGAGAGTCAGCTGGTGAAGTTAGACCGCATACAGAACGAAGCTAGGGTCATTCTGGGATGCACTAGAGACACCCCAGTAGTGTGTATCCGTTACATCCTTGTTCTGCCGACTGTTGCTGGTGGGCTCAAGGTGATGCAGGCGAAGGCATACCTCAGAGTAGCTGCAGACACAGACCACCCACTGCATGAGGGCGCTGGACGCAGTTAAGGGTCAGCGACTGAAAAGAGGGAAATCATGGATGACTCAGTCGGAGGATACGATCAGACAGGTGTGCCCCTTGGAGAACATTAGGCGTGGAGAGGAGTGGGTCAGAGTGCCAGCGGAGCAGTCAGACTTGTTGTCACAAAATAATCCTGGCGTTTACCCAGTTGATTATTATAGAGGCTTTCTGATAAAACGGACTATCTGCCAGCGACAACTATTTTAACTAAAAACAAATCGGATGTCAAAATCCCAGGACAATATTTGTAGCTGCACGTGTACATCTGGTCGACGGATTGGGACTACTCGGTGGTGAGTGAGACGGGTCCCTGCATCGCTTTCAGTCTGTCAAAATTTGAATACAGATGGAACCTGTGGGATCATGGTGGCAATCGGATGTCGGCCATCACATGTCGGGCAAAATTAACAGTTGCAGATGTGTAGGGGAAGTGAATGAGCTGAATCATACATCGCTTTGACAGATTATAAACAAGTCGGATTGGAAGCGGAAGTACTCAGCTCGGAAGAAAACAGTCCGTCTGTCAATTTATAGTTCCGGACAGCAAGAAGATTGGCAGCTTGTTGGGGAAAACTGTTGTTGGGATCATACAGTAACTCGATAGCTTGTTGGGGAGGTCAAAACAACTGATGACAACTTTGACAGTGACTAAGCCAGGGAAAATGGATTCTTGACAATGGATGATATGCCCAAATAACACCTGCAGGACATCAAAATGTCACGTGACCAATTTTAGGGGTTTGTCAGAAAACCATGATTGGAGAGAACAGTGTTGTCCAAAACCTTGGATTTTAGTGGACGTGCTTCGGCACTGTGGTTCTGATGGGAAAATGTCTACCGTGTGCGAATTGAGATAATTTAATTTTACACGTGCCTGTCATGGCAAGAGTGGATGTAATTTGATCTAACTGCAGTGTTGCCTAAGGTAGTCAATATAGTCTAATTAGTTCTAATTAATATAGGCTGTAGCCTTGTTAAAACTAAAGTGTGATGATTAGCACTGTTAGTGGAAAACTAGCTAGAGTAGGGAAGTGATACTTGGCTCTGTCAGTTGAAAATAGATTAGTGAAGTGTGATAAGCTTTACTAGTTGAGAATTGAGTAATGAGGGATAATTGGGAGATTCCAGTAGGGGTCCCTGGTGGGCGGGGTTCCGCATGCTGTTTGTTGATTTTTTTTTCTTGTCTTGGCCTGATGATAACCTATGTGTTCAGTCATCTGTCCATGACGGCTATCACCGGTTATATGATTTATGTTACAGGTTCCTCTGGTTGGAATGAAGAACCCGGAACAAAGGAGATATCCGATCCCGGATAAAGTTTGGCGCAGGAAGATTGGCCAGCAACTTTACAACAGAGCTTATGCTAGAGGAAGATGATCAACATTGCTCAGTGGAGCTGAATGGTATATGTATCCTACAGGATAGATACCGAATGAGTTTAGGTCATACCAGTTTTAACACACCAGTAGTGATGGATATTCAGTTCACTTATGACTAGAACAAAAATAAAGGACTCTATTGGAGTATAGACAATAACTGTTTAATAGTGAGAACTAGTGAACATTTATCAAGAGACCAAAAGTCTTGTTCATAGGACAGTGTTCCATGTTTGTTTCACTGCGCCGGAATTATGAAGCCGGAGTTTCTATAAACTATTAGGAACAGTTGCGTTAGGAACAATAATAGTTTTTTCCACGGATTATATATTTACATGGGATTCAGATCTCATGGTCATCAGAGTTCCTGGAAGAGGACATGTCTGGAGAGAAGGATACGACTTCGGTGAGGTCTAGTGTACTGACTCGTCTGATGTCGTGTAATCCTTGCCATGATGTGTACACTATGATCCTGAACTTTGAGGGCTGACACATACATTTATGTATAATACACGACACCCATTTTCTTCGCATACACGTCTCATATACGTTACACTTTTCTTTTAATAAATTAATCTTTGTTAATTTTTGGAAGCAAGAGGTGTTGAGTATGTTGCGTTGGGGAAGTTTGAGAGGGGGCATAGTACGACAGTGAGAGAGTGATAGGAAAAGGTGTCTATTGGCTGATGGAGTGTGTTGGACGGAAGCTGGTGGATTCTCCGGGATATTGATAAGGGAAAAAATATTATAATGTGGGTGTTGACTCTCTTCACTCCAGGGACGACACTTTAAAGGAGGACAAGACATTATTGGGGGCTCGTCCGGGATCTTTGGACAGCGGGATCTCCCGTAAAAGTGATCTTTGGACAGCGGGATCTCTCATAAACGGAATCCTTGGACAGCGAGATCTCCTGCAAGTGGGATCCTTTGACAGTGGGATCTTCTGACAACGGGGTCTTTTGACACGGGATCCTTAGTTATAAGACGGAGATATCATATTGGAGAATCCAGCTAGAGTGAATGTGGATAGGGGTTAGGACTAATATCTTACCTGTTCACACTTCACACGTCTGCATAGGTCTGTGGTCCTGATTCTACTCTTGTCACTGAGTGAATGTGCTGTGTGTGGTAATATCTAGATTTATAGTAATTGTTCATATATCTGTATAGTAATTTGCAGTTATATTGTACTCGACCTGCTAGATTACCTCTCTGTATAATGGCCACCCCTAAACTAACCACGTTAGAATTGAAGGCAAAGGGGGAAGACATGGGACTGTCGGGTTCTGCTCTAACGGATTACATACAGGAAGTGGAGAGAGAGTATCGTCAAGCAGAAAGGGAAAATCGAAAGGCCAAGTTGGAATTGAGAAGGATGGAGTTGGAACAAGCAGCTAAGAAATTGGAAGCTGAGCAAGCAGCTAAGAAATTGGAAGCTGAGCAAGCAGCTAAGAAATTGGAAGCTGAGCAAGCAGCTAAGAAATTGGAAGCTGAGCAAGCAGCTAAGAAATTTGAAGCTGAGCAAGCAGCTAAGAAATGTGAAGCTGAGCAAGCAGCTAGGAAACTAGAAGCGGAGCAAGAAGCTCAGAAAAGGGAGCACGAGTACCGGATGAGGGAACTCGAGTTGAAGAGTCAATCTAATGGGGAAACTGAGGGAGCAGTTGGAGGTTCCTCCATCTCAGGTTCAACACCAGTAGGTGGACATGGGTACCATGCTATGAAGTTTGCCTTTAGCGGTCTACGAGGAGGACAAAGAGAAGATTGACCAGTACCTTCAACGCTTCGAGGCTATGTCAGTTGCTATGGGTCTGGAGCGTAACAAATGGAATCTTAAGCTATCCCAGGGTTTACGCGGGACCGGCTACGAGGTTTATTCTCGCCTGCCACCAGGACATGAGAACAATTATGACGAGTTAAAGACGGCTCTGCTGAAATGATTCGAGGTTACATCACATACCTACCGGAAAAAATTTCGAGCAGCGAAACGAGAACCGGGGGAGTTGTTTGCCGCCTACAGTTTGCGTCTTAAATCTTATCTCCATAAGTGGATGGATTTGGCTGGGTTCGCACATGACTATGAGAGTCTGGAAGAGCTCATGGTGGTCGACCAGCTGAAGAAGCAAATGTCTAAACCTCTTAGGACGTTCCTGGGAGAACAAGGAGCGGAACGTATTGACCTCGTGACTAAATTAGCAAAACGGTTCGTCGAGGTACATGGGGAGGCAGGGGAAAACCTTTCCACCAACACCAAAAGTCAGGAGAAACATGACAAGAAGAAAGCCAAAAACTCAGGAACCAAAAAGTGGGAACCTTATGTGCAAAAATCAGAGGATAGTTCAGAGAAGAAGAAGGAGGGAAGCAAGAGCACTTCAAGCTCTACACCAAAACGACCGTGGTCGGAGAAGTGGTGTTCAATTTGTAAGTCACCCTCTCATAATACGAGGGACTGCAAATCGAAGGCTAAGAACCCTCACTTCGCAGCATGTCAAGTGACTTCCAAGGAGGTTGTCACGGAAAATGCCAAGGTCAACAAGGAAGTTCGCCACCAGGAGAGCTCACTCAAGTCCGGCACTAGAAAATCTAGGACAGGGAAATGGTGCAACCAATGCAAGTCGAATACGCACAATGCTATTGACTGCAGGGGAAAGTCAGGAGACACTCAATTCGTCGTGTGCCCCGGGAAACCTAAGGTGGAGCCCACCGAACAGGTCGAGGCCGAGGAAGAGACTCCAGACCAGGAAAAACCACCTGCAGTGAAATTGATAGAAATTAACGGTCGTCAAGTGGAGTGTTTATACGACACAGGACTGGACGGGGAGGCCGTGATTTCTGCGGATTTGGTACATCCAGAACAATTCACAGGTGAAACCATGGAGATACAGCCTGCACAGAAGAGTGCTGTAGTCATGAATTTGCCCATTGCTAATGTGGAGATTCGGTCAAGGTACGTCACCGGCACCATCAAGGCCGCTGTAATGACCGATCACATTTTTCCAGTAATCCTAGGTTGCCGGTATGTCTTTCTGGGAATGCCCAGGGAGCCAATCCATATGGGAGCAATGCAGACTCGCTCTCAGACGAAAACTGAAGAGGCAGAAGCAATTGTGACTAACCCAATGCCGGGGGAGCTACGAACTGCCCAGAGTGAGGATGATACTTTACGTCCTTGCTACAGAAAGCTGCAGAAAAGTGCTGATCCACCAGGACGGGGGCAGTACTACATGAAGAATAGGATACTCTACAGGAGAGCAGGAAGGGGAGACAACCTATACGGTCAGTTGGTCGTCCCGAAAGCTCACCGGTCCCAGATTCTTCATATGGGGCATACCATCTCCTTTAGTGGACACATGGGTATTGCCGCCACCATGCAGCGGATTTCATGCCATTACTATTGGCCGGGAATGACAGATGATGTGCGTCGGTATGTGAAGTCATGCCCTGAGTGCCAGAGGGTGGCACCGAAACACTGGACAGCACCGGTGGTGTTGGGTGAGATGCCCATCATGAACTCTCCTTTCGAGAGGGTAGCCATCGATATCGTGGGTCCACTTCCCAGGACTAGGAAGAGGAACATGTATATACTCACAATGGTGGATTGCTGTACAATGTGGGGTGAAGCCATACCGTTGATCACGATTGACTCGAAAAGAGTGGCGGACGCACTGATGGAGGCCTTTACCAGATTAGGCTTTCCGGATCAAATTCTGACGGACAATGGATCTCAGTTTTGTGGAAAACTCATGGAGGAGGTATTTAGGGTGTTTCACTCTAACCACATACATACCAGCCCTTACCACCCTCAAGCCAATGGACAAGTAGAGCGTTTCAACGGCGCGTTGATGACAGTGCTAAGGAAACTAGCGCAGGAAAAACCTGATAGGTGGGATGAATATATCCTAGCAGCACTCTTTGCCTATCGGGAAGTTCCTCATGGCTCAACAGGACTACCACCCGCTACGTTGCTGTTTGGTCGTCCAATCAAAGGACCGTTGGAAGCCATGTTGAGGAGTTGGACTGAAGAGGGGACGTCAGAAGAAGTGATCTCATCCTACAAATACTTGGAGGAACTGAAAGAAAAACTCCACAAGGGATGGACTCTGGCTAACCAAAGCTTGAAAAAGGCCAGGAAAAGACATGCGGCTTACTACAACCGTAGGTCTAAAGACAGATCTCTAGAGGTGGGAGATAAAGTTTTGTTGCTACTCCCAACGGGAAACAACAAACTGGAGATAGGTTGGCAAGGACCATTTCCCGTGGAAAGGGTGATATCCAGAACCAACTATCAGATCCGGATCCGGGGAAAGTCGAAGATTTTCCATATCAATCTCTTGCGGAAATACGAAGAGAGACCCGGAGACAAGGCAGCTCACCTCATGGCAATGGCAGTTGCAGTGGAGACAGAAGTGGGAACCAACGAGGGCAGGGAATATCCCTTAGTACACCAGGAAACCTACAAGGATGTACACGTGAACCCTGATCTGACCTCACAGGAGAGGGAAAAGATAACCCAGGTTCTCAAGTCTCATAAGGAGATACTGACTGATAAACCAGGACGAACGAGGTTGGTGGAGTTCGAGATGACTTTGACCACACAGGATCCGGTTCGTCAAAAGGTTTACCCAGTGCCATTCTCTAAAGAAAAGGCCCTGGAGGAAGAAATACAGAAACTGCTGGAGGATGACGTGATTGCACCATCCACATCCCCATACAATGCAGGGGTAGTTTTGTTACGGAAACCAAGTGGAGAACACCGGTTGTGTATAGACTACCGACTTCTGAACAGTCACACACAATTTCAGGTGGAACCTTTGCCGAATCCAACTCAGTTATTCGCTAGGCTCCATAAGGATCGGTACTTTTCAAAGGTGGATCTGAGTCGGGGGTACTATCAGATACCAGTCAAACCGGAGATTCGATCACTGTTGGCTTTCAGTACACCCAGTGGACACTACAAATTCAAGGTCATGCCCTTTGGACTCAGCAATGCACCCAGTATGTTTACATGCATGATGAGGACTTTACTAGATCCGTTACAGGATCCATCCGTCATCTCATTCATGGATGCTATTCTGATTTCCAGTGACAGCTTGGATGACCACTTACAATCCTTGGAGAGAGTGTTTAATAGGCTCAAGGAAGCAGGGCTTACTGCTCGTCCAACCAAGTGCATGATTGGTTACCAGACTCTGGAATTTCTAGGTCACACCATCACTCCAGGACACATTGTTCCAGAAGAGAAGAACCTGGAGAAAATCAGAAATGCACCAAGGCCAAAAACGAAGAAGGATGTGCGATCTTTTCTCTCGTTGTGTGGGTTCTACTACAAATTTATCCCACATTTCACTGAACTGGGAGCTCCGTTGACGGAAACCTTGAAAAAGGGATTCCCGGACCAAATCATTTGGACACCAGAATGTGAGAATGCCTATAGTCAGTTAAAGGAGGCCTTGGTCAGCAAACCTGTATTACAGCTCCCTGACCTTTCCAAACCATTTGTGTTGAGAACAGATGCGAGTGCGATTGGGATTGGGGCAGCTCTGTTACAGGAAGGAAAAGACGATGCTTCGGTTTTGAAACCTGTGGCATACGCAAGCAAGAAACTTCTACAGGCTGAGAGGAATTATTCAACCGTCGAGAGAGAGTGCTTGTCTCTCGTATGGGCAGTGCAACAATTTCAGCCATATTTGTATGGAGTTAAGTTTCGAGTCCAGTCGGATCATCAGCCCCTGATGTTCCTGGCTACTTCTCAGAAGCTCAACGCGCGTTTGATGCTGTGGTCGTTGCTACTTCAACATTACAATTTCACAGTGGAGTACATTCCTGGGAAGGTAAATGTTGGAGCGGACTTCTTGTCAAGACACCCAGCTCCTGAAGAAGAAGAATGAATCATCTGGATTAAACTCACGGTGGAGAAGAGTGAGATGGACTACTCTCTTAAGAGGGGGCCTATGTCACAAAATAAAACCTGGCGTTTACCCAGTTGATTATTATAGAGGCTTTCTGATAAAACGGACTATCTGCCAGCGACAACTATTTTAACTAACAGTAAAAACAAATCGGATGTCAAAATCCCAGGACAATATTTGTAGCTGCACGTGTACATCTGGTCGACGGATTGGGACTACTCGGTTGTGAGTGAGACGGGTCCCTGCATCGCTTTGACAGTCTGTCAACATTTGAATACAGATGGAACCCGTGGGATCATGGTGGCAATCGGATGTCGGCCATCACATGTCGGGCAAAATTAACAGTTGCAGATGTGTAGGGGAAGTGAATGAGCTGAATCATACATCGCTTTGATAGATTATAAACAAGTCGGATTGGAAGCGGAAGTACTCAGCTCGGAAGAAAACAGTCCGTCTGTCAATTTATAGTTCCGGACAGCAAGAAGATTGGCAGCTTGTTGGGGAAAACTGTTGTTGGGATCATACAGTAACTCGATAGCTTGTTGGGGAGGTCAAAACAACTGATGACAACTTTGACAGTGACTAAGCCAGGGAAAATGGATTCTTGACAATGGATGATATGCCCAAATAACACCTGCAGGACATCAACCATTTCACGTGACCAATTTTAGGGGTTTGCCAGAAAACCATGATTGGAGAGAACAGTGTTGACCAAAACCTTGGATTTTAGTGGACGTGCTTCGGCACTGTGGTTCTGATGGGAAAATGTCTACCTGTGCGAATTGAGTTAATTTAATTTTACACGTGCCTGTCATGGCAAGAGTGGATGTAATTTGATCTAACTGCAGTGTTGCCTAAGGTAGTCAATATAGTCTAATTAGTTCTAATTAATATAGACTGTAGCCTTGTTAAAACTAAAGTGTGATGATTAGCACTGTTAGTGGAAAACTAGCTAGAGTAGGGAAGTGATACTTGGCTCTGTTAGTTGAAAATAGATTAGTGAAGTGTGATAAGCTTTACTAGTTGAGAATTGAGTAATGAGGGATAATTGGGATATTCCCGTAGGTGTCCCTGGTGGTCCGCATTCTGTTTGTTGATTTTTTTGTTCTTGTCTTGGCCTGATGATAACCTATGTGTTCAGTCATCTGTCCATGACAGAGTAGGTTCATTATATTTTCTGAGCGAGGCCGATGGCCACGATCATCTAATAGAGATCAGTGACGGGGAGGACTATCACCGGTTATATGATTTATGTTACAGGTTCCTCTGGTTGGAATGAAGAACCCGGAACCAAGGAGAAATCCGATCCCGGATAAAGTTTGGCGCAGGAAGATTGGCCAGCAACTTTACAACAGAGCTTATGCTAGAGGAAGATGATCAACATTGCTCAGTGGAGCTGAATGGTATATGTATCCTACAGGATAGATACCGAATGAGTTTAGGTCATACCAGTTTTAACACACCAGTAGTGATGGATATTCAGTTCACTTATGACTAGAACAAAAATAAAGGACTCTATTGGAGTATAGACAATAACTGTTTAATAGTGAGAACTAGTGAACATTTATCAAGAGACCAAAAGTCTTGTTCATAGGACAGTGTTCCATGTTTGTTTCACTGCGCCGGAATTATGAAGCCGGAGTTTCTATAAACTATTAGGAACAGTTGCGTTAGGAACAATAATAGTTTTTTCCACGGATTATATATTTACATGGGATTCAGATCTCATGGTCATCAGAGTTCCTGGAAGAGGACATGTCTGGAGAGAAGGATACGACTTCGGTGAGGTCTAGTGTACTGACTCGTCTGATGTCGTGTAATCCTTGCCATGATGTGTACACTATGATCCTGAACTTTGAGGGCTGACACATACATTTATGTATAATACACGACACCCATTTTCTTCGCATACACGTCTCATATACGTTACACTTTTCTTTTAATAAATTAATCTTTGTTAATTTTTGAAGCAAGAGTTGTTGAGTATGTTGCGTTGGGGAAGTATGAGAGGGGGCATAGTACGACAGTGAGAGAGTGATAGGAAAAGGTGTCCATTGGCTGATGGAGTGTGTTGGACGGAAGCTGGTGGATTCTCCGGGATATTGATAGGGAAAAAATATTATAATGTGGGTGTTGACTCTCTTCACTCCAGGGACGACACTTTAAAGGAGGACACGACACTTGTGCAGAGTTACAATCACATTAAGCCGGGAGTGCAGAGAGTGGCCAGCAGGGGCCACGGAAGTGGAAATCCAGCAACTAATTCAGGACAACGCTCACTCGAGTGATGTGATTATCTAGCACAGATGGTTCGGTGTCAAGAGGTGAGAGAAGTGGCTGGGGGTTCATAGCCAAAGCTAATGGTCGATGTTTGGGGCAGGAGCGCCTGGTATATGATACCACAACATCCAGCTTAAGAATGGAAGTGGAGGCAGTCACTGCGGCTCTCCGCTGGATGGAGAATACGACACACACACAGACACACACACACACACACACACACACACACACACACACACGCACACATCGTGATTGTAACTGACTCAGAAAGCATGCTGACGAGGGTAAGGACGGGCAGACTTCGCGCGGAGTGGCTTGCTTCGATTCGCGGAGGTCACGGGTGACAAGCATCGCCTGGATCTTTTCTCCGGGGCATACCGGTGTGCTGGAAAATGAACAGGCGGACAGATTGGCTGGCTCTGCAGAACTTGGTGGAGTATTGATACATGACAAGGCAGACGTGGTTGCGGCCTTGTGGGAGCACGTGCACACCTCGGAGGAGCAAATGGAGTAGCATGGCCTGGCAAGAATGAGACAACGAGGAGTGACGAAGGGATCTGGCCGACGCTCAACGCTCAAAGGAAAGGCGAGACGGACTTATAATCAGATTGCTACTGGTACTATTAGTGTTGGAACGCTTCGCTGGCTGCTGAGGATGGGGACGGAGCACTTATGGGAATGCCCCGAATGCTGTGATGTCGATTCCTAAATCAATCAATCAATCATTCTTATAATCTTCTCTGATTATCTCGTCTCATCTCATCTTGTACTTTGTGGTGTCGAGATATTCCAGAATGAAAGAACAAATAGACCAGTTTGGTATACAAGGATACATATATAAACAGAAAAGTTGATTAATGTAACGCTGATTCAAGGGATGATTGAACTGGTCAAGAGAGAAATGTAAGAAAGACTAATGTTCTAGTAAAGTAATAGATTACGAACTAATTCAATGGCCGTTTACATAACTCAATGCAAAAAAAATGTTTTCCCGTAGTGAATTTGAATAACGAAAACGCAAACAATAGATTGCACGATTTATTGCCTGGCATATTTCGCTGCATCACGTCAGGTACATACTGCATAATTCACTCAACATAAAGTGAAATAACTAGATAACTCCTTTAAGCTGAAATATACACATGTTCGCACCGTAATGTCGATTGTCTACCACGGTAATTTTAAACTTAATAACATGTCTTTCTGCTTACACATAGCTGGCTTATGTAGGTTAATCATTATGGCTTCTGCAAACTTTAACATGCGACTGCTTTGTGTGTTTAACAACACACGGAACGCACATCGATCACATGGCCGCTGTCCAGCACATGCCTCGCGATCGATGAAGCGGGGGTGTTCCGGTGTGTCGGCCTACCTAGGCTACCATCGCCTGTGTGTAGTATCTTGTCAATCCAGTTGAGAATGTGTTCAACAACCCTGCTGTGTAACTGCCGCTCTGTTCTGCCAATGTAGGTGGACACGCACCTGCATGTAAATTGGTAAATACAATTAGATTTGGTGTACAAAGCTACAGATTCTTTTACTGCTGAAGAGGGATTCGGCGTGGTTCTGTACCTGATAACTAGTAGTTTAAGTGATTATGTAAGGCATTATGTCTAGATGTGAGAAAGTGTGTGTAGGGGGACGTATGTGTGCGGGGAGATGCGTGTGTAATGAATGTATGTGTGGAGGGAGTGTGTGTAGGGATATGTGTGTGGGGGTTTGGGGATGGGTGGGTGGGGGTGCGGGTGTGAGTGAGGGATGTGCTGGTAGGTGGGGATGTATGGGTGGGTGGGGAGATGTGCGGGGGATGTGTGGGTGGGTGATGTGTGGTGGGTGGGGGATGTGTGTGGGTGAGGTATGTGTCTGTGTGGGGGGTGTTTATGTGGATGGTAGAAAGTGTGTGGGTGTTGGTGGGTGGTGTTGTGTGGGTTGGTGGGTGGGTGGGGCTGTTTGTGTGCTTAGGTTGGTGCAGGGTGTGAGTGGTTGGGGGATGAGTGTTTGGTTGGGTAGTTGGAGGTGTGTGAAATTTGTGGGTGGGTGGGTGTGTGTGGGCTGGGGGATGGGTGTGTTTGCAGGGAGATGTGTGTGCGGGGGATATATGTTAATAGCAAGGTGGGTTGGTGGGTGTTTGCGTGGGTGTGTGTGGGTGAGTGGGTTGTGTGGGTCGGGTGTGTGTGTGTGTGTGTGATGTGTGTGGGTGAGTGGGGTGTGTAATGCTGGGTGAGGCTATGTGTGGGTGGATAGGGGTGGGTATGTGGGAGGCTGGGGTGACTGGGGTGTATGCGGGTGGGGGATGTGTGTGGGTGGTTGGAGAGTGCGGGTGTATGGGTGGGTGATATGTGTGGGTGGGTGAGGTGTGTGTGGGTGGGTGGGGGTTGTATGTGGGTGTATAGTGATGTGTGTGGGTGGGTTTGGGTGTATGTGGATGGAAAGAGGTTGTGTGGGTGGGTGAGGGGTATGTCTCATAACATTGTAATATGCATTGTTTATGTTTACAGAATTCATTTGACAATGCATTTTCCTATGTGAATGCATCATGCACTATTGATGAATGAAGGATGAGTGACTGGAAAGGCCGAATGTAAGACGGGCCTGCGTGCCCAATTTGTAACCCTTTTAAAATAAAGTTGAATTGAATTGAATTGAATTGAATTGTTGCAGCACAGAATGTTCGGCCGACTGCTGTGATGACCCGATCCTGTAATTATGTCATCGCCTCGGAATGTTAGCTGGATGAATCCCTTAAGTTTAGGAACTGTAGTTTCTTCTGGGTTTTGTTTGGGCTGTTGGCAGTGGCGCTTTATAAATCCTGTGGAGTACCCATTCATGTTTATGGCATTCTTCAAAGTTTCAAATTCTGTCAGTGTGTCCTGGGTGCATATCTTCCTAGCACGGTCATACAGGGTTCGTACCCGTTTGTACTGGACAGGTGTAAAGTTCTGAACATTTAAGTATTGGCCAGTCCTATGTGTCTTTGCCGTACACCGATCTTTGAATTGTGCCGTCTGCTCTACGTCTCATTAGGAAATCCAGAAACGGCAACGCTTCGTTGTGTTCGTGTTCCATAGATAGAGAGATGTTTTTATGTGTCATGTTCATTATGACCTGGAACGACGTTGCTTGCAGCTCGTCTGTGGTGATAATTAGTATATCGTCCACTTAACGACGGTAGAAGACCAAGTTTTTAATGTCTGCGGATCTCTTTTCTTCTAAATGTGCCATGAAGATGTCCGCTAGAATCGGACCAAGAGGACTCCCCATGGCCACTCCGTCAATTTGGCGGTATGACATTTTTAGAAAGTTGAATTGTATATTGGCGGTACATAGTAATAATAGCCTCTCCAGAATAGATGTTGGTATGCCTAGCTTTAGTTGTTTGTTTCTAATGCGTTCACTTATTATTCTCAGTGTCTCATCTAATGGAACGTTGGTGAATAGGGAGGCTATATCCATGGATGCCACGTGTTTATTATTTATGTCCATAGTATCCAATAATTCAACCAGTTCGAATGTATCTCTGAGTGTATTTGGATCGAAGGACTGTCGTGCTGGCTTTAGGATGTCAGCTAGCCATCTCGCCATTCGGTGTTGTGCAGAGTTAACCATGGGCAGAATCGGTCTTAGCGGGATTCCGATCTTGTGAAGTTTGGATAGACCGTACATCTGAGGCGTTTGAGAGCCACGTGGTTTGAGCGTTTTTGCAGTGGCCTCACAAATGAGTCTCGCATTCACAAGTGACTGGATCTCTTTCCTCAATTTTGCATCCTTCGACTTGTTTACTTTTTTATCTACCCTGAATTTAGATGCATCTGATATCTATTCAGATATCAGAGAAAATGTCATAACATCTGATGGCAGTTGCCTTGAAGAGATTAGAACAAGAATAGCCATTGCGAAAGTAGCCTTTAGCAAGATGAAAAACATTCTGACCAATAAAATGATGTCAATTGAAACGAGAAAAAAAGTGTTGAGGGGATACATAGAGCCTGTTCTTTTGTATGGATGTGAAACTTGGACAATGTGCAGTCAAGCTGAAAAACATCTGATGGCTGCAGAAATGTGGTTTCTGAGGAAAATGCAAAGAATACCATGGACAGATAGAAAAACCAATGACCAAGTACTACAAGAGACAAATGAAAATCGTAGATTGATTAGAGAAATTAGACGTAGACAGTCAAAATTTTTGGACATGTTATGAGAAGAAATGGACTGGAGAACTTAGTGACAGCTGGCAAGATCGAAGGGAACAGACCAAGAGGAAGACCGAGAGGAAAATACCTGGATGGCTTGGCCACATGGCATGGACGAGACAGGAACACTGAGCTGATCCACGACTCTGGTGATCGAGTGAAATGGCGAATCATGACCGCCCACGCTTTCCGGCATGGCACATGATTGATTGATTGATATCTATTCCATTTTACTCTGGTAGTCTGACATGTTCATCAATACTCATCAGACATTCTGTTATTTCAGTATGGGTAGTAAACGAAGGAATGCTGGAAAGAAATATCAAAGATATAAAGAGAGCATTAGCAATTAACATAAACTATGAGAAATGACACAATCGTTGGTGCGGTTATAAATAGAACAGAAATAACCGAATGCCCCAGCCTATATCGGGTCTTTAATCTTGGACAACATGTGCGGGAATATCCACAACAAACAGAGACCGGTTGATTAGTGCATCCAATCAGAACGTTGCTAGCGTTGCATATCATCAATAATAGGTGACGGCATTTGTTTAGAAATAGTCTTTACTTTGTGGCGGCACACGTCAGTTGTGAGAATAGCTTACACTTCAATTGTTAGAATAGTTTACACGTGAATTGTGTGAATAGTTTACACGTCATGTGTTAGAATAGATTATATGTGAAATATGAAAATAGCAGACACGTTAAATGTGAGAATAGTTGGAATATGAAGTGTGAGATTATTTTACACATCAGTTGTGAGAATAGTTTACGCGTCAATTTAAAGAAGAGTCAAGTGTTAGCTGAAATGAGTTGAGTCAAGAACCGAGATCACAACACTTGGGACATTCCCATATCCGCTTATGTCCTGATCTTCAACAACCAGCGAAGGGTCCCAATAGTATTGGTACCAGTTGAAACCTGATTAAATGTCCTAATGGCCTTTTTTTCTTGAAGTACTGAATGTCGGCTACATCCACTGACCACTCTCTATAGCACCATTCACTCCAGGCGATGATGATGCATCTGCTGTATATTAACCTTCACTTTGAATCCAGGGGCACTTCTTTTGCCTCTTAGCACAGAGCCGTCCGTCTAGATCAGTGGTTCTCAACCTTTTTTTGGCCCATGCACTCCTTCACCATACGTTCAGAATGTCATCCCCTCTCCCCCTTAATATTTCCTCCCTATAAATCTCCCCCCCCCCCCCGCCCCTACGCAGTATACGTAAAAATGGAAGCTTAATTTAATAACACATACTAGAACAAGGTTAGACGTCTACATAAAACGTGATTTGCGGGTCTACTTACGTTATAAAACGAATTTCAGAAGAGCGAGAAGTACAGAATAGTAAAGTGTTGAGGGAAAAACAATATCAAGTAAAAGGTTCTTGTATTAACGCGATCTTGAAATAATCTTAATTCTCCCCCCCCCCCCCCAACCGCATCCCTTGGAAACCCTGTAATTCCCCCTATACATACGAAAACAGTTCATGCATTACATGTGTGGCTATGTGGTAACAGATAATAAGTGATATTATAACAGATCGAATGTGACATTATAACTGATCAAACGTGATATATGATACAAGGTCAAACACGACATGTGGTAACAGATCAAACGTGATATATCATACCAGTTGAAACGTGACACACGATTACAGTTGATTCATTGCAAATTTTAATATATGGTAATGGATCAAACGTGATGTGATAATGGATCAAACATGATATGATAACAGATGAAACTTGGCATAAGTTAGCATACCATAACAGTTCATTCATTGCAAATGTTGCTATATGGCAACATATAAAATGTGATATATTATAACACATCAAACATGACATATGATACCAGATCAAACGTGACATATGATAACAGTTCAAACGTCACATATAACATTTCATTCATCGCAAATATTGATATGCATTTCGCTCACCCAGGATCAGAGATCGTAATACCACATGCCACGCATTTCTCTATTTTGTTATCTCGGGGAGTTTTGTTTTCCCCGCATTTTTCTGAATTGCAAATGCGGAGCATTAAATCATCCATTTTAATACAACTAGATTAACGACCGTGCGGGCTGTATCGATATTTGACGCCGTTGATAATTCGGGGTTTATCATGTTTTCGCGCGTTGGGCTTGACTCTGGATAGAGTGCAAAGATAAGGACTCTTGTACACAACCTGAGGCGCCCAGGATATATGATTCTCGCCTATATTTATATTGATCTTTCGGTATGAAATGCATGTTGCGCTTCTACATTCCATGATATTGCCTGGTACCCAGTTTAGTCCGGATGGAACTGGGAACCGGGGTAGTTTTAAAAGAAAAAGTCTGCCAGGATTAAGGATTTGAACACAGGGCACTGGATGAGCAGTGTAGCGAGCTAATAATCACGCTAGAGTGGTTCCACGTATAGACACGGGTTTTAGAAAGGTTTTTGGGAAAGGCAGATAGCGAGGGAGGAAACCAGTACCCCATCATTATAATACCGTGACCTAGGATCAGACCTTGTGTCTGTAGTATAGACATTTTAGCGGCGGGTTGGAGTAGGGGATAGAGCGGTATGTTGACAGTAAGCGTTGTCAGACGTGGGTTTGATACCAGCTTTCATCGTTACCAATAGCGGAGGTGTGGTGAGGTGGGGGGGGGGGGGACGACCGGCAGAAAGATAGCAACAATAACATCACCCACAATCAGAGCAACCGCAAGAAGTATCACAAGAACAACCACAAGAGGTATCACAAGATCAGTCACAAGAGGTATCACAAGAACAACCACAAGAGGTATCACAAGAACAACCACAAGAGGTATCACAAGATCAACCACAAGAACAACAACAGAAGCAACATCAAGTGCAACCAGACAGATAGCAACAATAACAGCAACCACAATCAGAACAACCACAAGAGGTATCACAAGAACAACCACAAGAGGTATCACAAGAACAACCACAAGAACAACCGCAAGAGGTATCACAAGAACAATCACAAGAACAACCACAGGAGCAACAACAACAACAATACCCACAATAAAACAACCACGAGAAGAACCACAATAACAACCACAAGAACAACTATAAGAACAGCCACGAGATCAATAACCGCAACAATATCAACAGCAACAAGAAAAACAACAGCAGCACTCATAACAACATTAGCAACATAATATCATCAACAACAACAACCATATACCAACCTGGTTTGCTTCAGATAAAGTCTAACAGACTAATTCCGCGTTAAGATGACATCTCATACCTCATCTATCCAGTTTTTTTCCATATGTAGCTTTTGAAATGTTAAGACAATTCTAGAACATTCAGTTTATAGCTTTCGATACTGTAAGAAATTGTTGACAGCGCCACCACAGAATTCTCTTGGCTAGCGTAAGTTAAGCCCTGTAAGATAAAGGCTGTGTTAAAATGAAGCCTATAAGATATATGTCGTGTTACGGTAAAGCCTTAATGAAACCACCTTGCCCAAACATAACCATCGAAATGTCCAGAACGTTCTAGAATTTAAGTCCATCGGTTTTACTGTGATAAATAGTATATACTAGAATAAGGCAGCAACAATACCATCTATTGTGTATTGATTGGTATATTAATGGCATATGCCGTCGTGACAGATGATAGTTTGTAAAATGGCATCACAGAAACAACTACATACATAAATGTAGCATATGTAGCACATTAATGTAGTAAACCACATGCACTAATATAGTATATATAGCACACAACTATAGTAGGCCAAATACACTAATATAGTATATATAGCACACAACTATAATAAACCACATACACTAATATAGCATATATCGCACACATCTATAGTAAGCCACATACACTAATATAGTATATATAGCACACAACTACAGTAAGTTCCATACACTAATATAGTATATATAGCACACAACTATAGTAAACCACATATACTAATAAAGTATATATAGCACACAACTGTAGTAAGCTACATACACTAATATAGTATATATAGCACACAACTGTAGTAAGCTCCATACATTAATATAGTATATATAGCACACAACTATAGTAAGCCACATACACTAATATAGTATATATAGCATACAACTACAGTAAGCTCCATACACTAATATAGTATATATAGCACACAACTATAGTAAACCACATATACTAATATAGTATACATAGCACACAAATGTAGTAAACCACATACACTAATATAGTATATATAGCACATAACTATAGTAAACCACATACACTAATATAGTATATAGCACACAACTATAGTAAACCACATACACCACACAACTGTAGTAAACCACATACACTAATATAGTATATTGCACTACGTATATAGTACATGACATACACACTATAGTAACCACCATACTCTATGTCGCACACTGTAACAGTACATAACATACCCACTGTACTAACCAACATACTCTATGTCGCACACTGTAACAGTACATAACATACACAATATAGTAACCAACATACTCTGTCGCACACTGTAACAGTACATAATATACACACTGTAGTAACCAACATACTCTATGTCGCACACTGTAACAGTACATAATATACACACTGTAGTAACCAACATACTCTATGTCGCACACTGTAACAGTACATAATATACACACTGTAGTAACCAACATATTCTATGTCGCACACTGTAACAGTACATAATATACACACTGTAGTAACCAACATACTCTATGTCGTACACTGTAACAGTACATAACATACACACTGTAGTAACCAACATACTCTATGTCGCACACTGTAACAGTACATAATATACACACTTTAGTAACCAACATACTCTATGTCGTACACTGTAACAGTACATAACATACACACTGTAGTAACCAACATACTCTATGTCGCACACTATAACAGTACATAACATACACAATATAGTAACTAACACACTCTGTGGTTTAGCTTGCTTGCCGTCGTGGCGGCTATGTGTTTGAATCCCTATAGATGCGGATGTTTAAATCATGGACTTGGGTTCTCTAGTCTACCTGGCTTAAAACGGGTGTACCAGTAAATTCCCAGGGTGGTAAAAGCGACAGATATGATAGTGACCTCTTTACCCATCCAGTGCTGATTGGTCTATACATATAATGGTGATAACACCATTTAACCAAAACGCTTCAGGGGTTCTTCACCTTTAATACTCTAAGGAAGAGAATATCGCACACGGTGGCAACACACTGAAGCAGCAAAAGTCGCACACTATGGTAGCACACTGAAGTAGCTAAAGTTTCATACTATGGCAACACACTAAAGCAGTTAAAGTCGCACACTGTGGCAACACAGTAAAGTAGTTAAAGTCACACACTGTGGCAACACAGTAAAGTAGTTAAAGTCGCACACTGTGGCAACACAGTAAAGTAGTTAAAGTCGCACACTGTGGCAACACAGTAAAGTAGTTAAAGTCGCACATTGTGGCAACACAGTAAAGTAGTTAAAGTCGCACACTGTGGCAACACAGTAAAGTAGTTAAAGTCGCACACTGTGGCAACACAGTAAAGTAGTTAAAGTCGCACACTGTGGCATAACACTGAAGTAGCCGAAGTCGCACACTATGGCAACACAAAAGTAGCAGAAGTCGCACACTGTGATAGCAAACAGCGAGCGGTGCTGTACTCAAAGAAGCACACAACAATAGAAAACAATAAACAATAATCGCGGAAACGACACGACGTGTACGGAAACAAACCCGAGGTAATATATCTACAACAATGAGTAATTTAACATCTGGTCCGGTGTTGCATGGAAATAACGCCAATATAGTTGGTACACTTGTGTTACACGACACTGGGAGAAAGTGTGCGTACACGCGTTCACGGCGTCCCGTTGAGCGTGTCCCACATATACAATTACAAATGCTAAGACTGCAATCGAAGCTGGAGTGAGCGGGAGAAAATTGAAGAATCTCAACCGTTTGCAAGCGCGTGTGCGTTCAGTGTGGGAAATATGTGGTGGTTGTGGGGGTTGAAACTTTTGTGTTGTGATTTGTAGAGGTTTCGTCATTCGCTGTGGGGAACTTTTGAGATTAGGTTGCCAGACGTCCCGGATTTCAGGGACAGTCCCGGTTTTTTAATGAAATAATTGTATGTCCTGAAAATTGTTTTCAGGACACCCGTGTTTCCAATTGTTTTTTCGCTTGTCATATAACAGATTGAAAAATCTAACTCTTTTTTTTTTTTCGATTTTCAGCTGGTCATCATCATCATCATCATCATCATCATCATCATCATCATCATCATCATCATCATCATCACAATCATCATCATCATCATCATCATCATCATCTACTTTTGCCTCAAGCGTCCTGGGGAGGGATAGTTGGCGCTCCAGCGCCTGATGGGTAGCACTGTATAGTGTCATTCAGTGAGATTGATGTCATCAGTCCATTGTCTTCTCGGGCGTAATGTAGCAGATCTTCCATGATGTCAGGCATGTGCTGGTAGTTGATGGTGTTGCATTCTAACGAGATGGCCAAACCATTTGATTTTGTGTCTTTCAATATATCTGGCAGAAGATGTTGATCGCATTGTTTGTCCGATAACATCATTTCTTATTAGGTCTCGGACAGTTAATTTTCAAGTCTCCTCAAGTATCTCATCTCACAGGTGTTGATTTTGCGTAAATGTGATTTGGATAATGTCAAATTCTGACATTGGTAGCATAGGGTTGATGTGAGTATGGAGGGAATTTCAGTTGGTAGAAGTGTTTAATTTGACACCTTTAAATGTTCCCGTGCTCAAACACTGTATTTAAACTTGCATTATTGCTATGGTTAGTACTTTTTCGCAGGAGTTATACTTAGCTGTTGTTATATGGAATTGTTATATCCTGCTGCAGTCGTTACTTCTCTCGGTTATGGTTAGTACAGTTCGTTTTGGTTTTTGTCTGCTATGACGTTTACAGAATTAGCTAGACTAAGCTGTAAGCGCCGGTGTCCCTGGCTAAGGAGTTCAGGACGCTGTTCTTAATCCCCACGTACGAAACACAACTGCGCGAGATTCGGCAGCGGATCGCGTTGCGTTGGTATTTTACCGAAAGATATGTCAGCCGATCACAACACTTGTTACTTTAGCTTTTGTGCATTAGTTTCGTTCAGGAAGCAATGGCAAATTCAATCAATCATGTGCCATGCCCGAAAGCGTGGGCGCTCATAACTCGCAATTTCACTCGATCACCAGCGTCGTGGATCAGCTCAGTGTTCCTATCTCGTCCATGCCATGTGGCCAAGCCATCCAGGTATTTTCCTCTCGGTCTTCCTCTTGGTCTGTTCCCTTCGATCTTGCCAGTTGTCACTAAGTTCTCCAATCCATTTCTTCTCATAACATGTCCAAATAATTTTTACTGTCTACGTCTAATTTCTCTAATCAATTTAAGATTTTCATTTGTCTCCTGTAGTACTTGGTCATTGGTTTTTCTGTCTTATTTTTAAGTCAAATTACTGAACGCAAAATCTTGCCAAAACATCAACAGCAGCTGACTGAAAAATGCTAGTGTTGACTGCAGTGTCCTGTAAATAGGATGTGCAAAAAAAAAAAAAAAAAGCTGTAAGCATTTCACAACGTGATCGTGAAGAGAATGACGTTGTTGTTTTATTGGTGATACATAACTGATATATTTTTGGATCGTATTCACGGATTTGAAACATTCTGCAGAGAAAGTGTTAATTCCGGAAACACTATTTAGATAAATGTTCTTTCATGAAACGAGGAAGAAATTACCTCGAAGCAGAGTGTGAAATTACAAGTATTTATATTTTTTTTATTAAAGTTAAAATATGTTTATGAAAGGGACGTCGCAGTCAACCCCGGCATTTTTGACTGTTTGTGATCTTTTGGCAAATTTTTATTAAGTAGTTTGACATTGCTTTCTGAACGACCGACACCCATATCATTTTATTTTTTTAAAAACCAACGCAAAGCGGTCTTTTATTAATGAGCGGATATTAAAGAGCATGTACTGACACCTTGACAAACGATAATTTGCTACACGGTTTTATTAAGGCAATATGATCTCTCCCTAGCACAAAGCGTTGTCGAACACTACAGACCATGTGTTACCCATGCAGCATGATCCATATCTCTCTGTCTGCCTAATTTGTTCCGGGGGAAAGGTAACACCAGGACGTCGGCAACAAGACAAGCTGCAGAAGCTGCCTGGGCAGCAAAGCAGTGATCTAACTGTCCGCCTGTTGGAGCTTCCATCCCAGACCACTTTCCGATCAAGACTTATGGCCTGGTCTACCCTGCCATGATATGTCTTTAGATTGCATGTCCTCGCAACAGTATAAGTCTTGTATCCTCCCAGTTGCGCTTCTCCAACCGAAGACTCAGGCACAATGTAGGGTGTCGCCCAACATTCTACGCTAACAGAAAGGAGGAAGTGCCGCCAACGGTAGCTAAGTCAGAGCTTACAACGGCTTTTTTTAAGAGTATATAGGAAGCGCAAAAGACAAATGAAAGATGTACATTTTAAGCACTTCAACAAGAATGGATAGCTAGGATCTGGCACAGTTAAAAACGTGCTATCAAGAATTTAAACATCACATGCAGCCAAACATCAGATGCCGGTAAACATCACATGCGGCTAAACATCACATGCAGCTGATCATCACATGCGGCCAAACAGCACATGCATCAAAACATCACATGCAGCTAAACATCACATACAGCTAAACATCACATACAGCTAAACATCACATGCAGTTAGACATTTCATGAAGCTAAATATCATATACAGCTAGACATTTCATGCAGCTAAACATCACATGCGGCTAAACATCACATGCAACTAAACATTTAATGTAGCTAAACATCACATGCGACTAAACATTTATGTAGCTAAACATCACATGCGACTAAACATTTCATGTAGCTAAACATAACATGCAGATAAACATCACATGCAGCTAAACATCGCATATAGGTCAACATTCCATCTAACAAAACATCACATGCAGCTAAACATGTCATGTAGCTAAACATCACATGCAGGTAAACATCACATGCAGCTAAACATCACATGCAGCTAAACATGTCATGTAGCTAAATATCACATGCAGGTAAACATCACATGCAGCTAAACATTTCATGTAGCTAAACATCACGTGCAGGTAAACATCACATGCGACTAAACATCACATTCCGCTAAACATTTCATGTAGCTAAACATCACGTGCAGCTAAACATTTCATGTAGCTAAACATCACATGCAGCTAAACATTTCATGTGGCTAAATATCACGTGCAGCTAAACATTTCATGTAGCTAAACATCACATGCAGCTAAACATTTCATGTGGCTAAACATCACATGCAGCTAAACATTTCATGTAGCTAAACATCACATGCAGCTAAACATTTCATGTGGCTAAACATCACATGCAGCAAAACATTTCATGTGGCTAAACATCCATCCATCCATCATGTGCCATGCCGGTAAGCGTGGGCGGTCATGTTCTGCCATCTCACTCGATCAACAGTGTCGTGGATCAGTTCCGTGTTTCTGTCTCGACCATGCCACAAGGCCAAGCCATCCAGATACTTGTTTCTAGGTCTTCCCCTTGGTCTGTTCCCCTCGATCTTACCAGTTGTCACCAAGTTTTCCAAATCATTTCTTCTCATAACATGCCCAAAAAATTGTGACTGTCTACGTCTAATGTCTCTGATCAGTTTACGATCTTCATTTGTTTCTTGAAGAACTTCTTCATTGGTCTTTCTGGCTGTCCATGGTATTCTTTGCATTTTCCTCAGAAACCACATTTCTACAGCCATCAGATGTTTTTCAGCCTGGCTGCTCATTGTCCAAGCTTCACATCCATATAAAAGTACAGGTTCTATGTAGCATCTCAACACTCTTTTTCTCGTTTCAATTGACATCTTTTTATTGGTCAGTATGTTTTTCATCTTGCTAAAGGCTACTTTTGCCATGGCGATTCTTGTTCTAATCTCTTCAAGGCACCTAATTGTACCTATTCACTTGTTGAAGAATATTCCCATTTACTTGTATATTACACTGTGGTATTTCGTTCTTCCTAGTGACGACCATAATCTGTGTCTTTTTACAATTTAATTCCAACCCTTGTTGTTCACTGTGTGTAATAACCGCATCTACTAAATTTTGCAGGTCCTGTTCATTGTCTGCAATCAAGACTGTATCATCTGCATATCTAATGTTATTGATGCATCGTCCCCCAATGTTGATTCCTTCCATATTTTCAATATTTCTGAAAATATTTTCACTGTACAGGGAAAACAGATCTGGAGACATTACACATCCCTGTCTCACACCTCTCTTAATAGGCTGATATTGGCTTACTTCATTATCAACTCTTATGGCAGCTTGTTGTTTCCAATATATGTTTTTTACAAGTCTAAGGTCTTTCCCATCAATTTGTAGATCTTCAAGCATCCTTATCATGTTGACATGTCTCACTTTATCAAAAGCCTTTGTGTAGTCAATAAAGCAAAGGTGTAGATCTTTGTTTACTTCTATGGAACGTTCGATTACGGTTCTCAGTATATACACAGCATTTACTGTACCCTTGCCTACTACAAACCCACATTGTTCTTCTCCTATTTCAGGTTGTATTTTCCTCCTAACTCTTTGCATGATAATTCTTAGCAAAATCTTCGTGATGTGACTCATTATACTAATTGTTCGATGTTGATAACATTCCAAGGCTCCTGATTTCTTTGGGATTGCAATAAATACAGAATTACATAACTCATGAGGTATACTTCCAGTATCATATATTGTATTAAGCAGACTGGTAACTTTGTCTATTCCATATTCTTCTAAAGCATTAATCATTTCTGTTGCGACGCTGTCTGGACCAGGGGTCTTGCCAGATTTCATATGATTAAGAGCATTCTGAACCTCTATCTTCAAAATTGCTGGCCCTTCATTGTTATTTTGAACAATATATTGTTCGTCTCTGTTATCGTCATAAAGGTTTTTCACGTAATCTGACCATACATGTAAAATCTGATCTTTTTCTATTATGACTCTTCCATCTTTTGTCTTTAGGCAGCCTGCTGATGTACGTGTTCTTTGATTAGTAATCTCCTGAATTCTTTTGTGCATTAGTTTCGCATTTTTACTGTTGTGTTGTTTTTCAATTTCTCTGCAATTTTCTCAAGCCATGTTTCTTTAGCCTCCGTACATAAGGTTCTGACTTTTCTGTGAATTTCTTCATATTTGGCAGGATTATTTTTGTTCTGTCTTCTTGTTTCCATTAGTTGTAAAATTTCTTCAGTCATCCATGTCTTACGGCCCACTTTCTTTACTTTTGGAATAGTTTTTTCTGCTGCACAACTGATTGAATTCTTCAGCATTTCCCATTGATCATCTACATCTTGAAATAGGATCTCTAGATCAGACAATAAATCAAATTTGTTCTTTACTTCTATGTTAAAATTATCTTGTATTTCTTTGGCTAAACATCACATGCAGCTAAACATTTCATGTGGCTAAACATCACATGCAGCTACACATGTCATGCAGCTAAACATCACATGCAGCTAAACATTACATGTAGCTAAACATCACATTCACCTAAACATCACATGCAGCTAAACATCATTTGCAGCTAATAATTTCATGCAGAAATGTATGTAACACCTTTGATATATTTTTTTTATATGTTGTAAGTCCTTTGCGGGACCTTCAGAACGTAAGAACAAGATGGTGTGGAGGGAAACGAGTAGGCTGGGTCTGCACCTCTTAGTGAGGTATTGGTACATGGTAAATGAGATATGCTCGGGGCTTTTTGGAATATTGTGTATAGTGCAGAGGAACGCACAGATCGTCACAGCCTGGAGAGAATGGTGCTGCAGGGAGTGACTATAGGATGTGGTTGACACTCAGAACTCCGAGGAAAGGCCAGATGGACACAGAATTAGACAGCTGCTGGTACCAGTGGTATTGGGACTCTGTATTGGCAATAGCAGATGAGGACGGAACACGCATGAGAAAGTCCTGTGCTGTCGGTTCTTGACTTATCTCAACTCAACTCATCTCACTATGCGAGACGGCTTGATCGCACGGCCATAGAGACGCCCAGAAAGGCTATCTTCCGCTCACCAAGAGGCAGTGCTTCTATCACAAACTTTAAATCTAATAACCTGGTAATACGTATATTTTCTCAGTGGGTCAGTGACGTCAGACTGGATCAAAGGTCAAAGACAGAGACAGCCGTTCTTGTACAAGTGTGTGAGGGAAGAAGTCACGTCTGTACTGCCACTATCAAAGTGAAACAGATAAATCAAATAAAGGATCTCTTTTATCCGTTTTCATGGGTACTGGGTATATGGTGCTAGTCCCATTGTTTACAAAGAAATGGACACTTGAAGTATGATGGGGTCAATATCTCCCTCTTTGTTTCCCCGTCGTGCCTTTACTTCCCAGACAACTTCCTGTACCTGTTGGACTGTTTTAACCATATAGATAGACTGACGGACAGAGACACGGAAGGACGGAACGATAGACAGGTAGATACGTAAATAGGTATACAAAGATAGATAGAGAGAGCGAGAATGCGAGAAATAGACAGACAGACAGACAGACAGACAGACAGACAGACAGACAGACAGACAGACAGACAGACAGACAGACAGACAGACAGACAGACAGACAGACAGAGCACGCTTTCGCTTGAGATGAATAGGTGGTTGGATGGATAGGTGAGTGGTGGGTGAATGGACGGATGGATGGGTGGATGGATGGATGGAAGGACAGAAGGACTGATGTACGGCAGGGCCTGTGGGCCGGTCGGTCAGCCGAACCGACGGACGGGTGGATAATAGCAAATTAATATATAAACCCTCCAAGCAACACCACAATATTTAGAAGCCAGACCACTATACCTATAAGCCACTCCACCACATCTAGAGTTCACACCACCATATCTAGAAGCCACTCCACTATACCTAGAAGCCATTCCACCATATCTAGAAGCCACTCCACTATACCTAAAAACCACTCCACCATATCTAGCAGTCACTCCACTATAACTAGGAATCACTCCATTATACATATTGCAGTATAATAAAACGTCCTTACCCTTTCCTAGCATTGACTCCCTTAAAATTATCACAGACCCTAATAATTACTGTTTAAGTACCTTACTTTTGGGGAAAGAAAGCAGTGCCAAACTAACCCGTAGACCACGCTAATTTAATTGGTATTAGGTTAAATTTTGGCCTTAGTTTGGTTCACGTACCTGGCCAAGACCGGCTAGATTTTGAAAAAGGTAAAAGTATAGCCATTTTGGTCAGTGTAGACAAAGGAGACAGACACGACAGCCTTTCCCTTCGGGGATGGGCGATTTTAGCCCTAAAAATATGTCATTCTCTGCAGCAATTGGTATGTTACATCTACATTATTAATACGTATTTATGTATTTTTATAAGGTACATATACCATTGTGTTTAATTAAGAATTGGTTAAAATGTTAAATCAACAATTCTTGTAAACTAGAGTCTGATTGATTTTTACTACTGAGTGCCATGTGTGTGCCACGCTGTACAATTTCCATACTTATAATTTCTAATTCCAATGTTAAAATCTCGTATAGGCATTGTAAACCTATATCTCACTAGCAATGCTTATAATCTATAAATATTATGTGTACTGTAGAGTATTCAACTCATTTCAGAAGCACATTTCAGAAACTTTCTGTCCATGCGGACGCAAAATATTGATAACGCATCTTATCTGATAGACATGGTTTCATGTTGGAGTAATTGTTTTCCTAAATTGCTGATCTGTAACTTGAAACTATCGTGCTAAATTTTGGTACACTCTTCTGGTTAACATATTAGTAACCACTCAATATGGGTGATGGACATGTAATCATTTCATAAAATATTGTTAGGGAAATGCCCTGTGGGAGAATATAATCCCATGAAAAAAAAAAAAGAAAACGCATGATATAAATGAATGTTCGGATAGGATGTGCCGTCAATACGCATCACCTCACTGTGGTAGGAACAGAAGCGAAGATTGATGTTCATAAATTGCTTGCAATATTCAGAAGACTGGACCATGCGGCATACGTTATTCTGATAAATAACACTCCGAATACTAGCAGTAATTGGCAAATTATATCACAGCGTTCACTAACCTCATGCTGCTGTAAACAGTGGGGGAAAACAATTTATGTTTTAGTTTTATGGATTAACCAATGAGGAAATCCAAAACATAGGCTCCTTGCATTATCATTATGATTAATTATTATGTATGATTATCATGTACATAATATTAGATAAATGTACATGTTTGTTTTTCTCTGTTATAAGAATTATATTCTGTCCTGATTGTTACTCTTTGCTGTTGGGAACATACATTTTAATGTTACCCCTGGGGACATGATGATGGTGATGTAAGAATCCTTGTGCATGTCAGTACAGAAAGAAGACGAGGCATTAGAAATAAGAGAGATTATGTATAGGTTATTCTCTTCAAGTACGAGAGAGGCAATATCAACATGTCTGGATGGAAAGAATGGCTTCACTCATCTAATAGTCCCAGTAACAACATGAGAATGGAATATAGAGTGAAAAGATACCTTACTCACATTTGAGTCAGAATGGCTCTACAACAAGCAAGGAGGGACATGGAACTTGGAAACCCACTCCTATCTCCTTCCCCTTTTTTGTTTGTAATTGTGTTGTGAAAATGTTATCACACCACAAAGTATTAATGCCTGTGTTGTATTTTTTTGTCATCCATTTCTATAGACAGTAGCGAGTGGTGGTTTGGATTTTGTTGGACTATATCACTAAAACTGGATCCTGGGTCAACAGCCAGAAAGTGATACATGGCAACCTTTCCTAGCCATAGTCTGGATCTAGAAAAACATCAACGTTGACTGCTATGCTTTTCCGTTGCCTAGCCAGCGAAAGACCTGTTGAAGAGAGACACTCAGCGATTGATAGTCCTACTTCTGTCAGGATATCCAGGATGGATCTCTGTATTTAATTGTCCATCAAGATAAATAGATATTCAAAATACACCGACAACAGAGTGTCGCCTACTTTTACGTCTAGGAGATAGCGCCTAGTTACGCCAACAATCCGCGAGGTCAACGAAACCATGGGACATTCCCAGTTTCCTGTTCAGGATTGAATAATCCTTCAATCAGTCATACAGCAGCAGACTCAACACCAAGTTCTAGATACGAACACCAACTCAAACAAATGGGAAGAGACACTGAAACAACATACGGAAGTACAACCAAGGTACCAACTTAATACCAACTGAAAAACAACTTAGAAACCAGATTACCTCAAGGTTCAAATCTGCAACACTATGAAAGCAGCCAGATCCACTCGAGATCTCATAACCGAAACACCATCAAGAAGGCCATACGAAAGAAGCTAGTGGAGTAAATCCCTCTACGCATGCAACAACACGAATCGTCTGATTGTTGTGTGACTCCCAGTTTGTGTGTTGGAATTAATTTTCTTCAGTTCCATGCCTGCAGCAGACCAACCCTGGACAAAAGTCCAGATGAAACGAATGAATGACTCAACATGGTGTGTTCTCCACTGAAATTGAATGAATCAGAACTCTATGCTGGTTCCATGTCGGCCTAACTGCCCCATCACCAAGTGTGGGATAGTCTATCAACATGAACCGGGTGTGTGACAACGCCTTTTGAACTAAATTGGGAAACGGTTAACATAAACCGAGCTGTTGGACAGTCGTCATCTTTTTCATCGATAAGATGATCTAGGAAAGAACCTTCTGCACGAGATTAAGTTGCATCTCCTGAAAGTATGATAGACTTAGGCATCAATTTCAATTGGAACACAGAGCCCAATGGCAACATAGTATTTGTCAGCGTCTCACAAGCACACAGGTATTCTACATCCTTCACACGCACTCATGAAGACACCAGTCGTACGTGTGGTATCACTGTTTATTCAGGGGAACCTGATTATCGTTACAATGCGCACACAAGGCGGTTACATCATTATATACAAAAGTGCCGCCTTACAAATACTTATAGCACTCAAGCAATTACACAAACCCTGCACTCAAATATTCGCTCTCTTCAACCATGGCAACGCCAGTTAGCACTCTCGCAAAGCTATACACTGGCTCCAGAAACACAAAACTTCCTTCCTCTAAACTGTCCGAGTCCCGTCTGACGTTTTCACACTGGTCGGTTGGTCTCGTGATACTGGACCCCGTGTCTCTCGTGACAACCGGGCTGTCTCAACAGTCACGTCGTATTGCAGTCCGCCCGTGTTGTGTTGGGTCGTTCAGTGTACTGCTTTCTAGTCAATTCAGGACAGAGTCCCGCAGACTTGTGTCCCCTTTTATAACTAGGTCTTGTCCTGTCTATGTCCTGTCTATGACAACTCTGTGTCCCCGCCTATGTCCTGTCTCTGATCTCTCTATTGTCCGGTAGATGTCCTGTCTTATGACATCTCTGCGCCCTTACCTATGTCCTGTCTATTGTTATCTCTGTAGTCCCTGCCTATGTCCTGACTCTATTCTGTCTCTTGTCCTCTTTATGTCCTGTCTCTATTCCCCAATACTCTGACAGTATTCTTGAATTAAGCCCCACGGAGGGGATATGTGCTTGTGTATAGTTCTATTCTTGGATTATGTATTATAAATATTCACCAGCCAACGTCAGAGAACATAATGTAATGAGAACATGACTATGAGTACATTTATTTCTGCCCGGATAAATATGGACATTATCTGCTTCGCACTGGAGAAGAATAACCGACAGCAACACCTAAGGAAAAAGACTGTAATTAAATAATTAGTTTAATTATTAGTACTAGCAAAGCTACTATATGTGGTTTTTTCCATGCCATGGATGTGTAAGGTCAGTAGCTTTTTTTCAGTGAATGGTAGAATCAACAGGTGGGGGTTGGTTTGGTTGAGTACTCTGACACCATCTCATTATTTTTTAAACAAGAGAATTGTAACTGGTGTCAGAAACAATTATTTATATGTTGGGTTTTATGAACTTAGACCATTGTTTACTTTACTGATGTACAGTAGGTCAAAGATGTAGAACAAATTAGTGGTTATTGTGTTGTTTGTAATAACATTGGTTTTTCTGGGGACAATGTGGGTAATGTGTTTATTTTTTTTTTCATATTGAAAATCATTCCCATGCCTGTTCTGGAAATTCAATGTGGCCATTACAATTTCATGTATGTTACTACAGATCTTGATTTAATGCCTGAACTGTTGGTCCAAAATTGTTGGTGTTTACGTCAAGTCAAATGTTGATGGTGGTTCACCCGTGGTTGTTTTATATGTTGTAAGCAATCAATATCCTCTAACACTATAGGAAATTTATGAGGTGATAAGTGAGAATGGAGAAGTACTCATAAATACAGTTATGAACAGGAGTGAAGTATTTTCCTTCCTGTGTTTATGGTAGAATTCCATGATCACCTTGCATTCTAGCAGTGACCAGAGAATCAACTAAATTCCCTAGACAAACTTAACATAATAGTCTCTTAGATTAAAATACACATCCCACACACATATGACACTCCACCATATCTAGAGTTCACACCACCATATCTAAAAACCACCCCACTATATGTAGAAGCCACTCCACCATATCTAGAAGCCACTCGACCATATCTAGAGTTCACACCCCCATATCTAGAAGCCACTCCACTATACCTAGAAGCCACCCCATCATATCTAGTAGCCACTCCACCAAATCTAGAGTTCACACCATCATATATTGAAGCCACTCCACTATACCTAGAAGCCACTCCCAGCATATCTAGAAGTCACACCACCATATCTAGAAGTCATTCCACCATATATAGCAGCCACTCCACCATACCTAGAAGCCACTCCACTATGCCTAGAAGCCACTCCAATATACCTAGAGGTCACTCCACCATACCCAGAAGTCATCCACTATACCTAGAAGCCACTTCAGTATACCCGAAAGCCACTCCACGATATTTGGACGCCACTTCACTACACCTGGAAGACAATACACTATATCCAGAAGCTACTCCACCATATCTAGAAGCCATTTAACTATTTCTAGAAGCCACTCCACTATTCGTGGAAGCCAATACACTATACTTAGAAGCCACTCTACTATTCTTGATTGCCAGTACACCATGTCTGCTCACCGTTTTGGTCACTTAGGACAGTGTGGGTTGGAAATAGCGCCTCTAGCCCCAGAAAACCTATTTACCGTATAGACTTTAATGTAAAGGTGAAAGTGGTCTCATACACTCCCTGCCGTTCGCTTCATCGTCGCATGTCTTTCCCAAACAATTTCCAGAAAATTCTAAGACTTAGAATTGGTCGGGAAATAAGCCCGCATCTCCCGGGGATTTAACTCGATCACCAGGGAAGGTTAACCCGGTCAACAAATGCAAGCAGAATGTTTTTTGTGTGTTTTTTTGCAAGTATCGCAGCTATGCTGTAAACAGGCACAGCGCAATCACGTCCGAAATATCTCTCCGGACGAACGCAAAAGAAGAAGAAGAACCCGAACCACTGTCTTGGCAGGCTAGTGCACCTCCCCTCCGCGGCTTTTGTGTGTTATATAATAACATACGAAAAGCAATTTAAATCCCACTTCTCATACTGGGTAGTGATTGGTCGTATATTCTTCTCCAATAAGTTAGTTACATATCCTTTATACGGCGTCGCAGTCAACCCCAGCATTTTTTGTTTGTTTGTTTGCTGTTTGTGATTTCGTGGCAAGTGTACTTTCAGTAATTTGCCATTGCTTTCTTAACTACCGGCACTCATACAATTTTATTAAAACCAGCGCAAGGCTGTCTATTGCTAAATCGCCTGCAGCTATATTTCGATCACGGTATGCGGGATTACAAATTGTGTCCGTAACACCTTCGTCCCAGAGCGGGCTTCTCCGATAAGATCAAAACAATTTGGTGGTTTCATGTTCACGTTTCTCACCCTTACAACCCATCGGCACTTGTACATTGGAAAGAGCAGGTCGTATAGGCCAGCTAAATAAATATAAAAGGAGAAAACCGCCCACACAATAATATTAATAGCACATATGGTCCGGGTATATACGAGGGACGATCAATAAGTAATTCCTCCTACTTTTATCTATGTAAATACTTTATCGGTGTCACGGTATGTTGACTATTTTGATAGACAAGGATCAGAAATAGCAACAAATAGACTTTTAGAATTCCGAAAGACTAATCACTGTCGAAGAAGAGGCCGAAATGGCTCGAACTAGGATGTATGATTTGGAACAGTCCCAGAAATGACAAAGTCTTCAGACAGTGTTCAGGCACAGATAGGTAAAGCAAACAACCGTACTAGCATTCTAGACAGTAGGCTTAAGTAATCTGGCGACGAATGCCTGCAAAAATAAAAGAGCCCTCTTTACTGATCCTTTCTCACAACACGGAGAAAGAGTACAAATATACAGTTACAACTCTCATTGCTCAACTCGCAATCTTTTAATATTAATCCTTAACTTATAACAAACGAGTGGTTGTTACAGTGTAAAATCTAACTATAAAAGTTAATGTGAAATGGCTGGACAAGTATCAGTGTAGTCTAGCTACGGTGTCTGCAAAAATAATCATGACTAAGATGCTGAGTTTGGGTGTCAGCCGAGGTGGGGTTGGACTTATCTTCAGACTTCGCTCCCAGGTTGTCGACTCGGATAATGTTCACAGGCAAGTTGCTGATTCACACACTCTCCGGCACTAGACAGGGTGTTCAAGTCAGGTCGTTGCTGCTGGTTGGTGGTACCAACAATAAGGTGCAGAACTTCCAAATTGTGGTGATTAAACCTCTCCACGGGGAAACAGTGCCACTAGCAGTATAAATATTAATTGTGGGTTTCATTTAGGTTCTCAGTTTGTTTCTCCCAAATATAGGCTAACTAGAACCTGGATTCTTTTGATGCAAGGTATCTTTTTAAGGTTAGTAGAGGTTCCTGTGTCCTCACCGCTTCGGGTCAGTCATCGAAATGCACGATCTGCCGGCTGACGACAACTGGCCAGGCAGATTCTCGTGTTGCCACCAGGTTCGCAGGCCAAAACTGAATATGTTATTCAGCCAAACTTGCGCTGCGGCAGTAGGCATGCACAACTAATAGTTCTATAATATACTGTATAATATATAGTTCACAAACCCTAGTATATTAACTAGGTTTACAGGAGATTAAATTCTCGCCAATGACACATGCATATCTATAGATATCTACAAACATGGGAAAATAGGGAAAAGATCGTTTTTTTTTTCTAGCTATATATATGTAATGAAAAATACAATCTTAAACATAATTTAAGCAAAACTGGAGGGGAGACCGTCTATTATGTCACAATCGGTGTGCAATTTATTAATTTAGCGAGATTCCTCAAACACTCTTATGCATTGTATATTCAGATGTATACATTCTGGTACATATATGGTGTATTTTTAATGACTGTGGAGTTTATGAAAATATTGCCGTTACACGATTTGCATTCACCCTCTGTGGAGTTAATGCAACATAAAAGGTAAATACAAAATTTTGAAAGACAACATTTTCAAACAACCCACAGTCATGAAAAATGCAACTCCGACAAGACTGCAAGATCATCAAGTCAAACGGGATTAAGTTAAATAATAGCGCCAAGCGGGAAGCCTAAGAAGAATAGCCAACCAACACAGCTGTGGTGAGATCAGACGCTACATTTTGAATGAGATACTGATGAGAGGTTGTAGGCACTTATGGACAAATAGTTCGGTGATCAGTAAAGGGGGCATACAAGTGCAATGAATTTAACCCATTACGTACCAAAACAAATCAATTTTTAAAAAAAATCTATGACAGTCTAAGCGATGGTCATGGACGTACTTTTTAGTTTTACACTCAGTGGTAAAACAAACAGCCGAAAAAAGCAACAAACAAAGAACATAAATAAACACACATGTATTGTTTGGCACTCATAGAAGTAGAAGAGAGAAGTAGAAACTAGAGGACACACTAGACAACATAGAGATTGAAAGTAATAGTTGCCGGATTCGTAACAAACAAAGAAGTTGCGTTGTCTGCAGCAGAACCCGGTAATCAGTGCAACTGCAGACGGACGATAGCTAAAGATAGAACGCGCCCAGGAACTACAAGCACAAACAAGAGCTTTGTGTGAGCAGCCTTCGCGCGCTCTGAGTTACCACACGAGGCGAGCAGGCATTAATGCGATCGCGCTCAGGCTCGTGTATCTGGCTTGGTTACTGTTGCTGCCTCCAGGTCTGTTTTCTCTGATAACGAAGCAGTTGAACCTGGGTGAGGAGGGGAGGGTTTAGGCGAGTGACAACAGGAGATGCCGTTTTATCGGGTTTGTGGCTTGTTAATGGTTGTTGTGATGGCGGGCATCTTTAACTCATCGTATACAAGGAGTCGTTTGGTATGGGTCGTACCTGCCGCAAATTTATCAAATTAGACTAAGAGAGACTTCAGTTGTTGAGATTCTTAAAGTCAAGATTAACTCTTAATATCTTCTTCTTTTTCGGTCTTCCGCTTCTTCTTCTTCTTCTCTTCTTCTTCTTCTTCTTCTTCTTCTTCTTCTTCTTCTTCTTCTTCTTCTTCTTCTTCTTCTTCTTCTTCTTCTTCTTCTTCTCTTCTCTTTCTTCTTCTCCTTCCCCTTCTCCTCCTCCTCCTCCTCCTTCTCCTTCTACGTCGTCTTCTTCTTCTTCTTCTTCTTCTTCTTCTTCTTCTTCTTCTTCTTCTTCTTCTTCTTCTTCTTCTTCTTCTTCTTCTTCTGCTTCTTCTGCTTCTCCTCCTCCTCCTTCTCCTCCTCCTCCTACTACTACTACTTCTTCTTCTTCTTCTTCTTCTTCTTCTTCTTCTTCTTCTTCTTCTTCTTCTTCTTCTTCTTCTTCTTCTTCTTCTTTTTCTTCTTCTTCTTCTTCTTCTTCTTCTTCTTCTTCTTCTTCTTCTTCTTCTTCTTCTTCTTCTTCTTCTTCTTCTTCTTCTTCTTTCTCCGTTCTTCCTCCTCCTTCTGCAGGCCCCTTTCGACTTTAGCGCGTCACAACTTGTTCAGCATCTCAAAGATCAGTGTGTCCGCCTTCTGCATCCAGCTGTTCCAGGTCCACTGCTTCTAGACAGACTCCATTCAAGGTAAATTGTTATATCCTCTCCTGGGTCGGGTTTTAGCTCAACTATTGCCCAAAGTATTTCCAACTGCCTTGGGATTTTTAACTTTCACACGTGACCTCATATCTTCCGTGACACCCACTCCCTCGCCCTAATCCGAGAATGTTAGGTTTGCGGTGTCACAACTCACGTGTCAGGGGCACGCCTGATATGGTTCGTGTTAAAATATCTTATCTTTTGGTTGGAATCGGACTAGGTACCTACTGAGCCTGATGATAGATGAAAGACACAAGAAAATGACCTCTACTAGTGACCAATGATACGCTGTTACATGTTCAATTTTAAGGTATGAATCACTTGGAAGCAATAAACTTCACATTACTAACACCAACAGTAATTCAGGGTTTGTTCTCAGAATGTAACTGGAGCAAATGTGGTTTGTGAACATATTCAGTAGAGTCAGTATGGCCAAATGGATACCAGCGCTCGCCCTTAAACTTCCGGTGTGTTGATGTCGAGGTAGCGAGTTCCACTCCTACACTGGTGTGTTGGACTAAAATGTTGTTTCTAGAGGACGTAAATTACAAGAACCTCAGAAGTTGGAGTGCGTTCGCCTCATAGCGAGGGACACTGGTAATAGGGAAAGGTAATCCGCATGCAAACGTCAGTCCGGTGCACTAGACGTAGTTGCACGTGTATGAATAATGCTTGAGCTCAAAGCTCGAGTTCCTCATATTACAACTACATAGTAGCTAAATGTAAGAACATGAAAGTAAATATGGGACACGACATAAATTCTGAGGGGGAAAAAAGGATAAGTCCGGGTGGCGTTTCACTTGTACACTTATCATGTGGTTGCTTAATCATCGGAAAATCCGTAGAGTGTTATATATGGGTGGGAGCCGAGGTATTGTAGTAGCTAGACGCTAACATGCCGAAGAGGTGGTCGTGGTTTTGAATACCCATCTTATATTTACTCAATCTATCATTACAGCCGAACTTGACAATTGGGAGAACATTGATACTGATTGCTCTGCCCAGCGTAGTTCAATTGATGATGGCACGAGGTTATCGGATAGTTATGAATCGAGACGGTTGCGCGGAGGCATTCCACACGAAAATAAGCCGAGTAACCTCCGTCTAAACACCAGGGGAAACACCTCTGTGGCAATTGTAGCGTGATTTCCCGGTTTAATCATCAACATGTAGCAGATCCTTTGCAAAACGCGCGCGCGTGTGTGTGTGTGTATGCGTGCGCGCGCGCGCGCACGCGATCATGCGATGTGTGTGTATTTGGGTGTGTGTGTGCTTGATCACGCCCACACGCACATACATACACATTTTTTTTTCACTTCGTATAGGTAAAAATAAAAATCACTTACTAGTGGAACATGGACTCCCCCCCCCCCCCCCTTTCGCCCACTCGCCCCCCCCCCCACTCCTGTTGTGTGAGGTCAATACCCCACCACCTTAATTATTTCCTCGTATCTGAAGCATGTCACAACGACTGTCAAGACTCAGTTTAAAAAACCAGTTAGTTGTTAGTAAGTTAGTTAGTCTACAGATAATCCTCATTGCACATAGACCCATTCAACATAAGTGCTCGGATCCCCTCCTCAGTAAATCCCACAGCGTGTAGCGGCTAACAACACCAGTTCTGTGTTCATTTATTAATTATCTTTGGCTTCCTGCATTATGTTCTTGTTTGGCTACACCTCTTTTAATTTTATGCTCTCACTGTTTGACAATGAAATAATAAACCAAGGGTTAGTTGGTTTAAATAATAAACCAAAAGCTACTCTTTCCGTCGGTGGTCATGTGTCCAAACCCCCTCTATCGTGTTACTGACCACATCAACAATGAGTGCCGATTGGTCTATAAAAATATGAGTCAAGTAACAAATGTCCAGTGGAGAGGCTTCCTTTTCCCGCCAATATTAAAAAGGGATCTTGAAGAAATGTTTTGTCTCTGACCCATGCTCCAAGTTCGCCCTACTCTAAAATAGACATCTGAAGTTTCTCTGAAGTAAAGTTGTGTTGATATTACCATACGCTGTCCGTCATCCTCTTCAACAGCCAGCGAAGAGTCTCATTACTAATGGTGCCAGTAGCATCCGTCTGGTCTTTCCTAGGAGCCCTAGAAGTAGTGAAGTCGGCGATTATGTTTGCCATGTCATCCACCAAGTGCTCATCTATCTCAAATATTGAACTAGCATATATACCCTAAACGTCCCTTGGCGTGAAAAGGAAGCCTCTCCTGTACTTAATTATATGTCCGCATCTAACCATTAGCCTTAACATTCGTAACTCCGACCACACACATTTCATCCGACAGGGCTGTGTGTGTCAGTATTGGCTAAAGTCTAGGACTCTTTCAAGAAAGTTATGTGCACAGCACACAACAACAATAGTCGCCACATTTTGTTAATACTAGATATACATATAATATTTTTTGTTGCGTATCCCTTACGGCACGTTGCAGTCAACACCAGCATTTTTCAGCTGCTGTTGATGTACTAGGCAAGTTTTACATACAGTAGCTTGCCATTGCTTTCTTATATATATATATATATATATATATATATATATATATATATATATATATATATATATATATATATATATATATATATGTGTGTGTGTGTGTGTGTGTGTGTGTAAGTGTGTGTGTGTTTGAGTGTGAGTGAATGTGTGTATGTGTGTGTGTGTGCTTGCGTGCGTATGTGTGTGTGTGTGTGTGTGTGTGTGTGTGTGTGTGTGTGTGTGTAGAATTTATGCCTTAGGAATTATTAATGTATTGTGAAAGAGAGACTCCGACGTGGGAATTGTGCCGCATCAATTTATTCGCTTGCACCATATGAAACAGAGGCGAGAGATGGCAACGAACCAAGTGTAAAGTTTAGATTAAAATTATATGTCAAATGAAGCAATTTGTATAAACTATATTCAGACTACGTCGTGTATCGGAAACGGGAACCCGACTGGACTTAGAATTATTCACAGAGCAGGCATGGTCGGAATTCTAACTCACGAAGAAAGATAGTTATAATTTTAGATTGAGCGAATCTAGTTGCAAATAGGGATCGTTAATGTTAAGATTCTATGTCAACTAATGTCCAGTTTCCTAAAGTTTTTGGAGTTTGGAGTTGTTAGAAGTCGGCGGGCTAGAATCACCACGCGCTTAACGTGACCCATAATTCCTACAGACGGTCAACGGCAGATCTAGTGACCATATTTGTTATACAGCTCTCTGGTCAAATGATGGACAGCTTACAGTCCTATAGCATAAGCAAGTGCATTCTTGATTCTTGATGGTTCACGAAACAGAGTTGTATCGGAAGGATTTCTTGAGTATAATATAGAGGTGTCTGGATTATTGGTATATCACTGCGTCGTAGTGTACTCATTGTGTCTTGATTAATATCATTCCACTGCTCTACTGTATATCATGTTACGTTCTGGAATATTAGTATTTGTTACCTGCTCTGGAGCATATTCATTCACCTTCGTATTAAGAGTATTTTCATTACATTACAATACATCCTTGCGTCTCTTGTACACTTAGGAATGTCAGTGTTTGCTATGTTAGTGATCCATTTCCTTTCTTATCACACCACCAGTACTGTCACAGTTAAGGATTGGTACGATAGCGAGACGAAGATTAACGGAAGGCCAGGATAGGCACATGAGAATTCATCTCAGGCCACCACTTACCAGTCGTGTTTTTTTTTTTTTTGGGGGGGGGGGGGGGGGGGGGTTGACTATTTCAGAGTGTTGGTAAAAACCCAGAGAACCTGAAAGCACATCATCAGCATCAGTTACGTGTTGCAAAGCAGCAACACTACTGTCTACAAGATGGCCAGTGTCCATAGTTCTTAGTCACTCACTAGGTGTGACACATCAGCAAGTAGTGAATCTGACTTTCCTCACTGCATGTAACTAGAGTGAACGGAAAATGAACGACGGAGAATCTGCCAGCTTTACCGTGGGAAACACAGATTTCTTTCTCTTACAGAGAATATTTTATTTTCTCCCTGTGGGAGAATTTAATCATTCCTTTTTAAATATTAAACAAGTGATAAGCGGTGTTGTCGCTTATTGCTAAATAAGTAAGTCTAGTTATTGTTTCCGTAATCCAACATTACATTAGTATCCAAGTGTGAGTGTGGGACGAAAGTTGAATCTTGATTTTTATTGACTTCTTTGTGCTGCATAGATTAAAGTCAAGTCTGAGGGATAAATTCTTATCCACAGGACCATCGTGTCGCTGCTAACTAAGTCTGCTGGCATCTGGGTGTGTATTGCTGTACAACTTCATCTGCAGTTCCTGTGAAACTGTAAGAATAGTAGACTCTTTCTGGGACCAGTAGTCATACTACCTAATTTTACCAGCCACATGTCTGCTATTTCTTCAGTGGTGAGACTTTCCTAACGGTTAGTCTCATTGTCTTTTACTGTACCCTTGAGACCCTCTACAGTAGCTGATCACGCGACACCTCTCGACCTCCAACCATCTCTCCCTCCATCCATCTCTCACTCCAACCATCTCTTCTTCCAAACATATATCCTTCTAACCATCTTTTACCTCCAACCATATGTCCCTCCAACAATCTCTTCTCCAACCATCCCTCCCTCCAACCATCCTTCACTCCAACCATCTCTCTCTCTCTCTCTGTCTGTAACCATCTCTCCCTCCAACCACCCCTCCCTTCAACCATCCTTCCCTCCAACGATCACTTCCTCTAACCATCTTTCCCTCTAACCAACTCTCTGTCCAACCATCTCCCTCCAGCCACATCTCCCAACAACCATCTCTGCCTCTAAAACTTTTTCCCTTAAACCACATATCCCTCTAACCACATTTCCCTCTAACCCACTCTCCCTCCAACCACATCTCCCCCAGACACATCTCCCTCTAACCATCTGTCCCTTCAACCACATCCCGTCTAAACATCTCTCTCTAACCACATCTTCCTCCAATCCACATCTCCCTCTAACCATCTCTCCTTTCAACCACATCTCCCTCTAATCAACTCTCCTTCCAACTACATCTCCCTCGAACCACATCTCCCTACACCCACATCTCCCTCTAACCATCTCTCCCTTCAACCACATACCCTCTAACCATCTCTCCCTTCAGTCACATCTCCCTTCAACCACATCTCCCTCCAACCACATCTCCCTCTAATCATCTCTCCTTTCAATCATACCCCCCTCCAAGCATCTCTCTGTCCAACCATCTCTCCCTCCAACCATCTCTAACTCTAACCATCTCTCTGCAACCATCTCTCCCTCCAACCATCTCTCCCTCTAACCAGATCTCCCTCTAACCAACTCTCCCTCCAACCACATCTTCCTTCAACCACATGTCCCTTCAACCACATTTCCCTCCAACCATCTCTCTCTCTGCAACCGTTTCTCCCTCCAGACATCTCTCCCTCTAACCATCCCTCGCTCCAACTATCTCTCCCTCTAACCATCCTTCATGTTGGTGGATTGGGGTAGGGAATGTGTATTTGGGTGGGTGAATGGGTATGTGGGAGATGTGTGTGGTTTGGAGGATGGGTGTGTGATGGGTGTGGGGGTTGGGTGTAGGGGGGTGTCTGTGAATGGGATATGTCTGTGTGGGTGGGAGTGTGTGTTTGGATGGGGTATATGAGAGTGAGTGGAGGATGTATGTGTGGGTGGTAAGGATGTTTGTAGGTGTTTTGGAGATGTGTGTGTGTAGGTGAGAGATTTGTGGGCGGGGATGCGTATAGGAAATGCATGTCGGGGGATGTGTGTGTGTGTGAGGGGGGGATGTGTTTATGGGTGGGGTGTTGTGTGGGAGGGGAAACGTGTGAGGGGTGGGGGAGGTGTGGGATATGAGGGTGGATGAAGGATTATGTGAGGATGGGGGATGTGTGTTTGGCTGGGTGGTTGGGGTGTGTTTGGGTGGGAGGGTAGATGAGAGATGCATATGCTGATGGGTGGGTGGGTGATGTGTGGGTGTGAGTGGTTGATGGACGAGTATGTGAGTGGGTGGATGTGTGTGAGAGATGAGTGTATGGGTGGGGGATGTGTGTGTCCGTGGGAAGATGTGTGTGAGCGGCGAATGTGTGTGGGTGGGGTATATGTGGGTGGTGGAGTGTGTTTTTGGATGAGGAATGTGTTGGTGGGTGGGGATGTGTGTATGGGCGTGGATATGTGTGTGTGTGTGTGTGTGTGTGTGAGTGTATGGGTGGTGAGATGTGTATTAAGGGATGTGTGATTATGGATTGGAGATCGGTGGGGGTGGTTGGCGAGTGGGTGGGTGGAGGATGTGTGGGAGGGTGAGTGTGTGTAGGTTGGGGGTGGGTGGGGGATGTGTGCATGTGGGTGGGTGATGGATGAATGGACGCATGCATGTGTACCTGGGTTTGTGTGTGGGTGGGTGGGGGATGTGTGTGGGCGATGTGTTGTGGGTTGGAGATATGGTTGTGTGTGTGGGTAGGGGAGATGGTGTATGTGGGGGTATGTGTGGGATGTTTGGGTTGGGGGATGGGTGGATGGATGGGGACATGTATGTGCCTGTGGGTATGTGTGTGGTTGGGTGGTGGATGTGTGTGTGGAGGACACGCGGATGGATAGGGGATGGGTGGGTGGGTGTGTGGGGGATTTGTCTCATAACATGGTAACATCCATTGTTTATGTTTACAACATTCATTTGACAATGTTTTTTTTCCTATGTGAATGCACTATGCACTGATGAACGAAAGATGAGTGATTGGAAGGGCCGAATGTAAGACTGGCCTGCGTGCCCAATTTGTTACCCTTTGAAAATAAAGTTTGTTGGTTGGTTGGTTCGTTCGCTCGTTCGTTCGTTCCGTGAACCACCTCTCCCTCTGACAAACTCTCCTTCCAACCATCTCTGCCTCTGACCATCTCTCCCTCTAACCATCTCTCCCTCCAACCATCTCTCCCTCCAATCCGTATATTCCTCCAACCATCTTTCCCTCCAACCGTATATTCCTCTAACCAAATCTCCGTCCAACAATATCTCTCTCCAAGCAACCTTCCCTCCAACCATTTCTCCCTCCAACGTTCTCGATCTTAATACGATTCCCCTGTCCTGTATCTCTGTCCATGCCACCTCTAACAAAAGCCTATACTGTGCATAATTCATCACCCGGCTCCGTTCAATATCAGCGTCTATTGTGCCAGACGGGGACCAACAATGTACTGTTGACTCAATGTGTGATTCAGACAGCTCGGCTATTGCCTCGTCCATATAGGGACTCAGACGCTTCATTGGGTGTTGTGAGAGAGAGAGAGTGTGTGTGTGTGTATGCGTGTGTCTGTGTGTGAAAGGGGGAAGAGAGAGAGAGAGAGAGAGAGAGAGAGAGAGAGAGATTGTTTGTGTATGATAGAGAGAGAGAGAGAGAGTTTGTGTGTGTGTGAGAGAGAGTTTGTGTGTGTGTGTGTGTGTGTGTGTGTGTCTTAGAGAGTGTTTATGTGTGTGTGTGAGAGAAAGTGTGTATGTGAGAGAGAGAGAGAGAGAGAGAGAGAGAGAGAGAGAGAGTGTGTGCGTGAGATAGAGAGAGATTGTGTGTATGTGTGTGAGAGAGAGGGTGAGAGAGAGAGAGAGGTGGGGGTGGGGGAAAGAAGAAGAGAGTTTGTTTGTGAGAGAATGTGTTGTGAGAGATGGTGTGTGCGAGAGAGAGAGAGAGAGAGAGAGAGAGAGAGAGAGAGAGAGAGAGAGAGAGAGAGAGAGAGAATATGTGTGAAAGAGAGTTTGTGTGAGAGACAGAATGTTGTGTGAGACACAGAGAGAGAGAGAGGGTGTGTGTGTGTGACGAAGAGTGGGGATGGGGTCCTAGTGAAGTGCCCTATCTATCTATCTATCTATCTATCTATCTATCTATCTATCTATCTATCTATCTATCTATCTATCTATCTATCTATCTATCTATCTATCTATAGCTTTTGATTTGATTTGATTTGATTTAGCCATATAGCCATATAGACATATTGACTGAGCTACCGTATAACAGTAGACGGTACTACCTGCTTTCTGTTAGCGCCGAACGTTCGGCGGCGCTTACCAAACCCGACACCCCACATTGTGCCAACGGCTTCGGGCGGAAGAGCACAATTGGGAGGGTGCAAGCCTTACCCTGGTGCGAGGAAATGCAAGCTAAAGACAAAATGTCATGGCAGGGCAGACCAGGCCCTAAGCCTTGGTTGGCGGCTGGTCTAGGATTGAAGCTCCGACAGGCGGACAGTTGGAGCATTGATTTGCTGATCCGGCACCTTCTGCAGCTTGTCTTGTTCCAGATGTAGGGGTGTTACCTTTCCTTTGGAGTGAACTAGGCAGGCCGAGAGAGGGATCATGCTGCATGGGCAACACATGATCTCTATATTTTAGCCAAGGCTTTGTACTATGGAGAGGCAATAACTCTATCCCTGGTCTTAACTGGTCTCGGAATCAAAGCGAGAAGCAACTGTTACGGGTTATAAGTCCCTGTCAGTTGGCGTAGACATGGGGCGCCACGCGTTGCCTCTGACGGTGGGAAACACCTACAGGTGTCACTGATCAGCTACCGCCCGCCTCAAGCTGGGCAGCCCCCGGCAAATTGGGTGCTGATCCACCACAGCCTGCCTGCTTCAATGGGTGCTTGGGGCTAGGACAATATCTGAATTGCAGGCTGTAAAACCAATGCACCAGGTACACATAAATATAGAAAACTCAAGCTACGGCTTGCAACCTGGAACGTGAGAACCATGTGTCCAGGATTTTCCACTGACTTGACCAATATTGACGATGTGAGAAAAAAGGCTGTGATTGATGCCGAACTCAATCGTCTTAACATTGATATTGCTGGCCTGCAGGAGACTCGCCTCGCTGAGGAAGGGTCACTCAGGGAAAACAATTACACCTTTTATGGAAGGGTAGGGGGCAGGCAGAATAAAGGCACCACGGTGTGGGCTTTGCAGTGAAGAATTCGCTACTGGGAATGATTGAAATTCCAGCAGGAGGAAATGAAAGACTATTATCCCTGCGCTTGGCAACCTCTTGTGGTTTTGCACCATTATTACTGCATATGCACCAACACTCGATTCCTCTGACGATGTGAAGGATTCGTTCTATGAGGAGTTAGACTCCGTGATCAAGGCAGTTCCAAAATCTGACTACATTTATATGCTCGGTGATTTCAATGCTCGTGTGGGTAAGGACTCTAGTTCATGGCCAGTGTGTCTTGGAAAATACAACATCGGTCGCATGCATGATAATGGGCAAAGGCTGCTGGAGCATTGCACCAGTAATGACCTATGTATTACAAACTCCTTTTTTAAAACAAAAGAGATGCATAAGATCACATGGAAACATCCAAGATCCGGCCATTGGCACCAGCTGGACTTCATCATCACACGGAGACAACATCTGAACCATATATCATTGACTCGAAGTTACCATAGTGCTGACTGTGATACGGATCATTCTTTGGTTGTTGCAAGGGCTAGACTGAGACCAAAGATAATCTACACAGCTAAACACAAATCTAGCCCCATGATTAATATTATTAACACTCACGATCCTGAAAAGTGCTTCCAGTTTAAACAGCAACTTGAAGACGCTTTCACTGATACACCAGAAAATTGTACAATCAATGAAAAGTGGTGTCAACTTAAGGAAACTCTTTATAAAACTGCCGTAAGAGGCAGGACTGGTTTGCGGTAAACAGCGAGACTCTGCAGCCCTTGATTGATAAGAAGAAGATAGCTCTCTTAAGAAACAAGGAAAGACCAACGCGTAATACTCTGAGTGAGCTACGGCAAGCTAGGAAGGATGTGCAATAGGCTGCCAGGCAGTGTGCAAATGATTATTGGATCAAGTTATGTGAGTCCATTCACATGGCAAGTGATAAGGGAAATATAAGAAGCATGTATGAAGGAATAAAGAAAGCCTGTGGTCTAGTGATCAAAAGAAGTGCACCATTGAAAACCTTGACTGGAGAAATCATCACTGATAAGAAACAGCAGATGGACAGATGGGTAGAGCACTATTTGGAGCTTTACTCAAGTGAGACCAAACTAGCGGATGATGCCCTCAACGCCATAGAGGCTCTACCAACTATTGACCACCTGGACACACTTCCCACCATAACAGAAGTTAAGTGTGCTATAAATGAACTTGCATCTGGCAAGGCTCCAGGTAAGGATGGGATTCAAATAGAGGTTATCAGGAGTGGACAAGACACACTCACTCTACAGATCCACCAGCTAATAGAGCTATGCTGGCGAGAAGGACAATTCCCACAGGATTTCAAAGATTCAAGCATCATAACACTGTACAAGAACAAGGGCGATCGGAGCGATTGCATCAACTATAGGGGTATCTCACTTCTGTGTATTGTTGGAAGTCCTTCAAGTCCTAGGAGATCAAGTCTACCCCGAATCACAGTGTGGCTTTCGACAGAACCGGTCTACTATTGATATGATATTCTCATTGCGAAAAATGCAAGAAAAGTGCCGTGAACAGAATCAACCACTGTTTATTGCCTTAATCGACCTCACAAAGGCATTTGATTTGGTCAGTCGTGAGGGTCTGTTCAAGGCACTAAAGAAGATTGGCTGCCCACCAACTTTTCTGTCCATTGTGGAATCGTTCCACAAAGGCACGAAGGATATAATCAAGTTGGATGGTGCAACTTCTTAAGAGTTTGAAATCAAGAGTGGAGTTAAACAATGTTGTGTACTAGCTCCCACCCTCTTTGGAATATACTTTTCACTTCTACTGAAATATGCCTTTCGTGATCAGGATGGTGGTTGATTGATTGATTGATTAAGAAATCGACATCACAGCATTCGGGGCATTCCCATAAGCGCTCCGTCCCCATCCTCAGCAGTCAGCGAAGAGTTCCAACACTAATAGTACCAGTAGCAGTCTGATTATATGTCCGTCTCGCCTTTCCTCTGAGCGTTGAGCGTCGGCCAGATCCCCTCGTCACTCCTCGCTGTCTCATTCTTGCCAGACCATGGTAATCCATTTGCTCCTCCGAGGTGTACACGTGCTCCCACAAGGCCGCAACCACGTCTGCCTTGTCATGTATCAATACTCCACCAAGTTCTGCAGAGCCAGCCAATCTGTCCGCCTGTTCATTTCCCAACACACAGGCATGCCCCGGAGAAAAGATCCAGGCGATGCTTGTCACCCGTGACCTCCGAAGCGAAGCAAGCCACTCCGCACGAAGCCTGCCCGTCCTCACCCTCGTCAGCATGCTTTCTGAGTCAGTTACAATCACGATGTGTGTGTGTGTGTGTGTGTGTGTGTGTGTGTGTGTGTGTGTGTGTGTGTGTGTGTCGTATTCTCCATCCAGCGGAGAGACGCAGTGACCGCCTCAACCTCCATTCTTAAGCTGGATGTTGTGATATCATATGCCAGGCTCTCCTGCCCCAAACGTCGACCATTGGCTTTGGCTATGAACCCCCAGCCACTTTTCTCACCTCTTGACACGGAACCATCTGTGTAGATAATCACATCACCCGAGTGAGCATTGTCCTGAATTAGTTGGCCACTCCCTGCACTCCCGGCTTAATGTGATTATAACTCTGCACAATTCTGACTGCTCCGCTCGCACTCTGACCACTCCTCTCCACGTCTAATGTTCTCCAAGGGGCACACCTGTCTGATCGTATCCTCTGCCTGAGCCATCCATGATTTCCCTCTTATCAGTCGCTGACCCTTAACTGCGTCCAGCGCCTCATGCAGTGGGCGGTCTGTGTCTGCAGCTACTCTGAAGTATACCTTCGCCGATCAGGATGGTGGTATATACATTCACTCACGCTCAGATGGCGGACTCTACATTTGCTCAGAGATTGAAGGCCACGACCAAAATTAGGAGGGTACTGATCAGAGAGTTGCTTTATGCAGATGATGCTGCAGTTACGACCCACTCTGAGGAAGAATTGCAATGTCTACTATCTGCATTCTCCAATGCTTGTTCTGAATTTGGTTTAACAATTAGCAAAAAGAAGACACAGATTATGTCACAAGGTGCACATGGGGTACCATCAATCTTTATTGACGACGCCGAACTAGAGATGGTAGACCATTTTACATATCTAGGATCAGTGGTAAATAGCAAATTATCCCTAGATCAGGAAATCAACATCCGGACTGATAAGGCAGCAACAACAATGAACAGGTTAAGAAAAAGAGTCTGGGAGAACAGGAAGCTTACTGCCAAAACAAAAGTCCTTGTCTACCAAGCCTGTGTCCTTAGTACTCTTTTTATGGCAGTGAAACCTGGACAACTTACTCACACCAAGAGAAACGTTTAAACAGCTTTCATATACGGTGTCTGCGAAGAATTCTTGGTATTAAGTGGCAAGACAAAATCACAAATACTGAAGTATTCGAAAGATCAGGTTGCGTGACGGTTTATTCCATGCTCAGTCTTCGCAGACTTAGATGAATAGGACATCTTAGGAGGATGGATGATGGTAGAATACCAAAGGACATCTTTTTTGGTGAATTACAGATGGGTAAGAGATCTCAGGGTCGGCCTCTACTACGATACAAAGATGTGTGTAAGCGGGACATGATTGATACAGGCCTTGATAATGCACAGTGGGAGCAAGTCGCCGCTGAACGTGTTGCGTGGAGGGCAAACATCAGAAATGGAATAAAGACAAAGGACAAAACTATTGCAGATAAGTAACACACCGAGCGTGTGAGACGTAAGATGGTGCATGATGGTGGAAATGACCACGTGTTCACATGCACCCACTGTGAACGGACATTTGCAGCACAAATTGGCCTTATCAGTCACATGCGCTACCGCCATAGGTAAAAGTTATTATGCCTTTTTAAAGCACAAACTATCGTCTGTCAAGACGGCAAGGTGCCAATGATATATATATATATATATATATGTGTGTGTGTGTGTGTGTGTGTGTGTGTGTGTGTGTGTGTGAGTCTGTGTGTGTGCATGTGAATATGCGTGTGTATTTGTGTGTATCTGTGTGTATGTGTGAGTATTGTGTATGTGTGCTATATTTGTATGTGTGTATATGTGTGTATGAGTGTGTGTATGTTTGTGTGTTTGTGTGTATGAGTGCGTGTGCGTTTGTGTGTGTAAGTGTATGTATGTATGTATGAGTGTATGTATATGTGCATGTGTATGTATATGTATTATGTTTGTGCATGTATATGTATATGCTTGTGTGTATGTATGTATGCATGCAATGTATGCGAGGGAGTGTGTATTTTTATGTTACTGAGTGTATGCATAACTGTGCAATTGATGTATGTATGCAGGTATGTGTGTGTGTGTGTGTGTGTGTGTGTGTGTGTGTGTGTGTGTGTGTGTGTGTGTGTGTGTGTGTGCGTGTGTGTTTATGAATGTGCATGTTTACGTGTATCTGCCTGTCTCATAACATGGTAATATGCATTGTTTATGTTTACCAAATCCATTTGATAATGTTGTTTTCCTATGTGAATGCAGCATGCACAATTAATGTACGAAAGATGAGTAATTGGAAGGGCCAAATGTAAGACTGGCCTGGGTGCCCAATTTGTCACCCTTTGAAAATAAATGTTGTTCGTTCGTTGTTCGTTCGTTCTCTCTCTCCCTACCTCTCTCTCTCTCCCTCCCTCTCTCTCCCTCTCTCTCTCTCCCTCCCTCTCCCTACCCCTCTCCTCCCCCCTCTCTCTCTCTCTCTCCCTCCCTCTCTCTCCATCAATCTCTCTATCTCCCTGTCTGTCTGTTGTATGTGTACTGTACATTGGCTGTGTGTATATGTCAGCAAGCACCAGCCATGTTCAGTTATACTTCTCAATACAAGTAAAATATGTGCCCTATCAAGGGACACCAATCGCGAAAATGTATATTATTGATAATGTTACATAGTACTTTCCCCTGATGCTTCAACTCGGATATTAGCTTCTAACAGGAAATGTAGTGAGGGATACTGGTAATAGGGTAGGCATATATCATTCTAGTACACTGGAGGTTGTAGCACGTATACGGACTACGCTTATGTTCAAAGCTAGTGAAGGGGGGGAAAAAAAGAGTTGTATTGATAAGTAAAGAGGGCGGTGTGATACTGACCAACTATCAAACAATATCGACTGGTCTATAAAAATATGGCCCTAACGCCATACGTCCAGTGGGCGGTAAGGGGTGTAAAGGGTCATTTATTTAATTTACTGTTCATTTTAGTCACATGACTCAGTAAACTAATTGTTCGATGATCTCCACGATATATGGCATTCGATTTATGTTTTTGGTAGAAAATTGCAGAGAAAATCACTAACAACCACAATATGCAGGGATTGGTTGCGACGTAGTTTAAAGAGGGAAAACGAGGCAAGTTAAATATTTCGTCCAAGTTAAAAGACCTAACACTGTTATAGAAACCATACTGGAAGATAGGGTTAAGGGCAAGCGAGCAAGAAGTAGACATCGATACAAGTAAGAAGATAACATCGAGAGATGAACGAATAGCAATCTGGCATAATGTACAACCAGGACGAGATACAGTGTTAGAGATCCGTTAAAGTTAACCATCATTGTGGAGACGTCACCTGGTTGATTGATTGATTGATTGATTGATTGATTGATTGATTGATTGATTGTAAAGGACATGCAGACTGACATCTTGCCATCTTCACGGATGATAGTTTGCCAAATGCATTTATACCTCTTTTGCAATTGATTATTGCTCACTGGATTTAGGAGGCCTGGTGTTCCTTGCCAGTGAGAAGTCCTGATCGTTCGGGTCCCATCGATTGACGGACGTCGGTCGCGGCGATTGGGCAATCTTCAGCATAGCCTACGATGGGTAGCGTTGTGATGTTCTGTTGTGATAATTTGGTGTGTCCAGTGTGTGCCGCGTGGTTACACACCCGCTTCACACGCGTGATCCGGGACTATTTCCGGATTCGGTCAGGGATATGCACTACTGACGAGCTCAAATGAGGGCGAAACTCGAGTATAGTGCTTCCATATTGATGTGGATAGGCCTTAGGTTCATTTCAGAATGCGATCGGCGTTGCCAGTAGTGGGTTGTGCTCAATATTTAAACTAGGATAAGTGTTTGTAGTCTTCTATTTGCGCTCCTCCACCGGATGTTATTGGCACAATGTAGGATATCAGGTTTAGTGATAGCCTCCAAACATTCGGCGCTAACAGAAAGCAGATTGTGCTGTCTACCGTCTTACTGTAGCTCACTGATATCTGACTAAGACCTGGCGTAGAAAGTACATACAACAACCTTACTTATTATATAGATTTACTTTTTTTTTTTTTTTTAAAGCTCAATACATTGCACATATGATGGATACAAATCTGTAGCCGTATGTGGAGATTAGATCCGGGGTCTTATGGCAATACAGAATCCATGTGCTAACAGTACAGCTGCGAATGCTCTCAAGGTGGGGTTGGTTACAACACATTTAAAGCATTGACAAGGCAAGAGGATGGACTTCATTGCACTGGGTTTCTCCTGTATAACTCGGTGTCTTTCCGCAGGGCCACCTACCGAAAGCGTCGCACAAATCACGAATTTCGTAGCTCCAGTGACAACTCCCATCAGTCTCCGAGAAAACTGCACTCGTTAACTTAACGATGTGGCCCGGAATCGAACTCACTACCTTCAGATCGCGAAGCAGGCGATGTAACCACTCGGCCACGGAGATCCCTGGTTACAACACAAAAATAAAAACAAAACAATACGTGTAGACGGAAGCGGCTGTGGGTGTGTGAAGTGTTATAACCATCAACTTTATGTAGAAGAAAGCGGCTGTGGGTGTGTGAAGTGTTAGAATCATCAACTTTCTGTAGAAGAAAGTAAGGCTGTGGGTGTGCGAAGTGTTAGAACCATCAACTTTCTGTAGGAAAAAAGCGGCTGTGGGTGTGTGAAGTGTTAGAACCATCAACTTTCTGTAGCAGAAAGCGGATGTGGGTGTGTGAAGTGTTAGAACCATCAACTTTCTGTAGGAAAAAAGCGGATGTGGGTGTGTGAAGTGTTAGAACCATCAACTTTCTGTAGAAGAAAGCGGCTGTGGGTGTGTGAAGTGTTAGAATTATCAACATTCTGTAGAAGAAAGCGGCTGTGGGTGTGCGAAGTGTTAGAACCATCAACATTCTGTAGGAAGAAGCGGCTGTGCGTGTGTGAAGTGTTAGAACCATCAACTTTCTGTAGGAAGAAGCGGCTGTGGGTGTGTGAAGTGTTAGAACCATCAACTTTCTGTAGAAGAAACTGGCTGTGGGTGTGTGAAGTGTTGGAACCATCGACTTTCTGTAGATGGAAGCGGCTGGGGATGCATGAAGTGTTAGTAACATCAACTTTCTGTAGAAGGAAGCGGCTGTGAGTATGTGAAGTGTTTGAACCATCAACTTTCTGTAGGCCTGAGAACACGGTGGAATGGGTGGTCAGTCTCTCCCTACGGTAGCAATAATCGAAAACTAGAATCGAACCCTTGTCTGGCACAGTCATGCCACTGTAACTAGCGAAAGATCGATTACTCTTCACGCGATTAAAAGTCCTATTTAAAGGGGGTTAATCGGTAATAAAAGTGACAAATTATAATTCCGAATGCTCTCCCTTTAACACTTCTCTTTGCTTTATAGGTGGAAAGTCGGTATTATAGTATGTCCCACAAAGAATGCCTTCATTCACGATCAATTATTTTGAAAACTGTCTGTTGCATCGTTATGAAATTTTTCCAGCCGTCTTATATTTACCCCCACCCAAGGAATATGTCTTTGATAGGTCCAAAAGCAACTTAAATCATTGAAAGCGACAACATTTCTATGATGTTTTGGGGGAAATGTAGTGAATTCACGCTAACAAACTAGTCTTACAGTAAACCACGTTATTTCTGGTAAGGACACAAGTACAAGGCGTAGCCAGATTCGCATGGGAGTGGGCGCAATAAAAAAATAGCTTAAAGTAGCATTGTACCGGGTTTTTATCCCATATGGCTCAGTCTCTTTCCGCAGGGCGGAAATCGTGGCACAAAGCACGAACTCCGTATATCCAGCGACGACCCTCTGGATTCTCCGAAAAAATGCACTAGTGAAATGAAGGAATCGAACATACAACCCTCGGAGCCCGAGTCAGACGGCTTGACCACTTCACCACGGAGACTCCCGAGAGGGGAGCAATGAGTAATATTAGTAAAGACAGAGAATGTACAGAGGTATGGGGTAAATAATGTGTAAATTGACAGGAAAGTAGAAGGAATATATTTCTTACCTTATTTTTCATTTCCTTCTTGTTTCTTCAGCTGCTGGTTAATAATTGTACACAAGTATGCATGTTACTAAAATGCATTCCCTTATTTCAGGTTGTATTTTCTTCCTCACTCTTTGCATAATAATTCGTAGCAGAATCTTCGTGATGTGACTCATTATTCTAATTGTTCTATATTGATCACATTTCAAGGCTCCTGCTTTCTTTGGGATTGCAATAAATATAGAATTACATAATTCAGAAGGTATATCCCCAGTATCATATAATGTGTTCAGCAGTCTGGTGACTTGATGTATTCCATATTCTTCTAAAGCTTTAATCATTTCTGTTGTGATGTTATCTGAACCGGGTGTCTTGCCAGCTTTCATATGGTTAAGAACATTCTGAACCTCCATATTCAAAATTGGCGGTACTTCATTATTAAATCGAATATCATACTGTCCATCTCTGTTATTATCATAAAGGTTTTTCACATAATCTGCCCATACATGTAGAATCTGACCTTTTTCTATTATGATTTTTCCATCTTTAGTTTTTAGACAGCCTGCTGATGTTTCAGAAATGTAGAAGAAATGAATGGAATCATCATTGGAGGAAGAAACATCAATAACATTAGATATGCAGATGATACCGTATTAATTGCAGACAACGAGCAAGATCTGCAACATTTGGTAGGTGCTGTTGTTGCACATAGTGAACAATTAGGGGTAGAATTAAATTGTAAGAAGACACAGATTATGGTCGTCACTAAGAAGAACGAAATACCACAATGTAATATGCATGTACATGGGAATATTCTTATACAAGTGAATCCATACAATTATCTCGGAACACTCATAGCTTCTGATGTGAAATGTCTTGAAGAGATTAGAACAAGAATCGCTATGGCGAATGAAGTCTTTTGCAAGATGGAAAATATACTGACCAATAAAAAGATGTTATTTACAATGAGAAAAAGAGTGCTGAGGTGCTACATAGAACCTGTGCTTTTGTATGGATATGAAAAATGGACAATGGACAGGCTGAAAAACATCTGATGGCTGTGGAAATGTGGTTTCTTAGCAAAATACAAAGACTACCATGGACAAACAGAAAAACCAATGACCAAGTCCAACTAGAAACAAATGAAAAACGTAAACTGATTAGAGAAATTAGACGTAGACAGTTAACACTTTTTAGCCACGTTATGAAAAGAAATAAATTTGAGCAAGATTGAAGGGAAAAGAGCAAGAAGAATGCAGAGAAGTAAATACCTAGATGGCTTGACATGGTCGAGACAGGAACACTGAGCTGATCCACGACTCTGTCGGTATATGACCACCCACGTTTACCGGCATGTCACATGATGATAATGATATATATTCAAATTCGTATTCATTGCTTGTCAGCTGATATGTTAGTTCTGTTGGAAGCCGCACTGTGATTCGGGGTAGATTTGATCTCCCAGGACTTGAAGTCTGCGCAGAACAATTCTGGCAAATACTTTCCCAACAATACACAGAAGTGAGATACCCCTATAGTTGTTATAGACTCTCCGATCGACCTTGTTCTTGTATATATATATATATATATATATATATATATATATATATATATATATATATATATATATATATATATATATATATATATATATATATATATGACCTTAGTACTCTGTGTTGTATTTATCACTGTTTGCAAGTATTATTATTATTTTTTTTAAAATTAAATATGCGATAACGATTTGTGAGACACGGTTGATCATCATCATCGTGTGCTGCGCCGATACGCATATGTGGCCATGGGTCGCCATCACACACAATCACCAAAATCTCGTATCACGCATGTGTTCCTGTCACGAATATGCCATGTAGCCTAGCCATCCGGGTACTTATCTCTCAGCCTTCAATTTGCATTTTCCCCATAATTGTTTTCCCAGTTGTCACTAAGTTTTCACACTTACTTCTCCTTATAAAGTGCCTTAACATGTCTTGACTGTCTACATCTAATTTCTCTAATCCTCTTTTGTCGTGTCTCCACCGTGAAGAAGTAAGGGGACATGCGTGTCCCATTGACCCCCAAGAGCTGTTCCGGTATTAGTGCAACTACTGATAGGGTCTCCAATACCGGACAGGTCAGGGAATAAGAAACCAGACGAAAAGAGACACAAACTTGCTGCTTTGTGGATAGACTAGTGACAGTCAAAGGCCAGGGAAAGCCAAGCCCAAAAAATGGTTGTCGAAGTCGGATGTACTGAGGAAGAGGTTTGAAGAAACAGTGCAGTGCAATTCGCCAAATAATGTCATTTTCAACACAATTCACCAAATTATGTCATTTTCAACACATTTCACCAAATAACGTCATTTTCAACACAATTCACCAAATATCGTCATTTCTCTCATCAGTTTTACACGTCTACTGCTTACCAAACTCGGTCTGTGTCAGAATATGCGAAATACAATTGTGTGGCGGAACCACCAGTGTGGAGTTCATGGAGAGAACTAGACAAAAACCAGTAGTGGAGTTATACCTCTCCATAGCACAAAGCCTGGGCTGTATTGTAGAGTGCCATATGACGGCAAGTGCCACCAAACATATAAAAGGAAAAACAGGATTTTCCCATACTGACACAAAAGTGGATGACGGCAGGAGAAACCAAGTGGAACATAGAATACGTCAGAGAATAGCAACGGGAGACGCTACGAGACCGCGACAACAAGACGGCGGTATTTCTGTAAGCTCCTTGTTGAGGGAACAAGATCGGATCGGCGCAATGTTCTGAGGAGAGGCGCAACTGAGCGAAGGGATGATCTGTTGACGAAGACTCATACAATGAGAGGACCGGGACACGGAGGACCTTCGACTTATTTTGGACGAAAACTGCTGCACTGTTTGAACGGAGGACATAGCCGAGTCAATGGCGGAATTTAGAGCTGGTTCGCGGATCGTTAAATAACCACCCGTCCCTTATAAAGGGCAGGTTATGTTCTGGGACAGTTTCTTAATGTAATTCTGCAGCGCATTAATAAATGCCTTTGATTTGACGTCGGCTGGTCTCTATCTGTTCCATAGCGGTGAGAGTTTGTTCCAGTTGATTTTATTCACGAGTTTGTTTGAAACGTCGGATTCCCTGTTTGAGTTTTATCTGGGAAGACATGCTTTAAGGCAACGTGGGGACTTGATTCCAGCAAGCATTGTATGCGTGTTTGTAAACAAAGAGATTCCCGCCAGAATACTCAATACATAACAGAAAATGTGCAACAGGATGTCTCGATGCACGTTGCAGCACAGATCACATGAACACTTAGTACGCGTCAAGATGGCAGTGTTATAGCAGTTTGATCAACAGACAAAGGTAAAGTGACTTTAGATTTTATTATCATAAACACTTCATTACGACTACAATCTGTCGGCCCGAATAGACAATAACACCAATACTGTTATTAAAAGTCAACAACGTGTATGCATAGAACTTGAAACGTATTCATAATATAGTGCGCACGATTAGAAACACGTAATAAACATGGATTCTAGAAGGAAAGAATGTATGCTATTTGATGGACATTAGTAGCAAACTAAAGATGATTTTAATAGTGTCCAATTCTGAGAAACATGGACATTATCAGCTTTAATAGAATACTGAAGAAGTAACTGCAGATTCTCTATCTCGACTACGCGCCATTAGAGTACATACTTGACATACATCGTGTCGCAATTACAAAAGGAGGAGTCTTTGTCTTCCAACTCGACTTTTCCACTCCGCTAGCCACAAGAAGATACGTTGGTAGAACAGTTTATGATCAGTAATGAATTAATAGCTACAACATGTATGGAGGAGACAACGGAAGCGTTGACAACCACAGCATATACGGGACGAAGAACATTTACAGACTTCATTACTTCCACACGCAAGGGTTTATGTACTAAGTTTAAAACACTCACTCCTAAATCTAACCAAACTTTCCTTGATCTTGTTTCTGAACTATCCTCATCTTTTGATAAATGGACTAAAGCCGCTGATATTGGGTCTGATTACGATAAAATTCGAGACTTAATAATTAGAGATAGGCTACTATCTGCATTACCAGAGGCCATGTCTATATTTCTAGTAGAGAATAAATGCAAAAATCTTAAGGAAATGGAAACGAAAGAAGAATCATATTTCGATGCACATCGAGACATATTCGCAAATTGTGCACAGCCAGAACTTGTAATAGGAGCAAGTGCTAGATTCCAGAAAGGTAATGGTAAGTGTAGAAAATTTAGTAATAATAAAGGTAGAAACAATCCATACCAATATCCCAATCGAGATGGAGATAGACCAAGAAAGGGACATTTCACCAGATGTCAGTATTGCAAATTATCCCATGGACATTTAGAAATGTGTGATAAACACCCTGGATATTTAGATTATCTAAGGGACATCACAGCAAAGAAAAAGAGTAAGTATGATTCTTACAAGAGGAGCATTAAATGTTTCTCCTGTAGGGCGTACGGGCATACCAGCAGGTCTTGTCCGATGAAAAATTCTTGGAAGGAGGCAAGTAATACATATGTGTTGTCTGGTAGTAGTAGCGATTCAGATGATCTAGAGGACACACGCGCAGCCATTATAGAGTCATACAATAACAGTACATATAAGGAAGGTCATAATAATGATGATGACCTCACATCAGCCCACAATAGGCATATACATGAAGCGAATGCAGCATGCACTCGTCAAGGTACTCTGATGATACACCAAGCATGGGTTAATGGTGTACCAACAACCTGTTTTAGAGACACAGGATCTGATATTACTGGAGTTAGTCACAAACTAGTGAAGAAAAGTGACTTTACACATAATAACATCTGTTGCAGAACATTTGGGGGTACAATAGAAATGTACAAAACCGCATGGGTCAGCATAAAATGCCCATATTATAAAGGTAAAGTGTGCGCAGCAGTACTACCAAACCCATGTGTTGGGTTGATAATTGGTAACAACGCTGATGTCAAAGATTACGTTCAAACTATAGAACGCAAACTTGATGTGATACTCACAGAAACACAAACCTACGTATCACAAGAAGAAGGAATTACACATTCATTAAAAGTTCAACCGACTGAATAACAACAGTGTGGCACACAAAAAGAGAACAAAAGTTAAACACAATGATTACAAACAACAGACGACATGGGATATTGTAACCATATTTATTACAAACATGTTGATTTGGCTTAAATTAACCTTATCTCAGGTTACATCCATAGTCACAAACACAGCCTCACAAACAAAGGCATATATTGAAGATATTGCGAATAAAAATACAGTCATTCAATCACTCAAGAAAATTTACACACAAGTCAATAATAACAGAGAAAATTACAATACATTGATTAATGCGTACTTTATTTACTTGGCTTATTTCTGCTACAAATTAATCAAATATACTTTATTGTCATTTTATATACGAGTGAAAATTATGACAGTGTTCAATTCAACAAAGTTGAAAAGTACAAATATTAGCAGGCATACAGTACAGAAACACCATAAGTATAGAAGAAAAAAGGAGAGAAAGAAAGTGAATAAGACGAAGACTGAAAGAAATAAATAAAGAATAATAAAATGGGATGAATGTGAAAGTGTTAGGTTCATATCAACACATCAAACACTACAGACACATTAGGGTCTTAGGTCTTATTACTTAGTTTTGCTAGGTGTCACTGATATAAATATATACTTTTCAGAGGTGTTCACACTATCTCATATCTCCACACTCAGTTGTGTGAAAATAGTTCAGTTCTCTATTAGTCGGATAATTGTTCTTAACTATATCTTTATTAGAGAACTTAATAAATTATTTGATTTAAATATTTATTCTTGTTGAATCAGAATATTATATTATATTTCTGATTTATTTTCTTAGAAGTCGTGAATATTTGAAACGTATGGTTCTTCACAATTCTATGTCTATATTGAAGATCTGCAAAAATTTAATCAGGCAATCATATTCTATAAGATATTCTCAGTCCTTTATAGTAAATAGAGAGACAGATCTATATTCAGTTATTCAGTTATATATATTATAAATTATTTAATTATAGTAAATGTTCTATTCTTTCATAAATTATTTGAAATTTAATAAATATATATTCACATAGAACCTGGTTAAGGAACAATGCTATAATAGTTAACAATTAGATAACTCATGGCTGATACAGATATATAGTTTAGTCAAATAGGTACATATGGTGTTAATTTTCCATTATTGACAGAGTCATCATGAAGAGAGAAATTGGCTTGGTCTAACATAGGTAATACCTGCACACGTGAGGATACTTGGATTATAGTGATCATGCGTGCAAAACTTGGAAGGATTAAGTATTATTTGTGATTGTTTAATCTTATTCATAAAGACATATAAACAATTTGTGATCTTAGACCATTGATTCCATTTAAGGAGCGGACATTGAACATTTTTTGTGTAAAGGATTTTCATTAATTAAGTGTTAGATAGAAATAATTAGAATTATTAAATAGTTAATTAATAATTAGTTAGATAAATAATTAATGTTGTGATATTAATTAGTTACGTACAGTTAGTGATGTTGTTATATTAATTAAATTTATATTACAATAATTATAGTGCTAATAATCGGTCCATGAAGATCTATAAAGAAATCGGTCGATGTTCCAAGGTATCCACAAGACAATGGATAAGTTTCTCAAGGCAGGAAGCATATACGTCTACCCTACCCATGGATATGAATATTTTGGATAAACAAATATATGTATGATACAGGAACAACAACAGCGATCAACTACAACGAAGATAGTCTACTTGCAAACCTCATTATTACCCTCGTCCGAAACTCATGGTATTACCTAGAGTTAGGACACACTTGTCTATTAGGACAAGGTAGGGACTAATATGTTTATTAGTTGGTCTGATTCCCCATGATCAGCCACACGACGTCCAACGGGGGTTTGGACAGGTGGTCGTGCCCGTCATATAACTTTATTTTCTTATGAGGGTGGGTAAAGGGGTAGAGCCAGGAGCTATTAAGTTGTTGTTACAATTGTTGCTAGATTGTTGTAGTAAGCATATATTATATATATATATATATATATATATATATATATATATATATATATATATATATATATATATATATATATATATATTATTGTCAGGTCTTAGTCAGATATGACTGAGCTACCGTATAACAGTAGACGGTACTACCTGGTTTCTGTTAGCGCTGAACGTTGGGCGGCGCTTACCAAACCCGACACCCCACATTGTGCCAACGGCTTCGGGCGGAAGAGCGCAATTGGGAGGGTACAAGCCTTACCCTGGTGCGAGGAAATGCAAGCTAAAGACAAAATGTCATGGCAGGGCAGGACCAGGCCCTAAGCCTTGGTTGGCGACTGGTCTAGGATCGAAGCTCCGACAGGCGGACAGTTAGAGCATTGCTTTGCTGATCCGGCAGCTTCTGCAGCTTGTCTTGTTCCAGATGTAGGGGTGTTACCTTTCCTCTGGAGTAAACTAGGCAGGCCGAGAGAGGGATCATGCTGCATGGGCAACACATGATCTCTATATTTTAGCCCAGGCTTTGTGCTATGGAGAGGCAATAACTCCATCCCTGGTCTTAACTGGTCTCGGAATCAAAGCGAGAGGCAACTGTTACGGGTTATAAGTCCTTGTCAGTTGGCGTAGACATGGGGCGCCACGCGTTGCCTCTGACGGTGGGAGACACCTATAGGTGTCACTGATCAGCTACCGCCCGCCTCAAGCTGGGCAGCCCCCAGCCAATTGGGTGCTGATCCGCCACAGCCTGCCTGCTTCAATGGGTGCTTGGGGCTAGGACAAAATCTGAATCGCAGGCTGTAAAACCAACTGCACCAGGTACAAACAAATATAAATATAGAAACCTCAAGCTACGGCTTGCAACCTGGAACGTGAGAACCATGTGTCCAGGATTTTCCACTGACTTGACCAATATTGACGATGTGAGAAAAACGGCTGTGATTGATGCCGAACTCAATCGTCTAAACATTGATATTGCTGGCCTGCAGGAGACTCGCCTCGCTGAGGAAGGGTCACTCAGGGAAAACAACTACACCTTTTTCTGGAAGGGTAGAGGGCAGGCAGAAAAAAGGCAACACGGTGTGGGCTTTGCAGTGAAGAATTCGCTACTGGGAATGATTGAAATTCCAGCAGGAGGAAATGAAAGACTATTATCCCTGCGCTTGGCAACCTCTTGTGGGTTTGCCACCATTATTACTGCATATGCACCGACACTCGATTCCTCTGATGATGTGAAGGATTCGTTCTATGAGGAGTTAGACTCCGTGATCAAGGCAGTTCCAAAATCTGACTACATTTATATGCTCGGTGATTTCAATGCTCGTGTGGGCAAGGACTCGAGTTCATGGCCAGTGTGCCTTGGAAAATACAACATCGGTCGCATGAATGAAAATGGGCAAAGGCTGCTGGAGCATTGCACCAGTAATGACCTATGTATTACAAACTCCTTTTTTAAAACAAAAGAGATGCATAAGGTCACATGGAAACATCCAAGATCCGGCCATTGGCACCAGCTGGACTTCATCATCACACGGAGACAACATCTGAACCATATATCATTGACTCGTAGTTACCACAGTGCTGACTGTGATACGGATCATTCTTTGGTTGTTGCAAGGGTTAGACTGAGACCAAAGAGAATCTACACAGCTAAACACAAACCTAGCCTCAGGATTAATATTATTAACACTCATGATCCTGAAAAGTGCTTTCAGTTTCAACAGCAACTTGAAGACGCTTTCACTGATACACCAGAAAATTGTACAGTAAATGAAAAGTGGGGTCAAATTAAGGAAACTCTTTATAAAACTGCCGTAGGGGTTTACGGCACTGTGGATCATAAGAGGCAGGACTGGTTTGCGGCCAACAGCGAGACTCTGCAGCCCTTGATTGATAAGAAGAAGAAAGCTCTCTTAAGAAACAAGGAAAGACCAACGCGTAACACTCTGAGTGAGCTTAGGCAAGCTAGGAAGGATGTGCAAAAGGCTGCCAGGCAGTGTGCAAATGATTATTGGATCAAGTTATGTGAGTCCATTCAAATCGCAAGTGATAAGGGAGACATAAGAAGCATGTATGAAGGAATAAAGAAAGCCTGCGGTCCAGTGATCAAAAGAAGTGCACCATTGAAAACCTTGACTGGAGAAATCATCACTGATAAGAAACAGCAGATGGACAGATGGGTAGAGCACTATTTGGAGCTTTACTCAAGTGAGACCAAACTAGCGGATGATGCCCTCAACGCCATAGAGGCTCTACCAACTCTTGACCACCTGGACACACTTCCCACCATAACAGAAGTTAAGTGTGCTATAAATGAACTTGCATCTGGCAAGGCTCCAGGTAAGGATGGGATTCCAATAGAGGTTATCAGGAGTGGGCAAGACACACTCACTATACAGATCCACCAGCTAATAGAGCTATGCTGGCGTGAAGGACAAGTCCCACAGGATTTCAAAGATTCAAGCATCATAACACTGTACAAGAACAAGGGCGATCGGAGCGACTGCAACAACTATAGGGGTATCTCACTTCTGTGTATTGTTGGAAAAGTATTTGCCAGAATTGTTCTGCGCAGACTTCAAGTCCTAGGAGATCAAGTCTACCCCGAATCACAGTGTGGCTTTCGACAGAACCGGTCTACCACTGATATGATATTCTCATTGCGACAAATGCAAGAAAAATGCCGTGAACAGAATCAACCACTGTTTATTGCCTTCATCGACCTCACAAAGGCATTTGATTTGGTCAGTCGTGAGGGTCTGTTCAAGGCACTAAAGAAGATTGGCTGCCCACCAACTCTTCTGTCCATTGTGGAATCGTTCCACACAGGCATGAAGGGTATAATCAAGTTTGATGGTGCAACTTCTGAAGAATTTGAAATCAAGAGTGGAGTTAAGCAAGGTTGTGTACTAGCTCCCACCCTCTTTGGAATATACTTTTCACTTCTACTGAAATATGCATTTCATGATCAGGATGGTGGTATATACATTCACTCACGCTCAGATGGCGGCCTCTACAATGCTCAGAGATTGAAGGCTAAGACCAAAATTAGGAGGGTACTGATCAGAGAGTTGCTTTTTGCAGATGATGCTGCAGTTACGACCCACTCTGAGGAAGAATTGCAATGTCTACTATCTGCATTCTCCAATGCTTGTTCTGAATTTGGTTTAACAATTAGCAAAAAGAAGACACAGATTATGTCACAAGGTGCACATGGGGTACCATCAATCTTTATTGACGACGCCTGAACTAGAGATAGTAGACCATTTTACATATCTAGGATCAGTGGTAAATAGCAAATTATCCCTAGATCAGGAAATCAACATCCGGATTGGTAAGGCAGCAACAACAATGAACAGGTTAAGAAAAAGAGTCTGGGAGAACAGGAAGCTTACTGCCAAAACAAAAGTCCTTGTCTATCAAGCCTGTGTCCTTAGTACTCTTCTCTATGGCAGTGAAACCTGGACAACTTACTCACACCAAGAGAACAACTTAAACAGCTTTCATATGCGGTGTCTGCGAAGAATTCTTGGTATTAAGTGGCAAGACAAAATCACAAATACTGAAGTATTGGAAAGATCAGGTTGTGTGACAGTTTATTCCATGCTCAGTCTTCGTAGACTTAGATGGATAGGACATCTTAGGAGGATGGATGATGGTAGAATACCAAAGGATATCTTTTTTGGTGAATTACAGATGGGTAAGAGATCTCAGGGTCGGCCTCTACTACGATACAAAGATGTGTGTAAGCGGGACATGATTGATACAGGCATTGATAATGCACATTGGGAGCAAGTCGCCGCTGAACGTGTTGCATGGAGGGCAAATATCAGAAATGGAATAAAGTCAAAGGAGAAAATTATTGCAGAAAAGTCACACATCAAGCGTTTGAGACGTAAGATGGTGCATGATGGTGGAAATGACCACGTGTTCACATGCACCCACTGTGAACGGACATTTACAGCGCAAATTGGCCTTATCAGTCACACTCGCTACCGCCATAGTTAAAAGTTATTATGCCTTTTTAAAGCACAAACTATCGTCTGTCAAGACGGCAAGGTGCCAATGTGTATATATATATATATATATATATATATATATATATATATATATATATATATATATATATATATATATATATATATACTTATATATATTGATAGAGGGAAAAAAATGATAAATCATTTTTTTATCTGGGAGGGGGCATTATGCCATATGACGGCACGCGCCACCAAACATATAAAAGGGAAAAACAGGATTTTCCCATACTGACACAAAAGTGGATGACGGCAGGAGAAACCAAGTGGAACATAGAATACGTCAGAGAATAGCAACGGGAGACGCTACGAGACCGCGACAACAAGACGGCGGTGTTTCTGTAAGCTCCTTGTTGAGGGAACAAGATCGGATCGGCGCAATGTTCTGAGGAGAGGCGCAGTTGAGCGAAGGGATAATCTGTTGACGAAGACTCATGCAATGAGAGGACCGGGACAAGGAAGACCTTAGACCTTAGTTTGGACAAAACTGCTGCACTGTTTGAACGGAGGACATAGCCAACGCAATGGTGGAATTGAGAGATTCGTTCGCAGATAGTTAAATAACCACCCGTCCCTGTATAAAGGGCAGGTTATGTTCTGGGACAGTGTTTTGTGTAATTCTGCAGCGCATTAATAAATGCCTTTGATTTGACGTCGGCTGGTCTCTATCTGTTCCATAGCGGTGAGAGTTTGTTCCAGTTGATTTTATTCACGAGCTTGTTTGAAACGTTGGATTCCCTGTTTGAGTTTTATCTGGGAAGACATGCTTTAAGGCATAGAGCCCATGTGGTGCCCATGCAACAGGATTCTCCTCTCTCGGCCTGTCTAGTTTACACCTGAGGAAAGGTAACGCCAATACATCTGGAACAAGACCAGTTTACGATGCTGCTGAATCAGCAAAGCAATGCTCTAACTGTCCTCCTGTCGGAGATTCGATCTCGGACTAGATGCCTTCGGTTACCTAAAGATAGACCATACTGATGAAAGAACTGTGGAGCTGTTACATTGAAGCTAATATTTTGTTGCAGGAGAGTCTAACATGTACACAAAAGAGGCAATTACTTCGGTCTATACCCGCTTGCCCGTGTTGTGACGAAAGAGTTTCGAATGCAGTTCGCAATACCACATACCGCGTTCGGAACACAGCTGCGGGCGATTTCGAAGCAGACCGCCTTGCGTTTATTTCCATACAATGATATGAATACCCGCTATTCAGAACGCAATAGCATATCCCAAACAGCCAAAAAATGATGGGGTTGACTGCGACGTCCTGTAAGGATATGCAGCTGACCATTACTCGCTCGGGATGACGTGGTAGAGAACTGGGTGACACGCTTACCTGTCAGCAATATAGTCATTGGTTCGACATGCGCAAAGTATATTGTGTATATTACGTATATTATGTATATTCCGTATTTTGTGTATATTCCGTATATTATCTATCTTCCGTATATTGCTCTGTATAATGTGCCATGTGGAAATGTGGTTTCTGAGGAAATTGCGAAGAAAACCATGGACAGAGAGAAAAACCACTGACCAAGTCCTACAAGAAACAAATGAAAACCGTAAACTGATTAGAGAAATTAGACGTCAAAATTTTGTGGACACGGTGTGAGAGGAAATAAACTGGAAAAGTTGGTGACAACTGGCAAGATTGAGGAGACAAGAATAATTGGAAGGCAGAGAAATATCTAGATGGATCATGTATGGTCGAGACAAGAACACCGAGTTGATCCACGTCCCTTGCAGAGATGGCGACATATGACCTCCCACGATCATCGGCATGGCACATGATTATGATAATGTTGATGATATTGTATGTTCTTGTGTGTTCTCTAATCCCTACCTCTGTCCTCTACTATTATGATTGCTTATCAATGCATTTGAATAAATTTATCACGCTGCTTAACTTTAGTCTGTTCCCTTCAGGGAATTCCCAACACTGTTCTATTTCCAGGTGTTAAGTTTACTTAAGCAGCAAATGGTTTCACAAACTGACAACATGTAATTATTCAGCTAGTCCGTCGTGTGTCAACAGTCACAATCCTCAGAAACAGCCTCTCTCCTAAATTATTCAGCTGTTGGCTCATGGAGGATATAAAGGGCTAGTTCGGAGTTTGATTTCATCTGTCAAGTGATTGATGACAGTTCATGTTCTTTGCATTCTTCTACGGCACTCTAATTTCATCGTGATTGATAGATGTAGGAAGAATGTTAATTTCTCCTTCCTCTTCTTCTTTTTCTATTTCTGCATCTTCCTGGTCTCGTTCTTGCTCAGGAATGTCCTTCTTTTTCTCCATATTCTTAGTCTTCTCCTCCTTTATCTCCAGTGCATATTGTTTCTGATGTTGTGGTTATTGTCTAAGATTAGCTTTATAAGTGATATATGAATGACATAATGTATGAGATTAGAGAGATCAGACAGGCAGAATGTCAGACGGACGTGCCCGCCCAATTCTTAACCCTTTGAAAAATACAGTTTGTTCGTTCGTTTGTTCGTTAGTTCTTGGTTTTGTTCTTCTTCTACTCTTTCAACATTTCTTTCCTCTTTTTTCTGTGTATGGGGAATGTATGTGGGGGATGTGTGTGTGTGTGTGTGGGGGGGGGGGGGAATGTGTTTATGGGTGGAGTTTTGTATGGGATGGGAGATGTGTGAGAGGTGGGGGAGGTGTGGGATGTGCAGGTGATTGAAGGATGTATGCGAGGATGGAGGATGTGTGTTTGGCTGGGTGGTTGGGGTGTGTGTGGGTGGGAGGGTAGATGAGAGATGCATGTGTTGATGGGCGCGTGGGTGATGTGTGGGTGTGAGTGGTTGATGGATGAGTACGTGAGTGGATGGATGTGTGTGAGAGATGAGTGTATGGGTGGGGGGAGATGTGTAGTTGTGAGAAGATGTGTGTGAGCGGCGGATGTGTGTGGGTGGGGTATATGTGGGTGGCGGGGTGTGTGTGGGTGGGAGGTGTGTGTGTTTGGGTTATGGGTGGGGGATATGTGTGGGCAGGTGGGGAGATGCGTTTATGGGTGGGGATGAGTGTATAGGTGGGGATGTGTAGTTGAGAGGTGGCGAATATTGGGTGGGTGAGTGGGTGTAGGTTGGCTGATGTGTGTGTGGGTGGGTGGGGAAAATTGTGAGAGTGCGGGATATGTGTGTGGATAGGTGCGGAATGTGTGGGTTGGCGGGGGTATGTGTGTGTGGTTTCTTCTTCTTCTTCTTCTTCTTCTTCTTCTTCTTCTTCTTCTTCTTCTTCTTCTTCTTCTTCTTCCTCCTCCTCCTCCTCCTCCTCCTCCTCCTCCTTCTTCTTCTTCTTCTTCTTCTTCTTCTTCTTCTTCTTCTTCTTCTTCTTCTTCTTCTTCTTCTTCTTCTTCTTCTTCGTCTTCTTCTTCATCATCTTCTTCTTCTGTATGCATGTATGTTCGCCTGGCTCTGTGTGAGTGCGTGGAGGTATGTGTGGGTGGGTGGGGGAGATTTGGTGGGTGGGGGATGTGTTGGTGGCTGCGGGATATGAGGGTGGATGGAGGATGTGTCTCACAACATTGCTATATGCACTGTTTATGTTTATAACTTTCATTTGATGTTTTTTTTTTCTCATGTGAATGTATCATGCGTTTGTTTATGCTTACAAAATAAATTTGACAATGTTTTTTCCCCTATGCTAATGTAACATGCACATTCGATGAATGAAAGATGAGTGATTGAAAGGGCCGAATGTAAGACGGGCCTGTGTGCCCAATTTGTTACCCTTTTAAAATAAAGTTTGTTCGTTCGTTCGTTCGTTCGTTCCATTTTCTTCGTCTTCTCCTCTTTCATCTACGTTTCTTCTTCTTCTTCTTCATCATCTTCTCGTTCTTGTTCTTGTTGTGGTTCTCGCGACCTTGTACACAGTTGTATCTGCCATAAACAAGAACGCTTTTCAACGCCTGTAGAGTATTGGTCACATGGTTACAGTTAATAGCATATCCTTCACAGGACGTTGTAGTCACTCCCATAATTTTTTTTTATTGTTTTTATTTCTTGGGAGGAGCTGCTGGCCGAGTTACTAGAACGCCGGACTCTCCTTCGGGAAACCCAGGTTCGAATCCTCGGTAAGGTGTGGGATTTTTTTTCTGTCGGGGACAAAAAGAAAATCCTAACCTGCACAGTTCGTGGCGACTGCACTAGCCAGGCGGCCTTGATTCCTCAGGCTCAAAGAAACCCCAGCCATACACCGCAAGGTACTATACTGGCAGTAAATGACAATTTAAATGACAGTTATTTCTTGGCAAGTATACGTTCAGTAGGTTGTCATTACTTTCTTAACTATCGGTATTCATATCATTGTATGAAAATCAGCTCAAGTCGGTGTGCTTCCAAATCGCCTGCAGCTTTATTTCGAACGTGGTATGCAGGTTTACAATTTGTGTTTGTAACTCCTTATCCACAACTCCGGCTATATGGTGCTAGTCTAATGTGTCATAGCCCAATCGACGCACGATTGGTGATGTGTTTAATACCACAGCGGCCGCCTTTACTTCCTAAAACCTTCCTGTTACCAAGCTCAGGTACACTTTTAAACCGACCCACCACAATGTAATATACATTTAAATGGGAATATTCTTAAACAAGTTAATCGGTACAATTATCTTGGAACAGTCATAACATCTGATGGGGGATGCCTTGAGGAGATTAGAACAAGAATCGCCATGGCGAAGGTAGCCTTTCGGAATATGGAAAACATACTGACCAATAAAAAGATGTCACTTACACCGAGTAAACGGGTGTTAAAGTGCTATATTGAACCTGTACTTTTGTATGGATGTGAAGCGTGGACAATGAGCAGACAAGCTAAAAAGAATCTAATGTCTACGGAAATGTGGTTTCTGAGGAAAATGCAAAGAATACCATGGACAGACAGAAAGACCAACGACCAAGTCCTTCACGAAACAAATAAAAACCGTAAAGTGATTAGAGAAATTAGACGTAGACAATCACAATATTTTTGGCACGTTATGAGAAGAAATGACTTGTATATTGGAGAACTTGGTGACAACTGGCAAGATTGGGACGAGGGGGGGGGGGGGAGAGAACTAGAGGAAAGCAGAGAAGTAAATACCATTATAGCTAGGCAACGTAACATGGTCGAGACAAGAACACATAGCTGGTCCACGACTCTGGTAGTCGCGTGAGATGGCGAAACATGACCACCCACGATTACCGGCATGTCAGCTGGACGTAGATTCGAACAGATCATTATCGACCAGGCATGAAAGAGTGCTAGAGTCTCCGCTACCTCGATCTCCAATATTTGCCCTTGTGTTACCAATTTTGTCTCTGAACAAGGCAGCATCCTGTGCTTAGAGTACCACACACATTCCTTACACATAAAGTTATCAATCTACACACTTATCAGCGTAGCTCCGCAAGTACGAGGGTGCTTCAAATCGAAACCTTAAAAGTGTAATAGAAATTACAATAACCATGCCATTGTCTTTTAACTTGTGAATGTTGTTGTTAAGGATGCGTAGTGTGTTAAGCACGTGACATCACTATGCAGACGAACAGGGTGACAGCATGAGGACAGTTTAAAGGTGGCCGCTCCACTTTAGCATGCACGTTCTGTTAAACGATATTTTTTTAATAAGTGAAGGGGTGAAGCCTATAAAAATTCATCGGTGAATGAAGGTCCAGTATAGTGACGCATGACTGTTAGTCCAGCAAGTGTATGAGTGGAGTAGGAGGTTTCAAAACTGTTTGGTCCCATGAAGAGGCACAGCAGGTGGTGCAAGAGTGGTTGCACACGCCACTAAGAGCATTTTTTTCCCTACAGAAATCCAAACACTGTATCGGCGCTGTAGAACTTGCATTGAACGCAGTGGTGACTACATCGAAACAAGATACATTTATTCTTTGCTTTTTTCAGAATATATTCACACCAAATCAAGCAAAAAAATGTAAGATTTTCATTTGAAGCCCCTCGTAATATCAATGTGATTTCGAAATAACTTGCACAGATAACAATCTCCCTAGAACAGCACGAACCCTGATCTGCGACGCTTCAATCAGTACCGTCTCTGCAGTTACGTATTGCCTCGAGACATGTGCAGACGTCTACCTGTTTGAAAAAGCATATCAACCCGTGACCTTGACGTCTGGCCGAAGAGAAACCATTTTTTCCCCAGAGAGCACCTTGTCCAACATGTTCATTTTGGTCTTGGAGAAGGTTCTCCTGGTTCATCGCCAGACGCGGTGCGTTCGGCGATTGTAGGGTCGCATCCAGTAAACACAACCGCGTAGAACATATAAACAGTTGCAATTACAAATTCTCAGACACCGAGCGAAACAATCACAACTCGTGTTTATTTCTCTTCATGCAGGGTATGCTATAAATACCCAACGTGCGGTGTAGGCCATTCTTTTGTTATATCATAAATATTACCCTGTCCAGACTAAATATGACAGCAGATTGCTGGATATCACGAAGGCGCGTGTGTACGTCTTGGTCATTTAAGGTAATTAAATACGAGACATCGGCAACCAAACCGGGGGATAGCAAGAGCAAAGAAAAATCATGAAAGATAATCCTCATGCAAAACCAATCCAGTACACTCAATATTAGTAGCATCTACTAGTACAGATTACACTACACTTTGTATGTAGAAGAAATTTGAAAAATGAAATACATGATGTCATCAACAAATGTGCTAAACATTAATTAAATTCGTTACAATAGTCACTGCTACGATCTAACGCTATTTTGAGGAAGTTGGACATTACCAATGAAGTATTCATTATAACAGGTGTTGGAAATGTCCACCAAGAGCTTCAAGACATGACTGTACACGTTTCTTCATATTGTCAAATACCTTATGCAATGTGTCTGTTGTTATTTCTTGAATGATAATTCACCATTATATTTGGAATGCAAAGAATTACTCCAGCAGAAGACAGCCATTCGCTGCATTTTGCTTCACAATGGACTGTGGAGCACATTTTATGATGACATCATGTACTTCATTTTTCAACATACAAACACCCTGTAGTAGCAGCACGTGTGTAGGCTAGGTTCGAGTTCAAAGCGAACTAACGCAAACAAAACTACCACAACAAAAATGGACCAACAAATACATCCTTTCCAGAACATAGTGATCAAACTCTGGTGTATTTTCCTAGCACTTTTACGTTCAGTAGTTTGCCAACACCCGGACACTTAACTAAACAAGCCGAACAGCTCATAAATGCCTTTGAATATAAATGTTATAGACAAGTTCTAAGAATATCTTGGATAAAGAAAATAACAAATGATGCATACTTCAAGAGCTGGATATTGAAGAAGGTTGGCTATTAAAGGCGATAAAACAAAGAAAATTGAAATGTTTTGGTCACTTGAAATGTCAAGAAAGTTTGGAGAGAACAATAATGGAGGGGTATAGGCTATGCCTGGGAAAAGAGGAATAGGAAGGCCAAAGAGAAGTTGGGTGCAAGATGTGGCGGATGATCTCCAGATTGGTGTACCGGACGTGGGACATTTTGCTTGTGATCGAGAGGTTTTCCGGAATGTTGTTATGTGAGCGAGGTTCTGCAAAGGACAAGCTATTGAATGAATGAATAAGTTTGCCAATGCTTTCTGTACGAGAAGTTAATGTGATAGTCCAGTGGTTCTCAACCGGTGGGGAATTCCCCCCCCCCCAGGGGGGAATTTTGGGGTTTCCAGGGGGGTGATGAAGATTATTTCAAGATTGCGTTAATACAAGAACCGATTACTTGGTCTTGTTTTTCCCTTCATACTTTACGGTTCTGTACGTCTCACCCTTCTAAAATTCATTTTATAAAGTAAGTAGACCCACAAATCACGTTTTATGTGGATGTCTAGGCTTGTTTTAGTATGTACTATTAAATTTAGCTTCAATTATTACGTATACTGTGTAGGGACAGGGGGAAATTTTTAGGAAGGATATACGAAAGGGGTGGAATCCGGGATGGTTAACCAGGTCAACAAATGCCCGCAGAAGTCGGATGTGTCGGCCTAACGGCGCAAGAACGCAGCTTTGCTGTAAACAGGCACAACGCAATCACATCCGGAAAAAAAACTCTGGATGAACGCAGAAGAAGAAGAAGAAAAGGGGGGGGGGGGAATGACGTTCTAAAAATATGGTGAGGGGGGGGGGGAGGAAATGACGTCCTAAAAATATGGTGAAGGGGGCACGGGTCAAAAAAAGGTTGAGAACCACTGTTATAGTCCAACTGACAGGTGTGTTAATTAACCTACTACCCAGCGTCAGAGAACATGAATTTTAAGCTCGGGCGCGTTAAACATCTTGGCCACGCTGACCTATAGTAAATAGGTAGAGATCTTAATACTAGAATACAAAAGGCAAGCGGGGCTTTCATATAAATATCAATTGTTGAACCCTTTGAGGCCATCAAGACAATTAATAAATCAATACACAACAATTTGCCCAGGAATCACGAACAGCGAAAAAGCTGGGGTTGACTGCTACGTCCTGTGAAGAACATGCAACTTAATAGTAATATTGTTTCAAGCTCATAGAAGTAGGGGAAAGAATTAGAGAATAGAGGACGCACTAGACAACATAAATATTGAAAGCTATAGTTACAGACCGGCTTCGACACATGACCAACCAGACACCCCTAAAAGGTGTCTTCATTAGCCAGGTCTGTCGTCCATATGAACCCACAACTATGAAATAGGGACATAATTCTTATCCAACCATTGACATGGCAACACAGGTCTCAGAAACGTATATTAAACCAGCATAGGTCAAATAACAAACACACGATCACGTACTGCTGTGCCCAGTATAGTAACGCACATTTAAAGAAGAGAAATGATTGATCCTCTAGTTTCTTGTTCTTACCCCTTCTTCTATGAGCGCCAATCAATACGTGTGCATTTATTTTTTTATTAATGGAGCTTTCATAGGGCGCATCAATTTTTGGACATCACAAGTAAATAACATCTGGCACGACGTTAACAGCATGTTTCCGTAACTTTACATGTCTATGTAGAATGGATCATGAACTCGCAGAACGACTACAACAATTACTCATGAACTAATGACATTCATTGCTTTGTTACTGTGCATAATTGATGGACTACAATGGTGTATGTGGAGATCATCATAGCGGAATGGACAAGAGCGCTCGTTCTTAAACAATCGGTGTGCTGATGCCGAGGTAGCGGGTTCATCCCCTACACAGGTCAGTTGGACTAAAATGTTGACTTTTCGTCCTTTACTTCGTGATTTAAATTACAAAAATCTCTGAATTCGGAGTGGGTTCGCCTGAGGGTATGGGACAATGGTAATAGGAAAAGCTATTCCACACGCAAAATTCAGTCCAGTGCTACTAGAAGTAGCGAGTATGTCTTCTTCTTCTTCTTTCGTTCGCTTGAAATATGTCTATAACTGCAATGTCGTCTCTTGCATGAATTGAACTGTCTTTTTCAGTTCACACAGTGGTCCATAGAGTTTATCTTCCACTGTCGTCTCTCTAGGCCAGAAGGTTTGCCTAGATATGTTATATTTTGGGCAGTCTTGGAGTATGTGCTTTGCTGTCTGCTACGCCAATCCACATGTGCACATGGCTGTTTCACCAATCTTGAATTTTGTATACATGTGGTTGCGTAATCTATTGTGCCCTGTTCTGAGGCGCAGAATAATGACTTACTCTGGTCTGTCCATAACGTGGTAGTCATCTTGAGCAGGTTTTGGTGGCTTTCTGACTGATTTGATCATTCTTTTCTTTTGGTGGTATGTAACGGGCACATCAGGCTGTTCTTCTTTGGCTCCTTCCTTAGCCAATTGATCAGCTCTGTCGTTTCCGGGTACTCCACAGTGGGATGGTATCCACTGTATGGTGACCTTATGCTGACTGCTAAGTTCATAAAGTAGTGTCCTTAGTACTAGCAATTTCCCAGAGAGGAGCGCCTCGAGTACTGATTTTGCATCTGTCAGTAGCACCACTGGTTGTGTACCATTGCTGTTATTTAGTAATTTCTCTGTTGCTATCTTGATTGCCTCAATTTCGGCATCATAGTTATGGCAGTACTTTCCTGTCGGTACTCTGGCTGTGTCCCTAGTATTATTTGGGTATTCTATGTACACTCCCGCTCCTCCATTTCGAACAGCATTTTGTGCTAACCCATCTGTGTAGACTCGGATCCAGAGGTCCTGTGGGTATTCTTCATCAAGGAAGCTGAGAGTGGCTGTTCTGCGCTGCACACTGTTCTGTTCTTCCTTGTCAAATATTCCTCTCACTTTTGTCTGGATTTGTAACGATAGTCTATGCTCATCTTTCCATGGAGTTCGCTCTGGAATAGTTGTTAGGGGGATACCAACTGTGGGCAGATCAGTGGTTTCTCTGCAGAGTCGTTTGGCCTGGTGGATAAAACTACTTCTTTTCAACCGCCTCATAGCTAGGTTTTCAAATCTGTTCTTCATAGGGTGGCATGGCAAGCTGAGGAACTTTTCTGCGTGTATTAGCGTTTTCGTATCTCTGCGCTCACTCAGTGCCTGTGTCCTCCCCATCTTCTCCATTTCCACTATAGGGGTTGATCTCATCCCTCCTGTGGTGACTCTAAGTGCTTGATTTTGCACCTTTTCCAGCTCTTGTAGTGTGGTTTTTGATGCTGAACACCACGCAGTTGACCCATATTCCAGGTGTGGTCGTATGCTCTGTTGGTAAACTTTGCTAAGTATTTTCCCACTGGCTCCCCATGTGATTCCACTTAGCTTTCTCAGAATGGCTTTTTTCCTTTCTTGCTTTTGCTACTGATTTGTTGATGTGCTTTCTCCATGTCAGCCTGCCATCAAATGTTACTCCAAGGTATGTTGGTTCTTTATCATCTCTTAGGGGTGTTCCATTTTTCTGGATGATCCCTGCCTTTTGTTTTGGAGAGAGGGTAAATAGGGTGGTGATGCACTTGTCAGTGTTTATGCTGACACACCATCTATTTGCCCATGCAGCAAATGTATCTACAGCTCTTTGTAGTGATCTGGTGGCCACTGATGCATGTTCATTTGTGCTCCATAGAACCAGGTCATCGGCGTACATTGCCGCTTTAACTTCATGCGGTAGGTTAGCAACAAGATCATTGATGAAGATTAGAAAAAGTATGGGGGACAAGACTCCGCCCTGGGGAACACCGTGACGCAGTAGTACTTTCTTGCTCTTGAGTCCGTCTATCTGTACTCGATCTCTTCTGTTGTGCAAGTATGCTTTCACCCATTTGTACATTCTTCCATTGACTTTGCAGTTTCTCAGTTTATTCATCAGACCTTCTTTCCAGACTTTGTCAAAGGCTTTCTTCAGATCTATCCATGCCGCAAGCACCAGCTTCTTCTCTTGGAATGCAGCCTCAATTTCTTGAGAGAGGTAGGTTGTCTGATCTTCCGTAGAGTAGCACTGCCTAAAGCCAGCCTGCTGTGGCACAAGGATGTTTTTACTTTCAATGTACCACTGCAGTCTGTGATTGATGATGCGCTCCAGTGTTTTGCAGAGACAGCTGGTGAGGCTAATTGGTCTGTAGCTAGAGGCAATGGAACCATCTTTCCCTGATTTTAGGAGGTGTCATATATTTTTGAAGGGAGTGGGAGATCACTGTGGTGCATGCCCCATCTCTAACAAAAGAAGTAGAGCCCCATCCTCTTCTATCTTCAATAACCCCAGAATATGAACCTTGAGTTATCTGCAGGCCTCGTTCTATTAAGTATGTCTAGGAGATATAGATTATGGCCCTGGTGAGAATGGTAATTACTAACTGGGAATCTGCCCCTTCTCCAATGATTCTTATAGCTCTGGAGCCCCCTTTTAGTTTATCAAATCTGAGGAAAGTCTGGAGAATTTTCTCAGCCTGATTTAGATGAAGAAATCATGGATATTGAGCAGTTGATAGATCTAGAGTCTTCTCTCCCCCATTTTAGTAAGTCATTATGAGTGGAGTTATTTTTAAACAATCAAACACATAATCAATCACATTAGATTCTGACAACATGATGTACAAAGAAGTTGTTGACTCACAGATAGGTTTGAACTGATAAATTAACAGAAGGTCAATTCATGTTAATCATTTATTGACTGGGCCTGAGCCTTCTGGTCAGTACATACATTTCTATTGTGATTTACACAAAATAATAGAAAAGTTGCATATTGGACCAGTCACACAGACCATCAATAAACAAGCATCAATATATGAGATGTCAACAAGTGTGAAACATAGTAAACATTTTGATGTTGCACATATTAAGTGTGATGGTGATGAATCAACAAGTAACTATCAGTTTCCTGAAATTGGGTGTGGTGTGTACCAAGGAAAATGTAACCTGGTGACTGGAAGATTAGGTAAGCCAGGGTCCATTGACTGATGGATCCACTTCAGGTCTGCCCGTATAGCTCCACTGAAGGCCTCCCCATACTTTGCTCATGGCCAAGTCATCTTCCATCTCACTTGTGGTTCATCTCTTTCTCTCGGCTTCCCTCTTTCAGGTCTGATTTAGGTGGTTAGTTTGCTGATGTGTTGGGTGGTTGTTGGTATGTAGCCACCAAGATCACTGATGAATATTCACATAAATATATACATTCCTACCAATACAATATTCTAGAAGTAGGTCGGAAGAAATCTAAATTCCTGAAGTAGGAACTAGTTCCCCTCCCCTCCTTTTTTCTCTAATCTAGTGTTGGGTTAATTTGGGGTGGTCAGAGTTTATCACACTGTGTACGCCTTGTATCAACTTGTTCCTGCTGTATGTAAGTTCTCATTTGACCTGGGGTCAGTGAACGTGTACAGTAAGACAGTGACAAGAGTGAGAATATGTCAAGATGCATGTAAATAAATGACATACATTTATAACATTTCTTCCACTCAGTGGTGGTTATCGCGTGTATAAATAATTCTCTGTGTTTTCCCAATTAACTTCTTCTTCTTCTTCTTGTGTCTAATAACTCTCTCCCATTATCTGTTGTTGTTGTGATGTTGAGTGTTGGGTTGTGTGGTGTTGAGTGGTGTTGAGTGGTGTTGGGTTTTAAGTTATGTTGAGTAATGAGTTAAGTCCACTTCGTGTGATGGTGTTCCGCGAAGCACAACTTTCTCATGTAAAGCAATTGATGTGTGCCCTTATCTAATTAAATTTGACATAAATATAAATATTAGTTCCATCAAACCCTATTGATTCAATAGATGAAGGAGAAAGGAAAGATTGATTTCTCTTTCAGCTTTCTAGATTGTAAATAGGCATAGATAAGTCTGTTTTAGAACAAGGCACTTATTCTAGTACACGAACTGTCATTTCAGCTGTAGGTAGTGATAGCATCTTTTATCAGTGTTTCTGGTGAAATGCACAAGATTGCTTTAGAATCATCACTTCTCACAGTTGTTTAGAATAGAATGTAGTAGTATAATGCACTTCTTAAAGTTAATAATTATCTTTAAGAATATCAGAGATTGCAGTTTCATCTAAGAGAATATTAGAGTGTCATTTTGCCCGGGAACGGCTCTGCGTCGTTAGAATCTACAGTCGAGCATTTTTACATTTCAGAGGTTTTAATTAATAATAATACATTTCAATTGACATTACAAACACGGGTTACCATTACTTGATACCTGATACATCGGGTTCTTAGTCTAATCTCGGGACTAACAAGCTTACCTGGGATCCAGACATTCTGCCTCCTCTATTTGAAAATTTGGTCACACATTTTTTGACGTCTGTTCGCCAGGCATGTTTTCGCAAGAGTGCGCTGCTTATCATAATCTATACCGGCGTTGGCGCGAAAGCCGTGTCACGTGTCTGTCCCGTCCAATGGTCTTCCGAGCTTCGTCTGATGAAATCTTTCTAAGAATCCACGTCATCCGTCACTTATGCAGTTCCAGTTTCGATGTTAAGTTTTAAGTCCTAGTCTCCGTTTGCGGTTGTGAAGTCAATTTCTTTTAATGTTGTTTCCTCTTTTTGCGGCAGGTGTTGGTAAATGAATAATGGTGGTTAGCGTTATGCTACAGGAGGGGTATCATGATTGCTTCTCTCCAGGCTTGTGGAACACTGCCTGAGGTCCAGCTGTTATTGAAGATCTGCAACAGCTTTGTTTTGGCCTATGTTCCTAGGTTCCTGATCATTTCATTGGAGATACCATCAGCTCCTGGTGACTTTCTCATTTTCAGTTTTGATATGGCTAGCTCCAGTTCGCTGATTGTGATGGGTCTCCAGAACTTCATGTACTATTTCCTTCTGTCCTGTATGTTGTCGTTTCTCTCGAATCTCTTGTTGTTTCTTTGGACTAATTTTGATATTGTTATCTTGTGCGAATGAGTCCGCAAAATGGTCAGCTGCTTGCTTTCTTGTTAAGATGTTTCCATCTTTATGTAGCGCAATTTTTGAGTTTCTCCTTGTGCCCTCGTCATTAAGTTGTTTTATTAGCTTCCACAATTTCCTTGTGTCTCTTTCAAAGTTCAGAGACTCCGTTTTCTCCTGCCAGCTTTTACGTCTAGCCTGCAGCTTGGCCCTTTGAAATTTGGCTTTTGCATGCTGGAATTTATTGTGGTGCTCTTGGCTGGGTGTGGCCTCTGCTTGCTTTCTACACACTTCCACATCGTTATGCAACTGTTCCAGTTCACTACTCCAGTAGGGTTTATATTGTTTATGAGCTCCTCTTGGTACTGTTTCTCGCGCTGCCTGTAGCATGCATTTCCCAAACTCTTCAACTACTTTATTTATGTCTTTCTCAGTGTTCAGATTTCTAACCAGTATGCTGGTGCGATGCTTGTACATTTCCCAGGCTGCTTTCTTGTAGTTCCACCTCGAGAGGGTGCTGCTTTCACTTACAAGCTCATTTTCTACGGTTACAAAGACTGGCCGATGGTCACTGCCACCAAGTTGTTTCCCAACAATTCGTGTAATGTTCCACTCCAGGTCTGGTGAATGAAAAGCCAGGTCAGGTGTAGTTGTAGTGTGCCATGATCTCGAGTAGAAAGTATGTGGGTCGGACGGCTTGTTAATCAAGATGAATCTATTCTCATTCTGCCAGTCTTCCAGTCGCTTTCCTCTCTGGTCCATGTGATCATAGCCCCAGCTCTGCGAGTGGCTATTGAAATAGCCACACACAATCATTTTTTTCTTTTAGTGGTAGTGTGTCCAGTGCCTGGCGGCGGTCACTTGGACAGTAGTAATTGATCAGATATAGGTCTGTATTACCTGTCTTAAGTTTAAGTGTCTCAGCCCCTTCCATGTAGACTTCGATTTGGGAAGCCATGATGTTATTTTTTACAAGGGTCAGTATCCCACCTTTTCGCCTGTCCTTTCGGTCAGATCGGTAACACTGGTAGCCTCTGATTTTGAAGGCTATTTTTCGTTGAGGTGAGTTTCTTGCAAGCAACATATGCTTACTTTTTCTTGGTCCAAGATTTTTTCTAATTCTATTTCTTTGTTGCTGACTCCCTCCACATTCCAGTGCATTATTTTAAGTCTTCGTTTAGTATGGCCAGTCGTCCTATTCTCATGTCCCCTGGCTCCACAGGACATCTGAGAAGGACCTCCAGTAGTTGGGGTTGGACCCTTTCGAGACATAGGGCCCAGCACTGCACCTGCCTGGGGGTCCAAAGCAGAGCGAGCACCATAACATTTAGCAGTAGTCGACATATTCCATTTTGCGTGATTGCGTGGCATCCTGATTTCTGTGGTACGCCTCTTGGCTGGTTGCCTCCGTCTTCAGCACCTTTCTTTGCTAGAGCAGACTGTGGTCTCACTCGAGTGTAGATGTGTACGCGCGCACACACCTGTCTGAGCATGCATGTACGTGCATACATATCTAGAGCATACTGGTTATTTTCCGGCGCCAGAGACTCGCCGTCGCCCCTTCTCCTGTTAGTTTAAACAGGTCCGCCACATGAAAGCCAGGAGTTGGACTTTTGCTACATAGGTTGTGTATTCACGAGCCATTGAGGTATTTAAGCAATGTTGGGCGCTCACCCCAACACTGCGCCTCGGCTACATACAGCAACATTTGGAACCCGTAGCTAGTATGGACTACGCATTCGTCCAAAGCGAGCGGGAAACAAACTTAGTGTACATAATCATCATTGTGAAACTCATGGAGCACGGGAATAAAATACTGCTGAGTCGAGAGGTGAAGGATTTATATTGGCACCAGATAAGACATACACTGAGAAAGCTTTTAGTAATATAACAGGAAAATCTCTCATCTGAAAACATCTCATCTTATCTCATCTCATCTCATCATGTTGCCCTAGTACCTTGCAATATCGAGGTGAAGTATGAACAGCGGATGAGTGCCCGCTTATAGGCTTCCCATGGATTCTGTTATTCCCTGCGTCCATCGTTTACGTGGTTGGCCTCTTCCCCTGCTTCCCTCTGGTCTGTACATCATTGCTTGTTGTGGTATACTGTTAGTTGGTAACCTACTTGCATGGCCAAACCATTTGACTTGCTGCCTTATAATAAAATATAGTGCAGCTATAACCCCCACTTTAGTCTTGATTTCTTCATTTCTGATCTTATCTCTTCTTGATACGTTGAGTATTCTTCTCAGGAATCTCATTTCCGTTGTTGTAACTTTTATTTTCTCTTTTTCTGTCATTGTTAAGGTTTGGCATTGGTAACATAGAGTTGGTAGAAAGATTATGTTGTAAAGTGCTTTCCTAGTAGTTATTGATACATGTTTGTTCTTTAGTATTGGTGCCATTTGTCCAATGAGTTGGTTTGCCTTATTGCATCTATTTTCGATCTCGTCTTCTGATTTGCCATTTGATGATATTATACTTCCTAAGTACTTGAAGTTCTTTACTTGTTTCAATTGATGTTCGTTTAGGTGAATCGTAGTTGCTTTTTCTTCTTTAATTACAGTCATTAGCTCTGCTTTGCTTGTGCTAATTTTCATGTTATGTTCTCTTCACAATCCGTTTAGACTATTCATGTGGTCTTGTAATTCAGCTTCTGATTTTGCTATTAGTACTTGGTCGTCCGCAAACGAGAGTTCTCTAATGGTTAGATTTGCAGATGGTTCTTCTTCTGTGTTCTCGTCATGCGGTGTTCTTGCTGTCTCTGTTTGGCATGTTTCTCTACATATGTTGTCTATATATGTTATTAACAAGAGAGGGGACAGGACAAAACCTTGTCGACCTCCGTATCTTATGGTGAAGGGTTCTGAGTGTCCTCCAGTTGCTCTCACTATGCATTCACTGTTGTTGTATAAGCTTCTACATATGTTTGTTAGATGTGTACTCACTCCATATTGTTTAAGGATTTCCCACAGCTTGTTTCTATCTACTCTGTCGAATGCCTTTTCTTGGTCGACAAAGGCTAAGTAGAGTGTTTCATTGAACTCGATTGATTTTTATATAAGTTGTCTAAGAGCAAAAATGGCATCTGTGCATCCTTTGTTTTTCCTAAATCCAAGTTGTGTTTCGCTTAGCTGGGGTGCTATAGTAGTTCGTAATCTTTTCTCAAGAATTTTGCACAATATTTTCCCAGTATCACTCGAAAGTGAAATGTCTCTGTATTGTGTGCAAACTTTTTTGCTGCCTTTGTTTTTCCAAATTGGGATAATTATGGCGTTTCCCCAGTCTCGTGTTGTCTGTTGTTCTACCCAAATATGGTTGAATAGTCTATCATCTGAAACCGACAGGGAAAAAAAATAGAGGGAAACCTAACAACACAAGGGGGTGAGAATTAGAAACAAATATCAGTTAAAGTCAAGAGAATCGACTTCATTCCACAGGGTTTTATTCCATATAGCTCCATCTTTTTCCGCAGGACGGCCTGCCGAAAGCGTCACACAAAGCACGAGCTCTGTAGCTCCAGCGACGACCCTCTGCGGTCTCCGAGAAATCTGCACTCGTGAACCGAATGTCGTTGCATGGAATAGAACCAACAACCGTCGGAGCGAGGAGCAGGCTGAGTAACAACCATCATCATCATCATCATCACCATCATCATCATCATCATCATCATGTGCCATGCCAACAAGCGTGGGTGGTCATGTTTCGCCATCTCACACGATTACCAGAGTCGTGGATCAGCTCTGTGTTCTTGTATCGACCATAACACTTGGCCAAGCCGCGTAGGTATTTACTTCTGTCTTCCCCGTGTTCCCCCCCCCCCCCTCTTAATTGTGCCAGTTGTCGGCAAGTTCTCCTATTTATTTCTTGTACTAACGTGTCCAAAAAATTGTGACTGCTACGTCTAATTATTTAATCAGTTTATGGTTTTCTTTTGTTTCTTATAGGACTTGATCACTGGGTTTTCTGACTGTCCATGGTATTCTTTGCATTTTCATCAGAAACCACATTTCCACAGCCATCATATGTTTTTCATCTTGTCTGCTCATTGTCCACGCTTCACATCCATACAAAGGTACAGGTTCTATGTAGCACTTCAACATGGTGTCATTAGCCGCTACATGCTGCGGGATTTTTTGAGGAGGGGATCTGAGCACTTATGGACTGAATGGTTCGATGTGCCATGAGGATGATCTGTAGACTAACATCAATTGATGCGTGATTGTGTCCGGGTGGCCACTCTGCCCGATGAATGAACGTCATCACAAGTCACAGCATGCTCAGTGTATCCATTTGAATCCCTACACGTGTGTACTGTTTGTCTCCAGTCAGCTGAATGCCAGTTATAGCCTCCAACTCCATTCTCAGACTGATGTTGTGGTATGTTGTGCCAGGCTCTCCTGCACTAAATACATCCCATTAAACTTCTCTCTGTGAACCGAGTAAACGGAGTAGACGAAGATCACAATTTAGATGGGTTCAGAACATGACAGATAATTTACACATAGCAGCAATAGACAGGACTAGAGACATATGATGGAGACACATTTCGACCGATTTTCGTAGGAGAACAATTCTGCAGAAAAGAGGCCACTGGATGATGATGATGATGATGATGATGATGATGATGAGGATGATGATGATGATGATGATGATGATGATGATGATGATGATGATGATGATGATGATGATGATGATGATGATGATGATGATGATGATGATGATGATATCTCTGCTTATACCCAAATAATGTTATGTTTTAAAACCGCGATCTAACTTAGTGATTATACGAGGGCAAGTCTATAAGGACGTCACAGAGTTCTGTATGATGGCAGGTAAATGTAGTTGGTGTTTTCTACAGGTGTAATTCAACAGCAACATCGAACTTTATATTCCCGTTCGTCAGGTGGCGCTAGGTGTCTCATGCGCACGCACAGCGCATACAAAAAATGGCGACTGTACTTACGGAGTGTACAACCAAAGAGCAACGCGCTTGTGTGCGTTTTTTGTGGGCAAAAGGACTGCCTGAATAGGACATCCATAAGGAAATGCTTCCTATTTATGCTGACAAACGTTTGTCCCGTAAAGCGGTGCATAGCTGGGTAGAAAAATTTTCTCAAGGACGCTTTAAACTTGTTGATAAAATCCGATCTGGTCGTCCTGTTGAGATTGCAACAAAAGCATACGTGCAGCGGGTGGAGCAGATGATTAGAGATGACAGGCGAGTAACGATAGACTCTGTAGCATCTGCAATAGGTGCCCACATGGTTCAGCATACAGCATAATGCATGATCGTTTGATATTTCCAGGACTGCTGACTAGAGTAGTGTTGCTTCTTCATGACAATGCCAGACCACATAAGCTCGATTAACTCAGGAGAACATTAACCAACTAAGGTGGGAAGTTCTGGAGCATTCACCTTACAGCCTTGACTACTCCCCTAGCGATTTCCACCTTTTTGGTCCACTGAAAACCCACCTTGGAGGGAGACATTTCGCGAATGACGTCGAAGTTGAATGTGAAGTGAAACGTGGTTTAGAAAACAGAGCACGCAGTTCTATGCAGCCGGTTTGGGAGGACTGATAAAACGATGGTATAATTGCATCAATATTGGTGGAAATTATGTTGAGAAATAAAGGGAAAATGTTTGTATCTTCTTCTTTTCGTTCATCCGGAGTGTTTTTTCAGATGTGATTGCGGTGTGTCTGTTATGCGCCCTTGGGCCGAACCCGTAGGCCAACACATCCGACTATAGCGTGCTTTTTTGACCAGGTAGCATTCCTGGGAGACTCTCAATTTTGTGGTGCCATCTACAACCCAGCTGGCCAAGGTTGAACGGTCGAAGACAACGATCATCCCTCAAAGGAAGGCAGGGACAGTCCATAGCATTTTCCGCCATCCAAGGTTGCTTCCATAGTTGCAGGGCCGACACATAGCGCCCTGGTTCTGGGCTCACCGTCCTGCTCATGGCTGCTTTAAATCCTCACTTCAATATATTGGTCATTTCGTTTTCCCCGGGCCATTCCCGCACAAATCAGACAGGTTTGCAGACGGTATCCACTCAGCGAGTTTTCGGACATGTGCTTGTCGTTGCGCCCGTCAGAGCTGTTCCAGGCACGACAGACATTCGGAAAACTACCTAGTCAGAGCTGTTCCGAACAATAGCGGCATTCGGAAACTAGATAGTCAGAGCTGTTCCTAGCACGAGAAACATTCGGACGAGACATGTCACTCGGACGTAATTGCGTAGTGTCAATTTTTAGTTTGCCACCCGTAGGACGACACTTCCGACTTCCGGCGGGCATTTTTTAATGAGGTTAGCCTTCCTCTCGTTTCGAGACACGTTAGACTGTTGTGATGTCGCCAACATCTCAGCTGGTCAAGATAGATCGATCAACGACATCGCGGTCGGCCCTCAAGGGAAGGCAGGGGCAGACCATGGGCATTCCCTCGCTATCCAAGGAGGCTTCCATAAATTGAGAGCCGGCACATATTGCTCTGAGACTGGGCTCACCCGAGGAGTTGCCACGTCCTGCTCATGGCTGCTTTAGTTCCTCACTTCCATGTGTTGGGAAACTCGCTTGCCACTGATCGCTCAAGCACACACCAGGAGCGGTCAGACTGCGAACGACACCCACTCGGTAAGCTTTTGCTTTTGACTTCAGACCACGCAATAGGTTCGCTCGCCGTGCGTTCCATTTCGCGTCATTGAGACGTTCTTCCACTTTTGTCTACACTCTCTATGAGTTAGATACAGACAATTTTCGTAACCATTTCCTTCGACTGGGGCACTTTTCTGACTTTTTGTACTCGCTCACGAGGTAGGCTACATGTGCTGCCGGCTCAGCACCTTACCTTCGTGCAGCAGTGAACGAGAAACGGCCAGGCCCTCTCATCCGGGAATCCCTCATATCCCCCAGCTGAGAGCCTTCGAACATGTATCAGACCTGAGCATGTAGCTTGCTCAGTATCACGCCTATTTTTCGGTAGGCGGGTATCGGCCCGGCTCTCAGATCCGAGGGTTTGTGGCTTAGAGGTGTTCAGCCACAGCCCTCGACAGGGAGCCTTAAGAGTTTTGTCCGGACCAAGAACGTCTGCCTTCGTGCACCTGATTTAAATTTTTGACTGCTATCCTCAGTCTACCTGCAGAGCAGCAGGTTGTGTCTCTCTTAGTCTGGTCCCTATCCCATAAGCTGTCCGATATGTAGTTTTTCATCCATCGGCAAGCCAATGGTGTCGATGGGACACGCAAGCTCCCCTACCACGTCAAGGTGGAGACACATCGGGGGAGAAAATGTATGTATAAAAATAAACTAGTTGTAAATTCTTATCATTGTTAGTTATTTTTCCACAGCCATTTGTGACTTACTTATTGACTTCCACTCGTACTTTCAATCATCGTTTAGTTCTCTTCCGGTTTCAATAAAACTGAAATATGACTGAGAAATTCAGTCCTGGTTTGGATAACGTTTGGGAGAGTGCTAATCTTATTGTACGCTTATTTACGTATTTTTTGTTTGATTATGTGGTTGTTTCGGGATTTGAAATTTAAATATTGAGCACAACCCACTACTGGCAACGCCGATCGCATTCTGTTATGAACCTAAGGCCTATCCACGTCAATATGGAAGCACTATACTCGAGTTTCGCCCTCATTTGAGCTCGTCAGTAGTGCATATCCCTGACCGGATCCGGAAACATCGTATACGATGGGTAGCGTTGTGATGTTCTGTTGTGATAATTTGGTGTGTCCAGTGTGTGCCGCGTGGTTACACACCCGCTTCACACGCGTGATCCGGGACTGTTTCCTGATCCGGTCAGGGATATGCACTACTGACGAGCTCAAATGAGGGCGGAACTCGAGTATAGTATTTTTTGTTATTATATTTTTGTTTTTGTTGTTTGCTGTTGTTTTAGTGTTTTATTTATGTTGTTCCGTTGATAAAGACGTCTTTTTGTGAGTGTTTTCCCACACCTCATGCTTCTTAGCCATTTTTGGTGTTTTTATTCCATAAAAGCTCGGCTGCAGAAATCCCCTTTTATCGATCTCTCATTCAGTGTTAGAAATCTTCTGAGGAAATACCCAATGAAACGTCTACCACCAGTGAAAAAATACGAATGTCGCAAAGTTTACTACAGTGTATCTTTAAATATCAAGTCACATGTCTTTAGTTTGGTTAGAAAAAGTGAAATATGGAATCCTTTCAATATAAAAATATGGGTCCTAGCACCATACACGATATGGAGCCACGGTGGTGTAGGAGCACTCGACTTCTGACCATGTGTGCCAAAAATATATCATCATCTTCATCATGTGCCATGCCATCTCACGTGATCACCAGAGTCGTTAATCTACTCTGTGTTTGTGTCTCGACTCTACCTTATGGCCAACCATCCAGATATATACTTCTCTGCCTTACTGTATTCTTTCTCTCCTCAAACCTGTCAGTTGTCAACAAGAAGAAACGTATAGTGAAACTATTTCATTTACGTGTAGTGATAAGAATTCACCTAAACGAACATCCTTTGAAACAAGTAAAGAGTTTAAGTACCTAGGAAGTATAATATCATCAAATGGCAGATCAGAAGACGAGATTGAAAATAGATGCAATAAGGCAAACCAGCTCATTGGACAAATGGCACCAATACTAAAGAACAAACATGTATCAATAACAACTAAGAAAGACCTTCATAACACAATCTTCCTATCAACTCTATGCTACAAATGCCAAACCTGGACAATGACAGAAAAAGAGAAAAGAAAAATCACAACAATAGAAATAAGATTCCTGAGAAGAATAATCAACGTATCAAGAAGAGATAAGATCAGAAATGAAGAAATCAGGACTAAAGTGGGGGTTATAGCAGCACTAGATTTTATTAGAAAGCAGCAAGTTAAATGGTTTGGCCATGCAAGTAGGTTACCATTCAACAGCACCACAACAAGCAATGATGTACAGACCAGATGGAAACAGAGGAAGAGGCCGACCACGTAAACGTTGGACGGAGGGAATAGCAGAGTCCATGGGAATATTGATACATGAAGCCCATAATCGGGCACTCTCCCGCTGTTTATACTTCACCTCGACACCGCAAGGTACAAGAGGAACATGATGAGATGAGATGAGCCGTGTAGTGATCCCCTGGGATCTCTGAAAAACGTGAAGCTGATTTCACATCCACAATTCGTTATAACGGGTGTGTTATGAAAAGGCGACAACCCCATTCGACAAGCGCAGCTCCCATTCAACTTCGCTGACGCGCCGTCTGTACCTCTTCATTTTTTTTTTCTGCCTACTAAATTACGTTCTAGAACTCCACTGCTATTATTTTCGTATCTTAGAGTGTGGCCAACCATAAAAACCTCGGAATCAACATAAAAAAACTCTTTTTGTTCATTAGAACGAAAACTGAAGATAGCAAGCGGCATATTCACTTTTTATGTTCATATTATATTTCATAAACTCCCGTCGTACTTTTAAAAGGGGGATAATTATCAACATACGATGTCAACTAGTTAGATTTATCACCCTTGTAGAGTTTTGACTTTTAGCCTCATAACACCGTTAAAATAGGAGTAGGGAATGGCATGTGTCTACATCTTTCGTATCTTCCCAGTCAGTGTATTATTTATCAGACTACATGGACTAAAGACGCATTATTTGACACAACAGTTGAATCGGTTTGAGTGTTTGAGGTCGTTGTGAATTGTGTGCATAAATAAATGAGAAAATAATTCGCGTTGTATTAGGTCATTCAGTGTTTAAGTATTATATCGCCAAAAGTTACTTCCTATTTGGACAGAAGGACGATATATGGCCAAGCTAGGGTCATCGTGTAGGGGCAACAAACCTGAGAGATTTACATGGTGTTGCTCAAGTCCGCTTTGTGACAGGCAACAGAACACTACTCATCCCGAATAACCGACAATATTTTCTCTTATTTAAATGTTCGTTAATATACTGGACACTGCATTCGGGTACGATGTATTTGTCTATGTGTTATTTTACCTATAATCGTTAAATATATTCTGAGACCTATTGTGCTATTCCAATGGTTACATACGAATTCTGTCCATACTCCACACTTGTGTGTTCAAAAGGATGATAGAACTGCTAACGAAAAAACCATTGTAGGGTTGCTAGTTGGTCACGCGTCGAAGTACACATGTTCCTGCAGCGAGGGATTGTCGTTGTTTGGAGGTGACTAGTTCGTATCCCGGTCGGTAACTATAGCTTTTAAGTGTTATGTTGCTATAATCGCCAAACAGCACATGTGTTTTTATTGAAGACTTGCAGTAGATCTAACAGAAGATCTGTACAGTCTGATTCAGAAGGGTGTCAACATTCGCAAACAATAAGAACGAAGCAGTAAGGACAAAGATGCTAAATATGGCTTGATCTTGGTGGAATCCAGGACAGCCTGTCCCGCTGCTACAACATATAAAGTGCTGGCTCCCACATGGAAGTAAGAGTTCTCCACTGCCTCTGATTTGGTTGCTGCTTTTAATCGTTTGGTGACATGGGCAAGAGAAGCTAATAAACATTTTAAAATTGTAGGAAATCGGAGGGGGAAAGAAAGAGAAGAGGCAGAACAATTAGGACCCCGGACCCATGTGTTCCATGTGAAAACTGGATCTCGGGTCTCACACATTGAACTTACTCATGGTAATACCACGCTATTGTTCTGAATGTAGTAGTTTTTCATGCTCCAAACTGTTACATGAATCCACAGCCCTCAAGCTCACAGCCCCGCAGGTTCTGACCTAAAATTGAGTTATACAGGGTGTTTGTAAAGTCGCACATTTACCAAGGCTTTTGAGACACTCAGCAGAGAAGGAATGTGGAAGATTGTGGTGAAATATGGCTATCCACGAAAGTTTGTCCAAATAGTGCGGTTATTTCATGATGGTATGCAGGCAAGAGTACAGGAAAATGGTGAACTGTCTGAGCCCTTTCCTGTCACCAGTTGGGTGACGCAAGGATGTGTCCTGGCACCAACACTGTTCAGCCTCATGTTTTCAGCTATGCTGACGAATGCCTTCGAGAACAACGACATTGGAATAGACATCAACTACCGCTTGGATGGAAAGTTGTTCACTCTCAGAAGGCTGAAGCTGAAGCCAAAACTAACAGCAACACCGTCAGAGAGCTTCTGTTTGCTGATGATTGCGCTCTATATGCCAACTCAGAGGCAGACACGCAACACAATGTTTCAGCGCTCTCATATGCCTGTGCCAACTTTGGGCTCAACATAAACTTGGAGAAGACTAGTAATGTACCAGCCAGCTCCAGGGATTAATCACACTGTGTCGAATATCAAAGTGAATGGTCATAGACTAAGTGTTGTGGACAAATTCACCTATCTTGGCAGCACTGTGTCACAAGCTGCCACAATTGATGACGAAGTGAATGCAAGAATCTCCAAGTCCAGCATGGCCTTTGGCAGACTGTACAAGAATGTGAGGGACAGAAATGCAAACAAAGCTAAATGTCTACAAAGCAGTTGTATTATCCACACTGCTATTTGCTTGTGAAACCTTGACTGTTTGTTAGTGACGCGCTAGGAAATTAAACCACTTCCACACAGTCTACCTAAGGAAGCTACTGAAGATTAAATGGCAAGACAAGATTCCAGACACTGAAGTCCTAGAAAGAGCGTATATTCCCAGCATTCACTACTAATGAAGAATCAGATTAGCTGGGCTGGTCATTTAACTAGCATGCCAGATCACAGGCTCCCTAAACGAATGTTTTACATCGAGCTGCATTGTGGTAAACGCTCCCAAGGCGGCCAGAGGAAACACTTTAAAGACACCCTGAAAATATCACTGAAATCTTTTGGTATTCATCATGACACCTGGTAGACTGCTACCAAAGTCCGAAATTCGTGGCGTACATCATTACGCAAGGGTTTAGTCACTTATGAAGCAACCAGGACTGCAAGAGCTGTGAAGAAAAGGCTGGACAGAAAAACCACTGGAGGAGATCCTCCTCCTGGAACGTAAAGCATTCTTTGCCCACATTGTCAGAGAACATTTAGAGCCAAAATAGGCCTTAGCCATCTTAGAACTTACGACTCCATACTTTCAACCCCACTGGATGAATTGAATGGTCATCATCATTCTTGATGGACAAACAACAAAGTCTCAATACACTTTGTTTGTAGAACACATTTGAAAACATTCTTTCTTCCGTTGATAACACTATTCTGTTTGGTGTGCAAAGAACTAATCCAGCAAACAACATTCATTCGCTGCAGATTGCTTCACGATGGACTATGGAGCACAGTTTTTATTACATCATGTACTTCATTTTTCAAATTTGTTCTACACACAAAATGTAGTGAGACTTCACAAAAACCCTGTATAACAATGACATGGAAACTCGAAACATAAACAATCGAATGATATAATCTGAGCTTTCTAAATATGGTCCTGGTGATGCCGGATTCCGTGGTGAAGTTATAAAGAACGTGATTCGCTATCCTGCGTACCGCGTTCAAAATCAGCTGCAGGCGAATTGGATGTTGCTTGATGTTGATTTTTAACTATGGTATGAGCGTCGGTCGTTCAGAAAGCAATTTCATACTATTGAACGTAAACATGCCTAGTGAATCACTGAATGAGTTAAGTTGACAAGTGGCAACTGGAACTCGCTGTCGTACAGGATGATAAGACATTGACAGTTTGCATAAAATGCCAGGATTGATTGTGACGTCCTGTAAAGGATATAAATAAATATGGTTATATAGGCGAAAATAGGTAAAAGTAGATTTCCTTCGCTTTGAGGTGTATGGGGTTTATTATGGTAGCCTCATACTTGTATAGACCTGTAGACCGCTCGATAAATGAGTTGGTAGTATTCTTTCCTTGCCATAAATTTTCTGAGACGCATTGTAGGCTCCGTCAGCCTGAGGCACCAGGCTTGTTTGTGATTTCTTGGCAAGCTTACGTTCAGTAGTTTGCCATTGCTTTATGATCGACCGCCACTCATACCATTGTATGAAAACCGACGTAAGTCGGACTGCTTCCAAATAGCCAGCAGCTGTGTTTCGAACGATTTGTGTGGGATTGCGAATCCCGTTCGCAACACCTTCGCCAGAGTGCCAACAAAGCATGTTATATTTCAAGACTGAGGAAACCCCACTACTGGCAAGATTGAGGCCAATCCTCTACTGGCAAGATTGAGGACAACCCACTACTGGCAAGATTGAGGACAACCCACTACTGGCAATATTGAGGACAACCCTCTACTGGCAAGATTGAGGACAACCCACTACTGGCAAGATTGAGGACAACCCACTACTGGCTAGATTGAGGACAACCCTCTACTGGCAAGATTGAGGACAACCCACTACTGGCAAGATTGAGGACAACCCACTACTGGCAAGATTGAGGACAACCCTCTACTGGCAAGATTGAGGACAACCCACTACTGGCAAGATTGAGGACAACCCACTACTGGCAAGATTGAGGACAACCCACTACTGGCAAGATTGAGGACAACCCACTACTGGCAAGATTGAGGACAACCCACTACTGGCAAGATTGAGGACAACCCACTAATGGCAAGATTGAGGACAACCCACTACTGGCAACGCTGATCGTATTCCGTTACGAACCCTGGGCCTTGTCCACGTCGGATTGGAAGAACTAGACTCGGGTTTCGCTCTCGTTTGAGCTCGTCAGTAGTGTATAACCCCGACTGGACCCGGGATCCAACTCAGGATCATTGGCGTGTGAGGTGAAAAATCCCGCATTGAGGTGGATTCAACCACATGACGATCGGGCCTGCAGAACAGAGTTTTAGTCTGTGCTCTACCACCGCTCTCTTATAAACAAAAAGGATACATATAATGTTGATTTCTCGTCCTAGACTTGGGGACGTAACAAGCACCTCTGAGGACAGAGTGCGTTCGCCTGCTGGTGTGGGACGCTGATAATGGGGAAAACTAATCCAAACGCAAATTTCAGTCTAGTGCGAATAGAAGTAGTGTGTGTGAACAACGCTTGAGTTCAAATCGAGCGAGCTCAAAATAAAAACTTACAAGTAGGATAATAAACAAGGAAGCATTACGAGAACTGGGGATGGATAAAACATTAAGGAAAGAGACCGGCCTCAATAACTAAGCGGCTTCAGCTTTGAAAAATTTCAAAGGTCCTTGACGGGTACATAATCGTACTACTCCAGATATCATTAGTATTGGGACTCTTCGCTGTTGAAGATGAGGACGAAGCACGTACGGAAATGTCCAGAAAGCTTTGATGTCGGTTCTTGACTCACCTCCTTTACTTCCCACAACATTTTCTGGTACTTATGTTAGGCTGGATCCCCCTGACAGCCCAGATCCATTTTAAAGCTATGCGTCGATGGAGTTCGAACCCTGGCCACCGGGGAGGCAGGCAAGCGTGTTGGCCGCAGCGCTACCATGGCTCCTGCAAAAGATGTACTGGAGAGAAAAGGGGAGGCAAAACGTGCAAGAGGAAGACAAGGCCATATGTGGGTGGACAATATCAAGGAGCTGACCGATAGAAGCCTGTAAATAGGGGATGTTGGATTACAGCAAACCTTCGATGCGAAGATGGCACTGTGGGGTAACTTTGAGCACGCTGTATAACGGGAGCTGCAATAGAGCAGTGGCTAGACGCTCACCTGCTAGCCCGCTGGTCTGATGGGATAGATGTTTAAAAGTGACCCAGCTCCCAGAAGATTTCGAAATGCCTTTAAAGTCGCAAAAACTATGCAAAGCGCAGACTTCTATACCGACAATAGATTAATCATAAACAATATCCATATGAAATTAAAGAAAGTTAAATACACACCAAGAAACACCAAATTTTATCTACGGGTACTGAAGAGTGAGGAGATAAAAGACACATTCAACGTATAGGTAAAGAACAGTTTGGATGCATTGTCCAATATGGAAATATTATTTCAAGATGTCAGCGACAAATGGGAAATATTAAAGAAATCTGTCAATCATGCTGCAGAAACAAACATCCCAAAAATAAAGATAATGGTACGCAAGAAATGGATGACGGAAGACATCTTAAACCTCGTGGAAATAAGAAGAAATAACAAAATAATCAAGAAAAATATGAAGGCATTCACAGGAAAATTAGGAAACTATGCAACGAGGCAAAAGAAACATGGCTTGAGGAAAATTGCAAGGAAATTGAAAACCAACACAACACCCGGAATACCAAATATATGCAAAAAAAGAATTAATGACATCACTAACAAAAGAACACACACATCAACAGGTTGCCTAAAAACCAAGGATGGCAAAATCATAATTTAAAAAACAATCAGATTTTACAGGCATGGGCATATTATGTAAAAGGCCTTATGGTGATAAAAGAGGTGACAGTATGATCTTGGGAATAATAATGAATCAATTGCGAAGATGGAAGTTCAGAATGCTAATAACCATATGCAAACTAGCAAGACCCCGGGTCCAGATAACATCACAAAAGAAATCATCAATGCCTTAGAAGAATATGGAAGAATTAGAAGAATATTAGAAGCCTTAGAAGAATATTGAGGGGGGCTAAAGGTCTCGAGGTATGGTGTCCGCCTCGAGTGCTGGAGGTACCGGGTTCAAGCCCCCGCGAGGGCCCGGATTTTTTTACGTGAACTTCTAGTAACAAAATTGCCCCTGGTCTCTGGGTAGTGAGATCGGACGCCCGTGTATATTGTTGCGCATGTGGCATGGTCGAGACAAGAATACTAAGCTGATCTACGACTCTGGTGATCGAGTGAGGTGGCGAGACGTGACCGCCAACGCTTACCGGTATGGCACATGATGATTAAGAGCTCCCAGGTCGACCCAGCCAAAATAAGTACTAGGAAATGTCCTGGAAAGTAAACTGGACTTGTGTGATACTGACCATATAACCTCACGATTGTCATTTGGTCCACTGACACATGAGTCTAATATCACAGTGCCACTGTGCTTTAAGGCATGTCAAAGGATACTTTGCTGTGCCTTAGGTACGTGTTTCACAATTCCCCGCCATGGTTTGGGTCTCAGTAGTACTGAAATCTGTGGAAAATTACTGACCATCAAAATTGCTAGTAAATCACAGAGTCAAATAGTGCTGAAATTGATTGTGGCGTCCTGTAAAACAACTAGGTTACGAAGAATGAAATCCTGAGTACTTCATTAATTGAGATTGATAACTATTGTGGACAAAAGATCCTTGTGTTACACCGTAACAGTTTGTGACACCACAAAGATCCTTACGTTCAACCTTCACAATTTGTGACACCACAAAGATCCGTGTGTTAAACCGTTAGGGTTTAAGACACCACAATGACTTGTTTTTGCACTATCACAGTTTTATACTCCACAAAAATCCTTCTGTTAAACCGTCACAGGTTAAGACACTACAAAGACTCTTGAAGAGAGAATACAAGTTTGCAGGGCACGCGCCTACCTCAGAATTAACGCAAACACACAACATCCACTGCATAGTGAAATTAGGAAGGTGAAGGGCAGCAGGTTAAAAAGAGGACGGTCGTGGATGGGTCAAGCCGAAGACATTCTTCAACAGGTGTGTTCACTTGAGGACTTAGAACCTGGCGAGGAGTGGGTGCAAGTGCCAACAGACGTCTGCACATCCTTTTCAGTTTGCATCCAACTAGATAGAAAATGCAGACAAGAAAATCCGGCTGCTGTTGAGGCTGAAGTACAAGCGTTGATTTTCGAGAATTCGCTAGACGGTGACGCGGTCATCTACACAGATGGGTCGGTCGTCCGACATGTAAGAAGCTCATGGGCCTTTACAGCTCGGGCCGGAGGGAGAATTGTGAAGGAGGACTCTGGTGCTTTCACTGAAACCACAAGTAGCCTGACCATGGAAGTCATGGCAGTAGGTAAAGCAATAACATGGCTCGAGACACAGACATTCACTAGGGCTTGTTTCCTTAGCGACTCAATGAACATGATCAAGAGGATAGAGGAGGGGTCGATCCGAAGAGAATGGTTGCTGCCTCTGAAGCGGTCTCGGCTGGCAAAGATTAGTTTCATCTTCGTGCCAGGTCATGCGGGAGTACAAGGAAATGAGCGGGCTGACAAGCTCGCAGGTGAGGCTACTGTGGAGGGCGGACGCGCCATGGACCAGGCTGACATTCTGAATGCTCTACGAGAAGTGAGACTTTTGCGAGAACCAAGTGATGACTGTGAATCTACAACAATGGCCAGACTGCGGGAGCAGCAAATTAAAAGAGGGGTGGCCAAACAAGAACACTACGCAGGAAGCCAAAGAAGATTGATAAACCAACACAGAACTGGCGTTGTTAGCCGCTACACGCTGCGGGATTTGCTGAGGAGGGGATCCGAGCACTTATGGACTGAATGGTTCGATGTGCAACGAGGATGATCTGTCGACTAACTAACTAACTAACTAACTACAAAGACTCTTGTTTTTCCACTGCCACAGTTTAGGACACAACAATTATCCTGGTGTTTCCACTGCCAGAATTTAAGACACAATTATATTTATGCTTCCTCTGTCATAATTTAAGACACCACAATTGCCAGAGTGGCTCTGGCTCGAATGAACGCCCTGGCAGCTTATGACGATAAAACTGAAGAAACAAGATCCAACATTTGCGTCCTAAGATGTGATATCAATTTTATTGGCGAACAGCACCACAGCGTGAGTTCTCACACACTGCCGGCCTCTGGCCATTCTTGCATTCTGCATGCAACCAACTCACGCACTGTTCCCTTAACATTCCTTGTACCATCTTATCGTCAAGAATGAGTACTGTTTCTACTGAATCGTCTTTAGGACTACTACAGTTCCTACTTACGCCGTCCTCATGTTACAAGCAGTCTCTCGCCCTTTGGAACGTTTTGCCCAACTTCTGGCCATTGTTGTTGTAGTTGTTCGAACTGAGTGACGACTTGCTACGCTGTTTCCCTTTCGTTTACGTAGCGGGGTGACATGCTACACTTGCTTGATAGTTAGAACCAACTCTATCTCACTGAAGGCTTTCGTTTTATTTGGTTTCTCTTGCCTTGCTGTGCTGCATTCCGATGTTTTCGCTCCAGCTTTCTCGACCAGACTGCCCAACAATGTCTGCCTTCGTGTCACGTCGGACATCATCACGTGACCTGCTATTTTATGGATTTGAGGCTCATGGCAACAATTATCCTTGTGTTTCCGCTGTCACAATTTAAGACACCACAATTATCCTTGTTTATCCACTGTCACAATTTAAGATACCACAATTATCCTTGTGTTTCCATTGTCACAATTTAAGACACCACGATTATCTTTGTGTTTCCACTGTCACAATTTAAGATACCACAATTATCCTTGTGTTTCCATTGTCACAATTTAAGACACCACGATTATCCTTGTGTTTCCACTGTCACAATTTAAGACGCCACAAAGAAACTTATATTTCCACTGTCACAGTTTAAGATACCACAATTATCCTTGTGTTTCCATTGTCACAATTTAAGACACCACGATTATCCTTGTGTTTCCATTGTCACAATTTAAGACACCACGATTATCCTTGTGTTTCCATTGTCACAATTTAAGACCCACAAAGAACCTTGTATTTCCACTGTCACAATTTAAGATACCACAATTATCCTTGTGTTTCCATTGTCACAATTTAAGACACCACGATTATCCTTGTGTTTCCACCATCACAATTTAAGACGCCACAAAGAAACTTATATTTCCACTGTCACAGTTTAAGATACCACAATTATCCTTGTGTTTCCATTGTCACAATTTAAGACACCACGATTATCCTTGTGTTTCCATTGTCACAATTTAAGACACCACGATTATCCTTGTGTTTCCATTGTCACAATTTAAGACGCCACAAAGAACCTTGTATTTCCACTGTCACAATTTAAGATACCACAATTATCCTTGTGTTTCCATTGTCACAATTTAAGACACCACGATTATCCTTGTGTTTCCATTGTCACAATTTAAGACACCACGATTATCCTTGTGTTTCCATTGTCACAATTTAAGACGCCACAAAGAACCTTGTATTTCCACTGTCACAATTTAAGATACCACAATTATCCTTGTGTTTCCATTGTCACAATTTAAGACACCACGATTATCCTTGTGTTTCCATTGTCACAATTTAAGACACCACGATTATCCTTGTGTTTCAATTGTCACAATTTAAGACACCACGATTATCCTTGTGTTTCCATTGTCACAATTTAAGACACCACGATTATCCTTGTGTTTCCATTGTCACAATTTAAGACACCACGATTATCCTTGTGTTTCCATTGTCACAATTTAAGACACCACGATTATCCTTGTGTTTCCATTGTCACAATTTAAGACACCACGATTATCCTTGTGTTTCCATTGTCACAATTTAAGACACCACGATTATCCTTGTGTTTCCATTGTCACAATTTAAGACACCACGATTATCCTTGTGTTTCCATTGTCACAATTTAAGACACCACAAAGAATCTTGTATTTCCATTGTCACAATTTAAGACACCACGATTATCCTTGTGTTTCCATTGTCACAGTTTAAGACACCACAAAGATCCTTGTATTTCCACCGTCATAGTTTAAGACACTATAACGATTTTTTGGGAACCCTGATTTTTTTTTTTTTCAACTGCTGTGGCGTGCCTGGTTCCTGCGGATCTTTGATGGATATTTCAATATTTCACTGCGGTTTACCTGTGCAAACGCGTTTAATATCCTAGGTTAAACACACACACACACACACACACACACACACACACACACACACACACACACACACACACACACACACACACAGAGACTCACTCACTCGCTCACAGCGTACAATGAAAATGCGGATCGTAATGAGCTGTACACAGCGAGAAAACACAGTATATGCAAAATGCCAATGCTGTATCAGTCTGTATGACAGCGAGTTTCAGTTGCAGTTTGTCAGCTTAACACATACAGTTAGCGAATAGTAACTTAATTCATTCAGTTAGCTAATAATAACATAGTTCTTTCAGTTAGTTAGTAATACCTTAATTCTTTCAGTTAGCTAGTAGTAACTTAACATTTTTCATTTAGCTGGTAATAACTTAACTCTTTCAGTTAGCTAGTAATAACTTAACTCTTTCAGTTAGTTAATAATAATTTAACCCTGTCAGTTAGCAAGTAATAACTAAACAATTTCAGTTAGCTAGTAATAACTTATCTCTTTCAGTTAGCTAGTAATAACTTAACTCTTTCAGTTAGCTTGTAGTAACTTAACATTTTTCATTTAGCTGGTAATAACTTAACTCTTTCAGTTAGCTAGTAATAACTTAACTCTTTCAGTTAGCTAATAATAATTTAACACTGTCAGTTAGCAAGTAATAACTTAACTCTTTCAGTTAGCTAGTAATAACTTAACTATATCAATTAGCTAGTAATAACTTAACTCTTTCAATTAGCTAGTAATAACGTAACACTTTCAGTTAGCTAGTAATTACTGAACTCTTTCAGTTAGCTATAATAACTTAGTTCTTTCAGTTAGGTAGTAATACCTTAATTCTTTAAGTTAGCTAGTAATAACATAACTCTTGCAGTTAGCTAGTAATAACTTAACTCTTTCAGCTAACTAGTAATAACTAACCTCTTTCAGTAGCTAATAATAATTTAACTCTATCAGTTAGCTAGTAAGAACTTAACTCTTTCAGTTAGCTTGTATTAACTTAACTATTTCAGTTAGCTAGTAATAACTTAACTTTTTCAGTGAGCTAGTAATAACTTAACTCTTTCAGTTAGCTAGTAATAACTAAACAATTTCAGTTAGCTAGTAATAACTTATCTCTTTCAGTTAGCTAGTAATAACTTAACTCTTTCAGTTAGCTTGTAATAACTTAACTCTTTCAGTTAGCTAGTAATCACTTAACCCTTTTAGTTAGCTAGTAATAACTTATGTGCGGGTGATGTGCGGGTGGGGGATTGTGTGGTGGGGGATTAGGTTAAGGCATGTGTGGGTGGGTGGAAGTTGTATGTGTGTGTGAGTGGGGGTATGTGGGGTGGATGGGTAAGGGTATCTGTGTGGGTGTGGGTGGGAATATTGTGTGGTATCTGGGTGGGGGATATGTGTGTGGTGTGTAAGTGGGGATGTGTTGGTGAGGGATATGTGTGTGTGTGGTGCGTGGGTTGGGAATAGTGCGTGGTAGGGGGTGTATGTGATGTGCGGGTGGGGGATTGTGTGGTGGGGGATTAGGTTAAGGCATGTGTGGGTGGGTGGAAGTTGTATGTGTGGGTGGTGGTGTGTGTGTCAGTGGATTGGGGATGTATGGGTGGTTAGGGAGATGTGTGTGTGTGTGTGGGGGGGGGGGGGTAGGGACATGTCAGTTGGTGGGGTTGTGTGTGTTTGGTTTGGGGATGTGTGAGTGGATGTGCGTTGTGTGGGTTGGTGGGGGATTGTGTGTGTGGGTGGGGAATATGTTGTCGATGGAGATGTGGCTGGGGGAAGGGTGGTTTGAGGTGTGGGTGGGGAGAGGATGTGTGGGGTAGAATGTGGATGGGCGTGAGATGTGTGGGTTGGTGGGGGAATGTTTGTGGGTGGCGAGTGTGTTTTGGTTGGGGGATCAGGTGAGGGCAGTGTGTGTGGGTGGGGGATGTGCGGGAGGGGGATGGGTCGGTTGGTGGGGTATGTATGTGTCCCTTGGTGTGCGTGTGTGTCGGTAGGTGGGGGTGTGTATGTGTCCCTTGGTGCGCATGTGTGTGGGTAGGTGGGGGTGTTGTGTGAGTGGGGTGATGTATGGATAGGTGGGAGATGGGCTTCATACCATGGTAATTAGCCTTGTTTATGTTTACAACATTCATTTCACAAATGTTTATTTTTCTTTCTATGCAAATGTATAATGCTCTTGATGAACGAAAGACGAGTGATTGGAAGGGCCGAATGTAAGACGGGCCTGCGCGCCCAATTTGTGACCCTAATAAAGTTGATTTGATTTGATTTGATTTGATTTGATTTAACTATTTCAGCTAGCTAGTAATAACTTAACTCTTTCAGTGAGCTAGTAATAACTTAACTCTTTCAGTTAGCTAGTAATAACTTATCTCTTTCAGTTAGCTAGTAATAACTTAACTCTTTCAGTTAGCTTGTAGTAACTTAATTCTTTCAGTTAGCTAGTAATAATTTAACTCTTTCAGTTAGCATGTAATAACTTAACTCTTTCAGTTAGCAAGTAATAACTTAACACTTCCAGTTAGTAAGTAATAACTCAACTCTTTCAGTTAGCTAGTAATCACTTAACTCTTTTAGTTAGCTAGTAATAACTTAACTCTTTCAGTTAGTTAGTAATAACTTAACGCATCTGGTTAGCTAGTAATAACTTAACTCGTTCAATTAGCAAGTAATAATTTAACTCTTTCCATCACGAGAAGTTCTACTTCAGCTATGTATGCCATGCAAAATTCTACTTTAACTCTTTCTATAAGGATCGTTCATTTGAAACCTGTTCCAATGGCTTTATTACAAAAGCATGAAAGAAACATGAACAGGTGTGGTAGAATTAAACAAAGCATTCATTTTTAATTAATTATGCACCATGGGTTGGTCAGAAGAAGTCACCGTAGGCATTCAGGCAAGCATCCCATTGCTTAGGTAGGCGGCGAACGCCGTCTGCAAAAAAGGATTGTGGTTGCTCGCGGAACTAAGTGTTTACCGCGTTCATTATGTCTGCGTCTGTGTGAAATCGTTGCCCCTTGTGAGCTTTTTTAGAGGTCAGAACAAATGAAAATCATATGGTGACAAATCAGGACTATAGGCTGGATGTTGCGACTTCTTCCTTGCTAATGCTTCCTGCACAATCTTTGCAAAATGCGGACGAGCATTATCGTGCAACAAAATCACATCGTGAGAAAGCATGCCGGGTCGTTTATTCTTGATGGCTTTTTGCTGCTTGTCTAGTGTTTTCAACTAGTGGGTAGAGTTGATGTTGACACCAGGTTCTTTAAATTCGACCAACAATAGCCCTTCATGGTCAAAACATGCGCTCAGCATAACCTTACCAGCGGAAAACTGTAACTTGAATTTTTTTTGCTTTTGGTGATCCAGCTTGCTTCCATTGCATGCTCTCTCTTTTGCTGTTCGGCTCAAAGTAGTGACACCATGGTTCATCGGCTGCCACAATGCGGAAGAGAAATGCATCACTCTCCACTCTGTAACGCAGCAAGTGGTTTAAACACCACCCAATGCGTTCCTCTTGTTTTGTTTTTGGTCGGTCAATATCCGTGGTACCCACTGTGAACACACCTTCCGACATTGCAGTTTCTTACGAACGACCTTTTGAATTGTCCCAATTGACACATCAAATTCTTTCGCTATCGAACGTGTGCTTCGACAACGGTTATCTGTACTGCTGCATCAATTTTGGCGATGGTTTCTTCTGTTGCAACAATATGCGCTTGACCCGACCGTCGAAGATCTGTCGTGAACTGACGTCCTTTCTGACACATTCGTGCCCAGTCTGTCACTGTTGTCTTCGACACACATTTGTTACCGTACACTGCCTGCATTCTTCGATGAATGTCCCTGGTCGACATCCTTCAAATGAAAGAAACTGAATCACCGCTCTTTGAGCTTCTTTGGGTGGATTTTGGATCAACCCGGCCATTTTCTCAACGTTCAGAAACAGAACCTATGCCTTGTGGGACGATAAGCACGGGCTCTTTTATTCATTGGTCAGTACTTATCACATAACTATGACATGATCATGTTCAACGTACGCAATTACGGGCGGTACGGTACGAACGGATTTTAAATGAACGCTCCGAATATCATGGTGATTTCTATTTTAACGTTTTTCTTATACGAGGACTTTCTCTTTTAACTATTACTATCACGAGGACCTCTATTCTAAGTTTGCCTCCATTTAAGAGTTTCATTTTAACTTTCTCTGTCTCGTGGAGTTCTATTTTAACTCTGTCTATAACGTGGTGTTATACTTTAACTCTGTCTATAACTAGAAGTTCTACTTTAACTCTGTCTATAACTTGGTGTTATACTTTAACTCTGTCTATAACGTGGTGTTATACTTTAACTCTGTCTATAACGAGAAGTTCTACTTTAACTCCGTCTATAACTAGGAATTCTACTTTAACTCTGCCTATAACGAAAAGTTCTACTTTAACTCTGCCTATAACGAAAAGTTCTACTTTAACTCTGTCTATAACGAAAAGTTCTACTTTAACTCTGCCTATAACGAAAAGTTCTACTTTAACTCTGTCTATAACGAAAAGTTCTACTTTAACTCTGTCTATAACGAAAAGTTCTACTTTAACTCTGTCTATAACGAAAAGTTCTACTTTAACTCTGTCTATAGCGAAAAGTTCTACTTTAACTCTGCCTATAACGAAAAGTTCTACTTTAATTCTGCCTATAACGAAAAGTTCTACTTTAACTCTGTCTATAACGAAAAGTTCTACTTTAACTCTGCCTATAACGAAAAGTTCTACTTTAACTCTGCCTATAACGAAAAGTTCTACTTTAACTCTGCCTATAACGAGGTGTTCTACTTTAACTGTGTCTATAACGAAAAGTTCTACTTTAACTCTGTCTATAACGAAAAGTTCTACTTTAACTCTGTCTATAACGAAAAGTCCTACTTTAACTCTGCCTATAACGAAAAGTTCTACTTTAACTCCGTCAATAATTAGGAATTCTACTTTAACTTTGCCGGTCTCTCTGGCCGAGGGGTTACAACACTTTCTCCGTAATCCCGTTTATCACGCAGAGTCTCGTAGCAGGGCGAGAGCTGGGAGCGGTTCGACCCCCGCTGGTGACTTGCGGGATAACTGAGCCGGCCGCTCAGAAAGCAATGGCAAACTACTGAGCGTAATCTTGCCAAGAAATCAACATACAGCTGAAAGATGTTGATGTTGACAGCGATGTCCTGTAAAGGATATGCAAAACAAAAAAACAACACTTTAACTTTGACTATAACGAGGTGTTCTACTTTAACTGTATCTATAACGAGGTGTTCTACTTTAACTGTGTCTATAACGAGATGTTCTACTTTAACTGTGTCTATAACGAAAAGTTCTACTTTAACTCTGCCTATAACGAAAAGTTCTACTTTAACTGTGTCTATAACGAAAAGTTCTACTTTAACTCTGCCTATAACGAAAAGTTCTACTTTAACTGTGTCTATAACGAGGTGTTCTACTTTAACTGTGTCTATAACGAAAAGTTCTACTTTAACTGTGTCTATAACGAGGTGTTCTACTTTAACTGTGTCTATAACGAAAAGTTCTACTTTAACTGTGTCTATAACGAAAAGTTCTACTTTAACTCTGCCTATAACGAAAAGTTCTACTTTAACTCTGCCTATAACGAAAAGTTCTACTTTAACTCTGCCTATAACGAAAAGTTCTACTTTAACTGTGTCTATAACGAAAAGTTCTACTTTAACTATGTCTATAACGAGGTGTTCTACTTTAACTGTGTCTATAACGAGATGTTATACTTTAAGTGTGTCTATAACGAAAAGTTCTACTTTAACTCAGTCAATAATTAGGAATTCTACATTAACTTTGACTATAACGAGGTGTTCTACTTTAACTGTGTCTATAACGAGGTGTTCTACTTTAACTGTGTTTTTAACGAGGTGTTCTACTTTAACTGTGTCTATAACGAGGTGTTCTACTTTAACTGTGTCTATAGCGAGGTGTTCTACTTTAACTGTGTCTATAACGAGGTGTTCTATTTTAACTATGTCTATAACGAGGTGTTCTACTTTAACTGTGTCTATAACGAACTGTTCTACTTTAACTGTGTCTATAACGAGGTGTTCTACTTTAACTATGTCTATAACGAGGTGGTCTACTTTAACTATGTCTATAACGAGGTTTCCTACTTTAACTATGTCTATAACGAGGTGTTCTACTTTAACTGTGTCTATAACGAGGTGTTCTACTTTAACTGTGTCTATAACGAGGTGTTCTACTTTAACTGTGTCTATAACGAGGTGTTCTACTTTAACTATGTCTATAACGAACTGTTCTACTTTAACTATGTCTATAACGAACTGTTCTACTTTAACTATGTCTATAACGAGGTGTTCTACTTTACCTATGTCTATAACGAGCTGTTCTACTTTAACTGTGTCTATAACGAGGTGTTCTACTTTAACTATGTCTATAACGAGGTGTTCTACTTTAACTGTGTCTATAACGATGTGTTCTACTTTAACTGTATCTATAACGAGGTGTTCTACTTTAACTGTGTCTATAACGAAAAGTTCTACTTTACCTCTGATTATAACTTGGAGCTCTACTTTAACATTTTCTTTTATAAGGAGCAACTATAACTTTTTCTATCACACACAGCTCTACTATAACTTTGTCTATCACACACAGCTCTACTATAACTTTGTCTATCACACACAGCTCTACTATAACTGTGTCTATCACACACAGCTCTACTATAACTTTGTCTATCACACACAGCTCTACTATAACTTTGTCTATCACACACAGCTCTATTATAACTTTGTCGATCAGTGATCTACTTTAACTTTATCTATGACTACATCTACTTTAACTTTATCTCTAACCACTTCTAATCTTTTTATTTGTCAGTATGGTTTTCATCTTGCAAAAGGCTATCTTCGTCATGGCGATTCTTGTTATGTTCTCTTCAAGACATCTCCCACCAGATATTATGACTGTTCCAAGATAAGTGTACCGATTTACCTGTTTAAGAATATTTCCATTTACTTGAATATTACATTGTGGTATTTCCTACTTTACTAATCTAAATCTTAGCCTGTACTTGTGTAGGGATGTTAAGCTTGGATAATTAGCAGTCAGGCTGAAAAACATATTATGGCTCTGGCATGTGGTTTCTGAGAAAAATGCAAAAATACCATGGACAGACAGAAAAACTAATGACCAAGTACTACAAGAAGCAAATGAAAATCGTAAATTGATTAGAGAAATTAGGCGTAGATAGTCAAAATATTTTGGAAATGTTATGAGAAGAAATAAATTGGAGAACTTAGTGACAACTGGCAAGATCGAGGGGAAGAGAACAAGGGGAAGACAGAGAAGTAAATACCTGGATTGCTTGACCACGTGGTAGGGTCGAGAAAAGAACACTGAACTGATCCACGACTCTGGTGATCGAGTGAAATGGCGAATCATGACCGCCCACGCTTACCTGCATGACACATGATGGATGGATGGAATCTAAATCTTAAAATTAAGAGCTGGGAATAAAATGAAAAATATCAACAGCAATGGAACTTTGCGGACGCCCTGTATGTTTAAAAACAAAAAGACAATCGGTTGCGTATAAACCCATGCTGCCAACACAGAAAGGTCGAAGCATCTTTGGCACTGGTAGTCACTTCAATGGAATACGGAACAACATGGCGAATTTGGCGGGTAACAGAAACTCAGGAACGTTATCAGAAAAGCGGTATTGAAGTTGCCCTGCGGTTTTCTGAATTTTTAGCGATGAGCAGACGGATAAAAATAAAAGCTCTGAAATAATTGCTTTAGCTAAAATGTTGACTTCTGGCTTAAGTTGAGTTTGTATACGTAATAGCTGTGTAAGCAGATATACAGACATACAACCGGTGGGGTGATCTGGCAAAGAAAAAACACAGCCAATTTTTTTTTTTACTTCTTCTTCTGGGAATTGTACTGCACGACCGCACAACAAGTTAACGCGGAGAGCTGCACGTGAGAGGCGGGAGAGTCTGGGAGAGACGGGGGAGTCTGGAATAGCAGAAAAAATTAAACAGAAGTCTTCTGAAACTTTTATAATCTAGGGAAATAGAAATTGACTTATGTTTTAAATTATCTAGAAACTCTTGTAATGGGGAGATATAGTAAATTAACCTTGTTTCAAATTATCTAGACACCTTGTACTGGAGAGATGTAGAAAGTGAATTTTGTTTCACATTATTTAGAAACTTGCGTAGTGTAACGATGTAGAATATGAAGTGTGTTTCAAATTATCTAGAAACCCTTGTAAAGGAGAAATATATAGAAATTGACTCTTGATTCAAATTATCTAGAAACTTTTGTAATGGAGAAATATAGAAAATGAACTTGGTTTCGAATGATCTAGACACCCTTGTAACTGGGAGATATAGACAATTAACTTTGTTTAAAATTATCTATAAACCCTTGTAATGGAGATATATAGTAAATGAACATTGTTTCAAAGTATCTAGAAACTTGTCTATAGTAGGGGTGTAGAATTGCAAGCTGGTTCCAAATTATCGAAAACCGTGTGTATTGTAGGGATGTAGGATCTGAAGATTGTTTAAAATTATCTAGACACGTTTTATGTCAGATTTCTTTCCTTTAACGTCCGGAGAAAGCCAAGGTGTATGTTGTTGTTGTTTTTTTTTTCAGGTTGAAACATGTTGTTTCATATTTCATAGAATATTCAAACAAACAATACAAACTAATTAAAAGAACAAGCTCTTTAGAAGACACTCTTTCTGAAATTTTTTGAACATTTTCTTCAGTGATAATTGGCTTTCTTTTTTAACGTCCTCATTGTCTGTCCGTAGACAGTCTGTCAGGGCTGTTTATACAGAATCCTTTCAGTTATACGACACTTTTTCTATCTCAATTAACCTCTGTAGTGCCACCACGCTCGATTCTGTGTAGTCATTAGTATTTTCTTCGTATTTTTCTATAGCAGATTTTGTTTCGTTTTGTTTGTCTCTGCTGTTTTTCAGTAACTTCCTATCTCTGTTTCTTATGCAGTTTACGAAGTCTTTTTTTTTTAACACTCCTTGTCTTTTAAGATGAACTTTGAAAGTAAAGTTCGTTCGTTCGTGTGTTCATTCGTTCGTAGTCTACCACTGCTTTCCTTCTTGACTGTAGCCATTGCCTCTACACAGAGATCTGCCTACCATCGCCATATTGAGCATTCTTGCTTCCAGAGCAACTTCTACATTTTTGCTTCTAGTAATTGAATTCTTCTTTTTCTGTTTCACTGCTGCGGGAACTGGTTGAATATCTAACTCAAGGTTACGAGAAACAATTTGCATGGACATGCTCATGTCTCTACCGCACAACTTTCGTGAACTCTTTAAAAATGAACAATAAGGACTGGATTCTAGTTAAAAGTTAGTTGTATCCGTTACATGATGTGGCAATCAGTCTTTTTTTTCTTTCATTCTATAGCTTGGAACTAAAGCATATTCTTTTAATGCACTGGACTGATTTTATGCGTGTGGATTAACCTTCCCTATTACTAGTGTCCCTCGCCATCAGACGACACCACTCCAACTTCAAAGGTACTTATACTTTACGTCCCCAAGTCAAGGACGAGAAGTCAACATGTAATTCCAGCTGACCGGTGTAGGGATTGAACCCGGTATCTCGGCATCAGCACACCGGAAGTTTAAGATCGATCGCTAGTATCCTTGGCTGTTTGTGATTTACAAGGCAAGTTAACGTTCGATAGTTGTGGATTTTAGCACAAAAGTCATGTAGGTGAAGGACCCTTAAATACGCTTAAGGCTTGTGATGATTCTCACATTTGTATAGATCTATGGTCACTTGGTAGATGTTATGATCGGCACCACTCCGGCCGCCTTAATTTCCCAAAGCATTTCCTGGTACCAATTATAGACTGTGTTGACCTGTTATAGACTGTGTTATAGTCTGTGTCTTCATATCACTGTAGTCCATGCCGTGTGGTGTTGGTGGCCATGTATGTCCACATCCTTGTGTCTCTTGTGCTGCCGATCATTTCTGATACCGACGTTCCACTATGCAGTGATGTCAAACTGTCCAGCATCTTCACTTTTGGTTTCCCCCGCCTCTCATCACGTCCAAGTTTTCCGTTGTGGCGACAAGCCCAAGAATTGCCCTTCTCCTGACATGCTCAGAGAATATGGACTGTTTTTGTCTAATGCGAGTAATCAGTTGTCTTTGTGAGTTAACATCTGTCAAGATTTCTCCATTACTCTTTCTATCTGTCCACGGGGTTCCAATTCTTCTGTTAAACAAGCTTCCACCTAATTTCTTACTTGTGTGCTAACTGTCCATGATTCGCCTCCGTACATCATGACTGGCTCAGAATAGCTCTTAAGAATTGTTTTCTTTGCCTCGATTGACAAAGATAAATTGCAGAGAATATTCTTTATCTTGTGAAATACTCTCTTTGTTTGGGCTTTTCTACGTTTAATTTCTAAGTCCTTTTTTTTAAATTCGAATCTGCAATAAGGAACATACTGTCACAGTGTTCCTCTTTGTGACATGTCCTATCACATTTCTCTATGACTAATATACGATTATTTCATTTGACCTCAGTGTCCGAACAAAGTTAATTTTCTCGACCTCAGTACCCATGTGCAGACTGAAACACTAGCCAACACAGGCCACGATCGTTTAATGTCCGAGCACTGACCAAACGCCGACCTACGGTTCTTTAATGGGCGGACAGTGGTCATACGATGCCAGCGAAAAACCCTGACAGCTGGGCTTAAGTCACATTAAAATGCACCGGGGCAGTTACAGGCAATGCGTGGTCAATCCCTGGTGACGTATCACGTGTACTGACTCACACAATAGCGACCGCTCTCTGTCATTTATGACTATGTGTTCATGTGTCCTTTAGACATTATTATAGGAGTTTGTAGTAGGAGTTTTACATTCAGGGATTCTCAGATAAGTAGGACATCTTTGTTTTTTATTTGTTCATGTTCTTTGCATTGTTCTCATTGCATTGTTTATCTTTTTATTATTCTCAATAGTGCAGGGTGCCTTAATGTAGGCACTGAAGTGTTTATATATATATATATATATATATATATATATATATATATATATATATATATATATATATATATATATATATATATATATATTCTTTTTTGCATATCCTATTTACAAGACATCGCTCTCAACACCAGCATTTTACTGCTGTTGTTGATGTCTTGGCAAGTTTTACGTTCAGTAGTTTGCGATTGCTTTCTGAACAACCGACTCCCATACCAATGTATTACCAAAATACGATAAGTAGATTGTGAGCTTTACTAGAACACGATTACAAGAAACAAAATGAACGTTGCGGCCAAAGCCTTCGTCAGCACAGAACAAAACAACACAGACACCAAACTAATACAGTAATCACTACATAGAAAATACAGAGGTTACTTAGCTGAATCCTGTCTTGGTATGTGTCTAAAGCGCTCGCCGTTTGATGAATGTTAATGAGTGATGAATGTTTTGATGAGTGTCTTGACTCCCATACCACAACGTTAAAACCCCAGCGCAACATGGTCTGCTGTCAAATCGGTTGCCGCTGTGTTTCGAACGCGTGGTAAGCGGCTCACGAATCGCGTTCGCTAGCCTTTAGACCACGGAGACCGGCAGTGTTTATATAGTCTTCTTAATTTTGTTATTTTTATTTTATTTTTATTTTTATTTTTTTTTTTTTTTGGGGGGGGGGGGGGGGGGGGGTGATGAAAGCTAGTCGCAGTGTTCTGTAATGTATTATTATTACTACGAGAGGCTTCAAATGAAAACCTTAAATCCCCCTCTGCCGTGTGTCCACCTTGATGAGGTAGAGGGGCTTGAGAGTTCCACTGACACCAAGAGCTATGCCAACGGTAGCATAGCTACTGGTAGCGTCACCCATGTCGGACAGGTCAAGGGAAAGGAACCAGACGAAGAGACACATAAACCTGCTGCCTTGTAGGTAGACTCCGGACAGTCAAGGGCTAGGGAAATCCCGCGAAGTCATATCAGGCGGTGATAGCGCCGGGCCCCCTGCCTCGAGGGGGTCCACCCATGACTACTGGTGGTCACCTTCCCCTGTGCTGTGGAGTCAAGGCACAGAGGAGTAGATTAAGAGCTATTGACCAAACACCCCGAACACTCAACATACTACAGTGGAATGCCGAAGGAGTTTATAACAAGAAAGTCTCCCTAACAAAGCGTCTTCATAAAGATAGAATATATGTGGCATGCATTCAAGAGACACACCTCAACGCCAATCGCAAATTCTCAGTCAGAGGATATCAGGCCACACGTTTCGACCGCAAAGGACACAAAGGAGGAGTTCTAATACTTACACGAAGTACAATACCTTGCAGCGAAGTATCGAAAATTATAGGTGTTGATATAATGATAAAGGACGTGAAAATAAGAATTTACAATCTGTACAGCCCAGCAGATAAGGACCTTACACTTTCAAACATGAAAATAACTGGCACAAACTGCATTATTGTCGGAGACTTTAATAGCCGTTCAGAAAGATGGGGATACCCAGATACTGACAAAAGAGGAGATGAAGTGGAGGACCGAGAAATAGACTCGAATCTCCATCTACTCAACAAAGCGGACGACACACCGAGCTTCTCCTCCAGAAGATGGTTTACCACTTCTACTTCAGACTTAGCTTTCTGCATAGGAGACATCCTCCACAAAATCGATCACCATGTGCTTGACCAATTAGCAGGTAGTGGCCACAGACCAAACAAGCTTGTAATGAATATGGAATATATTCCACAGGAGCAAAAGCCTTTGCCTCGTTGGAATTAAAAATGAGCTGATTGGGACACATTTGCCATACTAACAGACAAATATTGTGAAAACATAAATACACGTTATGGCAACATGAAGCAAATGGTGGAAAGTCTAAACAGAGCAATAATACAGGCGGCCACTGAGTCTATTCCAAGAGAAGCGAGGAAAAATTACAAACCATAATGGACTGAAGAACTACAAATTTTGGAGGACAAAGTAGAAGATGCCAGGAAGACAGCAGAGAGATAACAAACAACTGAAGCAAACATCTCTCTCTCTCTCTCTCTCTCTCTCTCTCTCTCTCTCTCTCTCTCTCTCTCTCTCTCTCTCTCTCTCTCTCTCTCTCTCTCTCTCTCTCAAAGCCATCTCAGCAAAATATAAAAGAACAGTAAATCAAACAACAAGAGATTGTTGGAGGGAAACAACAGAAAACCTATGGAAACTAGCGAAAGCCATGAACAATGAAGGACCTAGAAACAAACAAATAACAATTAAACAAGGAAATGCCTTGCTTACAGGAACAAAGGCTGCAAATGCACTAATGGAACACTATGCCAGTGCAAACCACATTGATATTACAACCGAACAGAAGAAAGCAATCAAAGATAAACATCATAGTAATACAGAGACAGCAGCAGAATATTTGATGGCAAATCTAACAATGGAAGAAATAGAACAGGCAGTGAACACCCTAAAAAAGAAGAGATCACCAGGAAAGGATGAAATCACAAATGAAATGCTAAAGGACTAGGCACTAAGGCAAAAAAGAAACTACTAGAAGTCCTAAATTACAGCTGGAAGAGAGGAATAGTCCCACAGGCATGGAAGGAAGCTATACTAATACCAGTCATAAAGAAAGGAAAAGACCTGGAAGAATCAAATTGCAATCGACCTATCAGTCTACTTAGCTGTGTAGGAAAATTAATGGAACGCATTATCAATGGCAGGCTAACATGGCATCTGGAAGAAAACAAACTCTTAACACCACACCAAGCAGGATTCAGAAAGTGCAGATCCATTGAAGATCAAATAACCTATATAGCTCAGGAAATAGAGGATGCCCTCCAAGAGAAAAAGCATTTGATAAAGTATGGGAGGAAGGACTGAAAGTAAAACTGCTAAATATGCATGGGAAAATGTATAAATGGATCAGCCACTACCTTGAGAACAGAACTGCCATGACAAAAGTACAAGGACAAACCAGAAATATTATGCTGTCGGAGCAAGGTGTTCCCCAAGGAGGAGTTCTTTCACCAACATTATTTCTATCATATGTAAATGACATCACGGAAAATTTTCCAGCCAGAGTACACACATCCTAATTTGCAGATGACCTAGCGATATGGACATCTGAAGAATGTATTAGTACAGCTAACAGCAGAATACAGCAAGCCTTATTAGCAATAGAGGACTGGTCACAATCATGGCTAGTGAAGATAAGTGAGGAGAAAACAATATGCACAGTGTTCTCCCTCTCAAATAAAACTCAGCAACCTAAGCTGGTATTGAATGGGAAAATATTGCGCCATGAAGAAAATCCAAACTATCTGGGAGTCACCTTTGATCATCGCCTGACATGGACGACACAGGTTGAGAAAAATCGAACAAGAGCAAGGCAAAGAATGGCAATCATGAAAGAGCTTGCTGGTACAACGTGGGGAGCAGATGAGAAAGTTCTCAAGAAGTTATATACTGGACGGGTGAGGTCAATACTGGAATATGGCATTGCAGCTTGGGCAACAGCAGCTAAGTCAAACTTTAACAAAATAAGTACAGTCCAAAATCAAGGAATGCGAATCATAACTGGAAGCCTGAAGACAACGCCTATTAATGAACTAGAAAAGATCACTTGTTTACACCCAATGCAGGATAGAAAAGAAAGCAGAGCCCAGCAACACGCAAAACAATTTAGAAGATTGACAGACCACCCTATGTATAACAGGCTTAATGGATTTGGAAAGGGAAGACTGAAGCGAAGCAACTTTGTAGAAACAGCAAAACGAAAGATTAGGGCAGATCCTATACTTAATATATCAACAGTCAAGCCCATTTACAATTCACACAACTTCCCAGCTTGGAGACAGCAGCAACGGCCTGAGATGATAGAAAACATTCCTGGTATTGAGAAAAAGAACACTCAGAATGAAACCGAAAGAAGAAAAATAACCCTAAACTACATCAAAGAACATTACCCAAGCAGCAATTGGACCCATGCATATACAGATGGATCAGCCAAAAATTCAATAGAAAATGGAGGAGGAGGAATTCTCCTAAATTTAAAAAATGGAGTGAAAAAAAACAGTCAGTGGCAACTGGAAAATTTTCAAGTAACTTCAAAGCAGAGGTAGAGGCTTTGAAAACTGCAGCAGAAATTTTCTTGATGGAGGAAAATAAAGAGAAGCAAATAGCTATCTTCACAGATGCAAAGTCAGCTGTCTCAATATTGAAGAGCAAAAACAGCACAGAACTAGCTGACCTAAGAGCAGCACTCCATGGTCTATGCCAGAAATCCAAAAAAGTTGTAATACAGTGGATCCCATCACATTGCAGTATACCTGGAAATGAAGAGGCTGACAGACTAGCAAAGGAGGGTGGACGACTACAACAGCCTGACATAGACATAACCTATAATGAGGTAAAGAGGTTTATATAAAGCACTTACAGAACCAAATGGTAATCTGAGCATCCATGCCACCTGAAGGATGATGCATATTACAAACTCGACCGAAGAGAACAAGTAGCAATCTTTAGACTCCGCACAGGACATAACAGGCTGAAATACCACTTGTTCAATAAACTAAAGATAGGAGATACCGATGAATGTAATTGTGGAACTGGTAAAATGACAGTTAAACATTTGCTGCAGGAGTGTTAACCTCTAGGCCAGGAAGCCGGCATATATATATGATATTCACCGAAAGAGATTTTTTTACATAAGATACTCTTCTTCTTCTGAAATGCAGCTTTTTCTAGGCCTATTCTGCTCGTAGCCGACTTCCTGGCCTAGAGGTAAGCGACTTTTCTCCGTAATCTCGTATACTCTCGTAGGTAACGTGACGGCGGTGAGAATCAGCAGTAGGTTCGAATCGCGTCGGTAACTTACGGGGTATGTTGGCCGGCCGCTCACAAAGCAATGGCAAACTACTGAGTGTAATCTCGCCAAGAAATCAACAATCAGCTGAAAGATGCTGATGTTGACAGCAATGTCCTGTAAAGGATATTCAAACATTTTTTTTATTCTGCTCTTACTCTCTGCCATGTAACTTTCATGTGATGTTATGATTGTCCCCCAAATATCTTCATTTATTGACTTGGGTAAACATTGTTCCTTCTATTATGGTATTACATTTTGGTGGAAGGTGCACCACAGAGATAAAGAACAGAATAGGACTAGCAAAATCGCATTCTTTCAAATGAAGAACATTTTATGCAATAAGTCCTTGTCAGTTGAAGTCAGAAAAAAGAATTATTCCATGTTACATAGAACCAGTTTTAACAAATGGCTGCAAATCCAGGACAAGTAGTAAACAAACGAAACAGTTCCTGGAAGCTTTGGAGATGTGGTTTTATAAAAGAGTCGTGAAAATTCATTGGACAGCCACAATGAGCAATCTGGACATTCTGAGGGAGGCTAAGTCGCAAAGACAACTTATCACAAACAGAAAAATGCAATCATAATTTTTTGGCAACAGTTATGAGAAGACAAACACTGGAACATGTTGTGACAACCAGAAAGATTTGCGAAACGAGAGATGGGGGAAGACAGCGTGAGAAAATTCTTGACAGTCTTCCGTCATGATACTGAAGGGAGTCAAAATATGAACTGATCCATGCCGTCGGAGATCCAAATTTGTGGAGAAGCATGATCGTCGCGCCAGCTGGCAAGACACTTGATGATGATGATTGTGATTCTATCGTTTTCTTTGATATAACCATTGTTTCTATTTTCTTCATAGTCAGTAAAGGTCTCCAATTAGTCATCTTCCTCTTTCAACACATGGCCCTCGCATGGTTTCCAGTAACGTTTATCAATATTTAATAGCGCGGACTGGGTTAGTATATTGACGTCAGAGGATTTGAGTGTAGTATTGTCATCTGCCACCTGTCCTTTAATTTTAGCCCACACAAGTTCTATAGGGTTTAAATGAGAATGGTACGGCGGAAGTCACATGGCCATGCTCTTCTGTCAACTTGTCGATTTGATATTTCTTGATTTTTGGCGTCTGTTTAACAAGGGACAACAATTCTAGCTTGAAATGCGTTTCTGGAAATGGTATGTTTTCCCTTCGAAGCCATATCTTTATTGCCTCCTTTGTGCTCGATGCCGTAGGTATTTTGTCGTCTTGGGCAACAACATTGTGATATGATGTATTGTCCATAATTAGACAAGACGGTCTATCTAGGGATGGAAGCACTCGAGCCACTCTCTAAATAAATTGCCATTCATCTCATTATGATAATGCCTGTTGTCTGTATGCTTTGGTACGAACACGAGTCCAGCATTCTGTAGTAAGTCATTATGTGTACTACCAGCATGGGCTATGACCAAACGCTGTCCTTTACTACTGGGCACATATCGCTGTATCTTTCCATCCACTGATTGACATTTGTTTTCACTTGTGTGGTGCGAACTTATCCAGGTTTCATCCAAATACTCTATGTCATAATTTTCTTTGCGCATTTCCCCTTAATTCACGTTGGTATTTGCTTCTAATGGCTCCTAAATGCGGTTGCTCGCAAATGATATTTCTACCACCCTTGTACTTTCTAAACGTGAAGCCTATTGTCCTTATAATTTTCCACAAAGTTGTTTTTGATAGCTCTATGTTATTGTTCTTACTCAACCAAACCCTAAGTTTTCTTACAGCCACTGCTTCTTTGGTATCCAGAATTTTTATAATAGTTCACCTTATGACATCCATGTCAAGGCTGTCTACAATTGCCTTTCTAATTACCCTGTGCTTATTGCGTGGTGGTTTCATTCCAGATGCTTGCACCCATCGACGAAATGACCGTTTACTCAAACCCAATGCATGGACTGTTCTTTTCTCTGGATTGTTAATAGTATGAAATAGTTTACTGCGATCAGCTTCTTGACAAAAATATGTGTACAACTTCATAACGATTCTTTGAAGTGTACACAATTTCACATTCAATCCCATTCAACAATATTTATACATTTAGATGTTAGTGATAAATGGTAAGATGTATAAAAATGATCACTTTCATGAAAGCATCCACATTATTGACGACACCTCTGAACACTCCCGTTCCACTGCGCGAGATACTTGTCATAAGGTCATTCTCGTGCTCACGAGAAAATTCACTATTAAATGAACGCTGATGTTTCCGTGTTAAGATGTAATATATTTCATACTATGCACTTCATCTCTGACCTGTAAATTATAGACCGCATATAAACAAACATTAAAATCTTCTGTACAATCTCCAGAACAATTTTTTGTTGTTGGGTGGACATAATGATAAGTTTATATGTTAAATCTCTTCAATTTCCCTCAGTTGGTTACTGTGATATGGATTTTTATAGTGATGGAAACAAACGTAACCGGACTGTAACAGTCTATTGAAATCCTATACGAAGATCCTATTAAACAAGTGTCCAGCCTACAACAAGGATACAAATAAGTAACTTTTATATGTATATTGTCATATCGTGTTTGTCATGTAGCTGTGTCATTTTGTGTTTGTTTTTCATGTGCTGACGAAGGCTTAGGTCGCAACGTCCATTTTGTTACTTGAAATAGGCTTTTAGTAAACCTTACCGTATATTTCTCGTTTTTTTTAAAAATTCATTCATGGCAGTATATTAACGAACAGTTAAAGAACAGAAATGGTTGGTGGGTGTTTATATGAACTGTCTTAGTGGCCTCACAGTGTTCCTCCACTTGATATTTCTGTGTAATACAGGGGGTTTTCATTTCCAAGATACTGTTTTCTTGTCTGTTTCTTGTTAATTGTTAATTTATTTATTTTGTTTAATGCTCGCTCGTTTTGAACTGAAGCGTATTCCAAACACGTGCTACTACTACTAGAGCACTGACTTACGTTTGGGTATGGATTAGTTTTCCCTATTACCTATGTCACTCGCCATCAAGCGAACCCACTCCGACTTCAGAGGTACTTGTCATTTACGTCCCCAATTCAAGGACGAGAAGTCAACATTTTAGTCCAACTGACCGGTGCAGGGACTAAGCCCGCTACCCCGACATCAGCACACCGGATGTTTTTGAACTAGAACTCTTGTCTATTCAGCCATGCTGACCTCCGTGTATGTGAAATGAGGATGATCTGTTGACAAACTCCCGCTAAGTAAATAAAGTGTTTATCTAAATATGTTTTCTCTCGTAGCAGGTCATTGCACTGCTCTAATATGTTTTCTTCGTTCGTCCGGAATGTTTGTTTCAGGCGTAATTGCTTTGTGTCTGTTTACAGCATAGTTGCGATATTTGCGCCTTTCGGACGACACATCCGACATTTTCGGGCATTTGTTGACTGGTTAACCATCATCATCATCATCATCATCATCATCATCATCATCATCATCATCATGTGCCAGGCCGATGGGCGGTAATGTTTCGATATCTCACACGTCATCAGACTCGGGGTTCAGCTCTGTGTTCTTGTCTCGACCATACCAAGTGGCCAAGTCATCCAGATAGTTACTTCTTTGCCTTTCCCTTGTCTTTTTCCCCTCAATCTTGCCAGTTGCTACCAAGTTCTCCAATTCATTTCTTCTCATAACATATCCAAAAATTGTGACTGTCTACGTCTAATTTCTCTAATCAGTTTGCGATTTTCATTTTTCTTTGAGGGCATGGACTTAGTTTTTCTGCCTGTCCGTGTTATTCCTTGCATTTTCCTCAGAAACCACTTTTCCACAGCCATTAGATGTATTTCAGCTTCTCTGCTCATTGTCCACACTTCACTTGCATACGAAAGTACAGGTTCTATGTAGCATTTCAAAATTCTTTTTATCATTGCAAAAGACACCTTTTCATTGGTCAATATGTTTTCCATCTTGCAAAAGACTACATTCGCCATGGTTATTCTTGTTCTGATCTCTTCAAGGCATCTCTCATCAGATTGTATGACTGTTCCAAATAATTATACCTATTCACTTGTTTTAGAATATTGCCCATTTACTGCTTCCAAAATGACGTGGACTAGGCCTTAGGATTCGTATCGGAATACGATCAGCGTTGCCAGTTGTGAGTTGTGCTCAATCTTTAAATCTCAAATCCCCGAAACAACAAAATAAATCAATATATTTTGTTGTTGGTGTTTTAACAGCTATGTATTTTGTTGTTGGTGTTTTAGCAGCTATTTATTTTGTTTTGATGTTTTAACAGCTATCTATTTTGTTTTGATGTTTTAATAGCTGTCTATTTTGTTGTTGGTGTTTTAGCAGCTATCTATTTTATTGTTGGTGTTTTAGCAGATATCTATTTTGTTGTTGGTGTTTTAGCAGCTGTCTATGTTGTTGTTGGTGTTTTAGCAGATATCTATTTTGTTTTTGTTGTTTTAGGAGCTATCTATTTTGTTGTTGGTGTTTTAGAAGCTATCTATTTTGTTATTGGATGTTTTAACAGCTATATATTTTGTTGTAAGTGTTTTAATAGCTGTTTATTGTGTTGTTGGCGTTTAAGCAGCTATCTATTTTATTGTTAATGTTTTAGCAGATATCTATTTTATTGTTGGTGATTTAACAGCTATCTATTTCCTTGTTGGTGTTTTAGCAGCTATCCATTTTGTTTTTGGTGTTTATTGAGGTATCTATTTTGTTGTTGGTGTTTCAGGAGGTATCTATTTTGTTATTGGTGTTTTAACAGCTATCTATTTTGTTGTTGGTGTCTTAATAGCTGTCTATCTTGTTGTTGGTGTTTTAGCAGCTATCTATTTCACTTTTAGCAGCTGTCTATTTTATTGTTGGTGTTTTGGCAGCTATCTATTTTATTGTTGGTGTTTTAGCAGCTATCTATTTTGTTTTGATGTTTTAACAGCTGTCTATTTTGTTGTTGGTGTTTTGGCAGCTATCTATTTTATTGTTTATGTTTTAGCAGCTATCTATTTTATTGTTGGTGTTTTAACAGCTATCTATTTTATTGTTGGTGTTTTAGCAACTATGTATTCTGTTGTTTGTGTGTTTTAGCAGCTATCTATTTTATTGTGTTTGTTTTAGGAGCGATCTATTTTGTTGTTGGTGTTTTAGGAGCTATCTACTTTGTTATTGGTGTTTTAACAGCTGTCCATTTTGTTGTAGGTGTTTTAGCAGCTATCTATTTTGTTTTTGGTGTTTTAGCAGCTATCTGTTTTATTGTTTGTGTTTTAGCACCTATCTATTTTACTGTTGGTGTTTTAGCAGCTATTTATTTTGTTATTGATATGCTTTAGCAGCTATATATTTTATTGTTGGTGTTTTACCAGCTATCTATTGCGTTATTGGTCTTTTAGCAGCTATATATTTTGTTGTTGGTGTGTTAGCAGCCATCTTAGCGTTGTTGGTCTTTTAGCGGCTATCTATTTTATTGTTGGTGCTTTAGCAGCTATCTATTTTGTTGTTGGTATTTTAGCAGCTATCTATTTTGTTGTTGGTCCATTAGCAGCTATCTATTTTGTTGTTGGTCGTTTAGCAGCTATCTATTTTGTTGTTAGTGTTTTAGCAGCTATGTATTTTGTTGTTGGTGTTTTAGCAGCTATCTTAGCGTTGTTGGTGTTTTAGCGGCTGTCTATTTTGTTGTTAGTGTTTTAGCAGCTATCTATTTTGTTGTTGGTGTTTTAGCTACTATCTATTTTGTTGTTGGTGTTTTAGCAGCTATCTATTTTATTGCTGGTGTTTTAGCAGCTATCTATTGTATTGTTAGTGTTTTAACAGCTATCTATTTTATTGTTTGCGTTTTAGCAGCTATCTATTTTGTTGTTGGTCTTTTAGCAGCTATCTATTTTGTTGTTGGTTTGTTAGCAGTTATCTTAGCGTTGTTGGTCTTTTAGCAGCTATCTATTTTGTTATTGGTGTTTTAGCAGCTATCTATTTTGTTGTTGGTCGTTTCAGCTATCTATTTTGTTGTTGATAGTTTAGCAACTGTCTATTTTGTTGTTAGTGTTTTAGCAGCTATCTATTTTGTTGTTGGTGTTTTAGCTGCTATCTATTTTGTTGTTGGTGTTTTAGCTGCTATCTATTTTGTTGTTGGTGTTTTAGCAGCTATCTATTTTGTTCTTGATGTTTTAGCAGTTATCTATTTTATTGTTGGTGTTTTAGCAGCTATCTATTGTATTGTTAGTGTTTTAACAGCTATCTATTTTTTGTTTGTGTTTTAGCAGCAATCTGTTTTGTTGTTGGTCTTTTAGCATCTATCTATTTTGTTCTTGGTGTTTTAGCAGCAGCCTATTGCGTTGTTGGTGTTTTGAAATCTAGCCTTTTTGTGCAAGTTACCTTGGATTTCATGTTTCAATATTTCGTCTGTTTTTAACATATAACTTGTGTTTTGACGAATGATGTAGAGTAACTCGTGTGGCGAAACCAACATGATAGGTGTGATGATGGTGAGGTTGGCTTTTATTGTAGCCACTTAATAAACAAACTAGCTAGCGATCATATTGAAATTCAGTAGTGAAACATGATAGATGGCGATTTACAAAAATTCAGTAGTGAAACAGGATATGTAGCGATATACAGAAATTCAGTAGTGGGGCAGGATACGTTACGATCTTACTGAACTTCAGTCATCATCATCAAGTGCCCTGCCAGCTAGTGTAGGCGTTCATGGCTCTCTACAGGTCTCGGTCTTTGGTTTTCTGGATCAACTCTGCTGCTGATATTCCTCCGTGCCACTGTCTCAATCCATCCAGCATCATTTCTCTTGGTCTGCCTCTGCCTCTCTTCCCTCGATCTTTCCAGTTGTCACGATGTTCTCCAATGCCTCTCTTCTTATTACATGACCAAAGAAAACTGTCTCTTTCTTATTGTTGTATATAGTGTTCTAGTTTCATTAGCCTGTTTCATGCAGTCGTTGTTAGTTACTCTAGCAGTCCAAGAAATTCGCAACATTCGTCTCAGGAACCACATCTCTGTTGCCATACAGCAAAACTGGTTCTACATAGCATTTCAGCACTCTCTTTCTTACACTCGGTGATAGTGACCTATTGCACAAGATACTCTTCATTTTCTGAAATGCGGCCTTTGCTTGCCCTATTCTGCTCTTAATCTCTGTTGTACATCTTCCATCTGATGTTCAACTTCAGTAGTGAAACAGAATGCATTGCAATCTTAAAGAAATTCACTTGTGAGACAGGATATGTTGCGATCTTACAGAAATTCAATAGTGAGACAGGATACGTTCCGATGTTACAGAAATTCAATACTAAGACAGGATACGCTGTGAGCTTAGAGAAATTCAATAGTGAGACAGGATACGTTGCGATCTTACAAAAATTCAATAGTGAGACAAGATACGTTGTGATCTTACAGAAATTCAATAGTGAGACAGAATACGTTGCGATCTTGCATAAAATCAATAGCTAGACTAACAGATTATGTTGCGATCTTACAGATATTCAGTAGTGAGACCAAGAGAATAGTCTGTGATCTCACAGAAATTCAGTAGTGAAATATACAGGATAGGTTCTCATCACCATTGGCACCTTGCCGTCTTGACAGACGATAGTTTGTGCTTTAAAAAGCAGAAAAACAGAACTATGCCTAACTTTTATCTATGGCGGTAGCGAATGTGACTGATAAGGCCAAGTTCGCTCTGTAAATGTTCGTTCACAGTGGTGCATGTGAACACGTGGTCATTTCCACCATCATGCACCATCTTACGTCTCACACGCTCGGTGTGTGACTTATCTGCAATAATTTTCTCCTTTGTCTTTATTCCATTTCTGATCTTTGCCCTCCAAGCAACACGTTCAGCGGCGACTTGCTCCCAATGTGCATTATCAATGCCTATATCAATCATGTCCCGCTTACACACATCTTTGTATCGTAGTAGAGGCCGACCCTGAGATCTCTTACCCATCTGTAGGTTCTGATCCTGCCGAAATTCAGTAGCGAAACAAAATGTTTCGGTTGCGATCCTATAGAAGTTCTTTAGCGAAACCAACAGGATAGATTACAATCCTGCAAAGATTCACTTATTGTTTACCAAAAACCAACAAAGAGTGCAATTGTTTTGGGGACACAACTTTTGACACTTACAATGGAAAGTCTCTTTTACTTCATGGTGTAGTATAAATGTGATTTCATAACACCATCCTCATGTGCCTTGAAAAATGGTGCAGAGGATCATGTCTCTCCACAGATCATGGTACTTTGTCGTATAACACATTGCAAGATGCGCTGCCATATAACAGAGCAGACTTTCTTTCTGACATTCAATGAAACTCATTTTCTGTCATTCAATTAAACTAATTTTCTGACATTCAAAGAAACTAAATTTTCTGACATTCAATGAAACTTATTTTCTGACATTCAATTGAAACTCATTTTCTGACATTCAATTAAACTCATTATCTTACATTCAATAAAACTCATTTTCTGACATTCAATAAAACTCATTTTCTGACATTCATATTTTTCTGGACCTACACTGCTCTTAATCTCTGTCGCGCATCTTCCACCTGATCCTGTGATTCCCCACTTACTGGCGGTTTTGTGGTCAAGGGGTTACAAACGCAATTCCTAATCCCTCATACATATTTGCCGGCTATTTGGAAATAGCTTTGGTTCCCTTGCGTTGGTTTCCATACAAAAGTTTGAGTGCCGTCGTTCAGAAAGCGATGGCAATCTACTGAATGTAGACTTGTCAAGAAATCACAAACAGCCTAAAAACGCTGTGGTTGACTGCCACGTCCTGTAAAGCATATGCAGCTAACTCAACAGGATATAACAGTGTGATAAAATGACTACATATATACTAAGATAAGATATTACTTCCTCCTCCTAACTTATTTTATTTTTTTCAAATGTGTTTTCATTACTGCATGCTTATATTTGACTGAATGTGCTTGGAGAGTTTTTTTTTTTCTCGGGCCGATGCATAAAATCCACTTGCTCAAGCAATGGCCACGCAGTGTACAGACTAGGACAATTAAAACAACCCGAGCCTTGCTGAGGGGCGAAAACTCACACCCCACGATGTGAGAGGCGGACATTTGGACCCATCAGCCCACTCAATTCTTTGTTTATCGCGGCATCTTCCCTTCGTCTGACACGTGTCTGACCTAATATTTTTAGCTACAATTACCAATCTTGGACTACCCGGAAGTTGTCTGGACTGTCACTGGACAATGACTGGATATTATTATCCCCGCTGGCAGACCAACCGCCCTGTCTTCCTGTCCGCTTCCTTGACTCCCCCAATCTAATCATGGCACAGTGTGTGGTAGGGGTCTCCGGGACTTCTGACGTAGAATATAGTACAAAAAGTGCTAATCAAATAAATGCTGACACCCCATAAGTCTTACGATTATACCAGGCTGGAAGAGACAGATATAGTAACCGAGAGTACTTTTACATCACAATCACCATGAGTCATACAGTAACCGAGTATACTATTACATCACCATGAGTCATACCCATACGCGTGGGCGATCATGTTTTCCATAACACGCAATCACCATACCTATCTGATCACGTCTATGTACTTGTCTGGATTATGCCATTTGAAAATAGATATTTATCTTTTTGTCTTTCTCTTGCTAGTCGTTAGTCGTTAGTCGCGGTTGCAACTTCACGACAATGGGTCACCTCATAATGCTATGTTCCTGTGCTCCTCACTGTCCCATGTGAAAGGTGTAACAGACAGCAATCGCGACAGGGCATGCATGTACAAGGTCGTTAATAGAATGCCAACATAACAATCCGCCACTAAAATTACAGCTCACAGTCCATGGAAGCGGAAGTCACTAGAAAACCAGCAGTTGCACACACATTGCTGCATAAGACAAAACCAGCTAGTTCAGCAACCGCCTGTCCGCCATTTTTCGGAACATGCCATTTACTATACAAACCACTGCGGACAGATGCAGAAACATTCTACACGAAATCTACAGCTCATGGTGTTGCTCCAAGCACTTAATTCAGTAGCCGGACGATGGAACCATGTACTACCAGTCCAACATGAGATAATTAGTCAGCGAACCGATCCAGAAGCAATAAACATTCCAAAGGCATTAAACAGCTCAACAGCCTATCCTCCATTTTGGACTGGCAGTCTTTCTGTTGCTGTTCATCCCTATCAAGCTTGCGCAAATTGCATTAAGTTTTCAGGTTTATTCCTTATTCGTTTAACATGCAAATTAATTTTTAACTGACTGCGATTGATTTCCTATATCAATTCATGATTTTCATCTTGTTTTAATACGACTACCTCAATCATATTGCTGTCCATCTATTGTATTCTTTCCCCCCCCCCCCTTAGAAACAGCATTTCAGCTGCCATTCAATGTTTCTCTGTGTAACTCTGTATTGACCATGCTTTACACGCATACAACAGTACGCGTAAGTGTTGTGGTTGTACACTAGCCTGCTAACCAGGTAGTCATGTGTTCGAATATTCATCAAGGCAGATTTGTGTAACTGACTTGAGCCTAAGATGGGAACCAGGAAATGTCTTGCCAAGTGAAGGCAGCCGGTGAGGTGTTGACCACATCGGTCTTAGAGTGTCTACTGGTACATACAAACATGGCTTTAGCACCATTGCCCAATACACGTAAGGCGTTTAGATGGATATTTATCGTACCTTACCTGACAACAGTACAGTGTAGATGGGTATTTAACGTACTTTACCTGACAACAGTACAGTGTAGATGGGTACTTAACGTACTTTACCTGACAACAGTACAGTGTAGATGGGTCCTTAACGTTCTTTACCTGACAACAGTACAGTGAAGATGGGTATTTAACGTACTTTACCTGACAACAGTACAGTGTAGATGGGTACTTAACGTACTTTACCTGACAACAGTACAGTATAGATGGGTCCTTAACGTTCTTTACCTGACAACAGTACAGTGAAGATGGGTATTTGACGTATTTTACCTGACAACAGTACCGTGTAGATGGATATTTATCGTACTTTACCTGACAACAGTACAGTGTAGATGGGTATTTAACGTACTTTACCTGACAACAGTACAATGTAGATGGGTACTTAACGTACTTTACCTGACAACAGTACAGTGTTGATGGGTATTTATCGTATTTTACATGACAATAGTACAGAGTAGATGGGTATTTAACGTACTTTACCTGGGAACAGTACAGTGTAGATGGGTATTTAACGTACTTCACATGACAATAGTACAGTGCAGATGGGTCCTTAACTTAGTTTACCTGGCAATAGTGCAGTGTAGATGGGTCCTTAACATACTTTACCTGACAACATTATTGGCCCTATAGAACACTTTAACGCAGTGTTTCCCAACGTGGGGCCCACGCCCCACAAGGGGGCAATTCGATTGTTAAGGGGAGCAATTCGAAAATGGAAGAAATCGGCTGGATATAACAAAACGGGCAGACTTGAGACTGAAGTTAACTAAATTGGAACCTGACATAAAATCTCTTTGCAGCAAGCACCAAGCGCAAGGATCTCACTAAATTTAAATAATAAATAATTGCTAATAATTAAAATAATATAGAAAAATCTTTCATTAAAATTATTTTGTACTTGAATTTCAGTTCTCCATTATATGTTTTGAAAATTTACTTACTGTGTTTGCTAAATAATTTCCTATTGATTTCTTCCTAAAACCTATCACTCAAGTTCCTTTAGTGAACATTTCAATTTTTGAATATTAAAAATAATGTATATGTTAGGTGGGGGGGGGGGGGGGGGAATCAGAATTTTAGAAAGGCTTAGGTGGGGCATAGAACAAAAAAGGTTGGGAAACACTGCTTTAACACGTTTTTTGAATTGCTATTGACACACTTTATTGGTGAGTATATAGTCTTAACGTACTTTAACAAATAAATACACACGTACTGTTTTCCGCTCATAGAAGTAGGGGTAAGAATTAGAGGCTAGAGGACGCAATAGGCAACATAACAATTTAAAGCTGTAGTTAACGACCGGGATTCGAACCTATCACCTTCAAATGACTTCCTCGCCTCGCTGCAGAAATAAGTGAAATTCGAAGCATAACCAACTTGACAGCCCTACAAACAGTATAATCATTAGCCAGGTCTATCATACACATGAACCCCACACAAGTGGAATATAGACAGAATTCGTATCCAACCATTCAAATAGCACCATAGGTCTCAGAATGTTATATACACCAGCATAGTTCAATGACGACGATCTAAAGTTCATTCTGCGGGGAGACGCTGTTTTTAGTGTTTTCCTGTGGATTATGTGGTGTTATTTCGTATTCGTTTATTGGAAGTGATCACAAGAAGCCGCTGAAGGCAGGTGAGGGATGAAATTTTGAGGGCAGCCGACAGATGGTTGTTGGTTATGGTCTCAAGTTTCGAGACGGTAGGCAGAGGATCTCTTTCACGAGACAATGGCTAGCATTCTCGGCCAGTATGGTCACTGCCAAGGAATAAATGCAACGGCAAACTACCTTCTTTAAAAGTGCATAGGTCATTATGATTCTCCTAATTACAGATCATTGCAAGACAAGAACAGAGACATTAAAATTAGCAACATTGAATATAAGAACGTTAAGCGACGACGAAAGATTAACATCAAATAAGAAATGGAAAGAGAGGAAATTAATATTTAATTTAATTAATATTTTAGGAATGTTCGAAACTAGATGGACAGGAGCAGGCATTAAGATAGATGAAGATTTTAAGATTATTTATTCTGGAGGAGAAGATCGACAAAGGGGGGTAGCAATTATCTTGGGTCGGCAACCATCAAAATCTGTTCAAGGATACTAGGCTGTGCCAGAGTTCTACTAGTTAAATTAAGTGGCAGACCGTTTAGCATAAACGTTATTTAAATATATGCCCCAACAGGATTGATTGGTTGATTGATTTAAGCATCACAACATTCGGGGAATTTCCATAAGCGCTCCGTCCCCATCCTCAGCAGCCAGCGAAGAGTTCCAACACCAATAGTTATAGTAGCAATCTGATTATATGTCCGTCTCGCCTTTCCTCTGAGCGTTGAGCGTCGGCCAGATCCCCTCGTTACTCCTCGCTGTCTCATTCTTGCCAGACCATGGTGATCCATTTGCTCCTCCGAGGTGTGCACGTGCTCCCACCAGGCCACGGCCACGTCTGCCTTGTTCTGCATCAATACTCCACCAAGTTTTGCAGAGCCAGCCAATCTGTCCGCCTGTTCATTCCCCAGCAAACCGGCATGCCAAAGGAGAAAAGATCCAGACGATGCTTGTCACCCGTGTCCTCTGAAGCGAGGCTAGCCACTCTGCACGAAACATGCATGTCCTCACCTTCCTCAGAATGCGTTCTGAGTCTATTACAATCACGATGTGTGTGTGTGTGTGTGTGTGTGTGTGTGTGTGTGTGTGTGTGTGTGTGTGTGTGTGTGTGTGTGTCGTATTCTCCATCCAGCGGAAAGCTGCAGTGTCCGCCTCCACCTCCATTCTTAAGCTAGATGTTGTGGTATCATATGCCAGGCTCTCCTGCACCAAATGTCGGCCATTAGCTTTTGCTATGAACCCCCAGGCACTTCTCCTACCTCTCGACACCGAACCATCTGTGTAGATAATCACATCACCCGACCGAGCATTGTCCTGAATTAGTTGCTGGATTTCCACTTCGTGGCCCCTGCTGGCCATTCCCTGCACTCCCGGCTCAATGTGATTATAACTCTGCACAAGTCTGACTGCTCCGCTGGCACTCTGACCCACTCCTCTCCACGCCTAATGTTCTCCAAGACGCACACGTGTCTGATCGTATCCTCCGCCTAAGCCATCCATGATTTCCCTCTTATCAGTCGCTGACCCTTAGCTGCTTCCAACGCGTCATGCAAAGGGTGATCTTTGTCTGCAGTTACTCTGAGGTATGTCTTCGCCTGCATCACCTTGAGCGTACCTGCCACAGTCGGCAAAAAAAGGGTGTAACGCATACACACTACTGGGGTGTCTCTGGTGCACCCCAGAATTACCCGTATAGCTTCATTTTGTATGCGCTCTAGCATCACCAGCTGACTCTTTGAGACAGTGAGGAGTCCTAGTCCATAGCCAATCACTGAGAGGATCAAGTGCTGATTAGTGTGAAAACCATTCTCTGCTCTGTGTCCACTGCAGCCATAGTTTTAAGTGCATTGAGTCCCTTTTGAGATCTTGTCACAACCGTCTCCACATAGTCCGTGAAGGACAGGCTCCTGTCAAATGTGATTCCCAGATACTTCAGTTTGTTCTCTCTGTTGACGTTTCTACCATCTACTGTGAGGCTTGGGACATCAGTTCTCACAATCCTGTTGCCCAGAGAGAGCCACAAAACAGCCGCCTGGGGGATGACAGCACTCATTTCTGTACCAGTCGATCACTTTGTCTACTGTCGCCTGTAGCTCCTGGGCTGTTTGTTTCCTATCTCTCCCCTGCCTATATGCAAGAATATCATCTGCAAATGTTAGCATCCTTCCGACCCCTGGTGCTTCTAGGTTTGCAATCTTGCTCGTATACACGTTAAAGAGCACAGGTGAGATTGCAGATCCCTGTGGCAGTCCAGGGGTTAAAATATGTGGCTCTGAGGTCTATGCACCCAGACGGAGAGCAACCCGGCAAGAATACAGGACAGCTGCTATCCAGTTCACCAGCCAGGGATTGACCCCCTTCTCCATCAGTGCGGTCATCAAAATATCATATCGAACTCTATTGTACGCATCCTCCAGATAAAGCGCTGCCGCCATCGTTTCCTGTCTACTCTAGAACCCCTCATAAACGTGAAAGGCAAAAGTGACTGCATTTGACCAGGTATCTTTTCCTGGCCTGTAGCTTCCCAGACCTCTTGGAAGAAGCTTCCCCCTTTCCAAAAACTCTTGCAGCTTGACAGCAACTATCTTCTCTAAAACCTTCCCAAATTTATTTTGAAGAGTGATGATCTTAAAGCCGTGAATCTTTGAATGATCCTTGAATGGTTTTGGGAGAGGGATGAGATAGCTCTGCACCCAATCCTGCGGCACTGATGCTATCCTAAAGCAGTCGGTCATTTCCTTCAGGTCTACATCGCTCAAAGCCTTTATGTGTCCATACCTAACCCCGTCAGACCCTGGTGTCGTGCCTTTTGCTTTCTTCAAAATATGTTTAACATCTTCAACGATGTCTACAATGATGTCTACATAATGAATATTCCTCATGGTGCCAGATAACTCCTCTATAACTGCATCTCTGGTGTCTGCATCATTATGATTGGTCTGCGCTACAACAGGAGAGTCCAGTGAAGATAGAGTAGAGGAATTTTATAATGGCAGAGTCTGCTTTGCCGGTCTCTCTGGCCGAGGGGTTACACCACTTTCTCCGTAATCCCGTTTATCACACAGAGTCTCGTAGCGGGCGAGAACTGGGAGCGGTTCGTCCCCCGCTGGTGACTTGCGGGATAACTGAGCCGGCTGCTCAGAAAGCAATGGCAAACTACTGAGCGTAATCTTGCCAAGAAATCAATAGACAGCTGAAAGATGCTGCTGTTGACAGCGATGTCCTGTAAAAGGATATGCGAATTTAAAAAAAAAAAAGTCTGCTTTAAAGAAATGTAAAGATTCAGAAATAAACATCGTAACCTGGCTTCAATGCAAAAGTAGGTAATCAAGGAGATGGTTAAACAGTAGAAAACCATGGTTTGGGAGAGAGAAACAAAAGAGGATACAGACTTGTGACTTGTAGAGTGGGCAAAAGAGCAGGAAATGATTGTATGAAACACCTGGTTTAAACAACACCCTAGAAGATTATGGACATGGAGGAGTCCTGATAGCAGGATTAGAAACCAAATTGATTATTTTGATAGGCAGAAAGTTTCGAAATGCGTTAACAATTGCAAAAACAGTTCCCAGTGCTGATTGTCAAATTGACCACAGATTACTTATACGTACATTGATGGTAAAGTTAAAGAAAGTCAAGTATATAACAGGAATCACTAAACATGATCTGTGTACATTGAGAAATTACAAGGAAATACAAAATGAATTCAACATAGAAGTACAGAACAGATTTCATATATTGTCTGATCTAGAGATCCTATTTCAGGATGTGGATCATGTGATATATTTTCGCTGGCCGTCAACGTCGCTGTGAATATTCCCCTTAAAACAATTCGAGATTGACACCGCAACAGTGCTGGTTTGTTCTCCGCTTCCAAAATCCTAAATTCACAATGACTCATTTTCGACGATTCAACCAAAAACTTGGACGGGAAAAGCCAGGATAAAAACAAGCAACAACCGGTGCACGGCCTCATAGATTAAGGACTACTGTGAATATTGGAAATTGTAGCCTCTAAAATCTCTACACACGCTAGATGAATAATTATTTAGTGGAGAAAAAAAAACAGAAGGAACAAAAACAAGCAGCCAGTGTAGTTGGAAACACAACCAAATCTAGGACCTGAAATCTTGGTGTTGACATGTGGTTTTTCAGCCATTCTCAAAAAGAATTAAGGTAAAACCAATAATGTTTTAAATTAGTTTAGTCTGTGAGCCTGTTTCCCAAGAACAGTTGGTAAGTCAATGTGTTGTAAACCACGTTATAAGTCCTTAATAAATTAATTTAGTAGAAACTAAATATTATATTCAGTTATCATTGTCATGGATAAACTGTAAATTAGGATAAACCACAGTGAGTTTCTATTTCTCCCAGTCAAACAACTTATCTAATGTTTAAGCATTAGACCTAAGTTGTACATTTTATTTATTAAGAAGTTAAATTCAGTCAGCAGTGAATTATAAGTTGGTGAGTAACTTAAGATTTAGGAAGCTAAGAATACTTAGTCACTAAGAAGAAATTATTTTACATGTGCCAAAACTGGTAAGATAAATTAGTGTAATGTGTAACAGAAAGGTACATGAGCACATGACAGGTAAATAGATTTCTATATGTATCATAATTTTATGTGGTGAGTCAAACGTATTTTCATTGTTGTTAAACAGGTCGATTTATCATTTGTGAGGAACATAATAATTCCAAATCATCACCTATGCAAGTATGGTTATGATGCATGATGAATGAATGTGGATTGGGTGTATCACATAATTCTATGTATTTGAGGGGAGCATGTGGTGATCCATGTGTATTTTCATTATTGTTAAACATGAGGAATCATCATTTGTGACTCTCATAATTATGCCTAATGATCACATAATTATATATAATGGATGAAAGCATGCCTGTGGTGATTAATGGGTGATTTCATTATTGTTAAACAAGTGTGAATGTATCATTTGTGAACCACATCAGTATGACTACTTATCATCCAGGGAAATATTATAATTTCTGATGAAGATGATGGGATGATTGAGATTCCAGTGTACTGTCATTGTTGTTGAATCTGTGAATTTATTCTTTGTAAAGCACATACATATGCTCAGTTATCATCCATACAAATATGATTGTCTATGATGAATGGTTTATGGAATGATGAGATTTCATAGTGATGTCAATGATGTTAAACATTTAAAGTTATCATTGGGAAATCACATAATTATAATTACTTATCTGAAATGCAAGTATGAGAATGATTTCTGATGAATGAGTGTGGATGAGTGAATAGACGGGACATGCTAAGAATGAGTATAAGCTAGCAATCAATCTCCTGATAGAAGGCAACTTTGATGTTGAATGTCCTGTCTATCACAAGAGAACATGTTCGGCATAACCCATACACTAAGCAATAATTTAGTGCACTCCGACGCATGACACCACTTTGTATTAAATATCACTCAGGTTACCATCATCTGGTTTTGTGTCTTAAGCAAGACCCCGCTTTGTATTTCATGTCACTCCTGTTACAACATATGGTCTAGTGTCATGATGATTGTAATGATAATGAGGATGATGATTGTAATAACAATGATGATAATGATGATTGTAATGAAGATGATTATTGTAATGATAATGATGATGATGATAATTATATAATAAGAATGATAACAATGATGATGATGATGATAAATGAGGTAAAAGCATATTACATCCATGAGAAGAGAAGGGAAGATAACTTCTCACTTGAAGCATTTAATTAAGGACGAATGCACCTGAATACTATACAAGAATTTATACCATGATGAACTTATATTGTTTATGAGCAACTACTCATTGCAATGATGAATGATTAAAAAACTCCTTAATGTATGAGACTTTTTTTCCTTTAATGGAAGAAGATGTAGAGAAAATAACTAGGTACAGAAGATGATGGAGAACATAGTTTTAAAATTCCAAATCAATCAATGTATTACTCAAGCTGGAGACCATGAGGACAGACATATGTCAGGATGAAACTGCACATCTGCTAGTCTAAACCTTGAACACCTTATAATGGAAGATTGGATGGAGAGCAAACAATTATGTTGGTGATAACTAATTACGAGCACCAAGACTACCTTTCTCCTATGTTTATTTTTCTCTAGGAACAAGATTCATTTTATTGATTTCCCTTGTTGTGTTCTTAGGAGTTTACAGCATTTTATTTCTGATGTTCATATTGACGATATCATTCGATTTATGATTGATGCTGAAATTTCAGGTAATGACTATAACTAGCTAGATCAAGACCTGACTTTGTGAGTGAGCACCTTGTTGAGTGAAGCACCCTGATAGAGTGGAGCAGCTCATTCGAGTGATGCTCTTGATAGAGTAGTGCAGAAAGCTATTTACCTGTAAGATTTTCCTCTATCCATGAAGCACACTAAGAATAAATAACATACAGTCATTGACTGATTGCCACAAGGGACCCACAAACCTATAAGTGGAGAAATCAGAGTGTAAACAGTTCTTTTTTTTCAGATCACCGACAGATGCCAGTAGAAGATGAGCAGTACATGTAACTGAATGAATATAGCTGAAGATATAAATCTTATATTTGGCACATAAATGATGTGTAGTTATAGATAGATGTATATGCCCTTATTGTATTACATGAGATTGTATTTTTTGAATGCAGTGTTCAAAAACCAAGTGTATGTTTATTAAATCATAAAAATTAGGTCATGCCATTTATTAAGCGTTTTTCTTGTCGTAGTAAAATTGTTTTCATTACAACCGTAGATTATTAATTATTTAGTTGGTAGAGGAGAGGTAAGGAACCATCGTAAGGATATTTTGGATACTCGGTAACAACTTCATTGTTTTCCTGGAGGTATTCCTTGGTTCTCCGAAACTCTATTTAATGGTCTCAAACCACTGAGCCAGTAACAGCTAAATTAATTATAACGGGCAGGATCACAGTGAGGAAGAGGAACTTAGTATCCTTTATCTCTTTGGGTTTGTCCAAACAACTACCATACACCCGACAGATGACCAATGGGAAATGTTAAAGAATTCAATCAGTTTGGCTGCAGAAACAATTATTCCAAAATTAAGGAAGGTGGGTTGTCAGAAATGGATGACTGAAGACATTTTGCAACTAATGGAAACAAGAAGACTCAACGAAAATACTGCTGCCAGATATGAAGAAATTCACAGAGAAGTCAGAATATTATGTCAGGAGGCAAAAGAAGCATGACATGAGAAAAACTGCATAGAAATTTTAAAACAACAAAAATGTCAAACTACCAAATTAGTACACAAAATAATTCAGGCACTTACTAATAAAAGAACAAGAACATCAACAAGCTGTCTAAAAACTAAAGATGGCAAAATCATAATAGATAAAGATCAGAATCTACATTACTGGTCAGATTTTGTGAAACTAACCTTTATGATGATAACAAAGATGAACAGTATGATAATAATGAAGGACCGCCAATTTCGAAAATAGAGGGACGGAATGTTCTTAAACATATGAAAGCTGGGAAGACCCCCCCCCCCCCACCCCCCGGTTCAGATAATATCACACCAGAAATGATTAAAGCTTTAGAAGAATATGGAATACATCAAGTCATCAGACTGCTGAACACATTATATGATACCGGAGATACACCTTCTGAATTATGTAATTCTGCATTTATTGCAATTCCAAAGAAATCAGGAGCCTTGGAATGTGATCAACATAGAACAATTAGTACAATGAGTCATATCACGAAGATTTTGCTACGAATTATCATGCAAAGAGTGAGGAAGAAAATACAACCTGGTGAAATAGGGGAAGAACAATGTGGGTTTGTAGAAGGGAAGGGTACAGTAAAAGCTGTGTATATACCGCATTCAGTTATTGAACGTTCTTTAGAAGTTATTGACAACACAAAAGCTTTCGATAGAGTAAGACATGTCACCATGGTAGATATGCTTGCAGATCTAACAATTGATGGGAAAGACATTAGACTTATTGAAAAGAACATATATTAGAAAAAAACAAGCTGCCATAAGGATTGATAATGAAGTGGGACAATATCAGCCTATTAAGAGAGGTGTCCCCTCTGCCGTGCGTCCACCTTGACGAGGTAGAGGGGCTTGAGCGTTCCAATGACCCCAAGAGCTATGCCGACGGTAGCACAGCTACTGGTAGGGTCACCCATGTCGGACAGGTCAAGGGAGAGGGACCAGACGAAGTGACGCACAAACCTGCTGCCTTGTAGGTAGACTGGGGACAGTCAAAGGCTAGGGAAAGCATCCCGAACAAATGCTTGTCGAAATCGGATGTACTGAGCCACAGGCTTGACAAAGAAGTGCAACGTAACTTTATCATTTCATGATGCCACAGATGAAAATTAATCGTTATGGTGCTAATCCCGTGAAGTCCCATCAGGCGGTGATAGTGCCGGGCCCCCTGCCTCGAGGGGGTCCACCCATGACTACTGGTGGTCACCTTCCCCTGTGCTGTGGAGTCAAGGCACAGAGGAGTAGGTTAAGAGTTATTGACCAAACACCCCGGACACTCAACATACTACAATGGAATGCAGAAGGAGTTTATAACAAGAAAGCCTCCCTAACACAGCGTCTTCATAAAGATAGAATAGATGTGGCATGCATTCAAGAGACACACCTCAACGCCAATCGCACATTTTCAGTCAAGGGATATCAGGCCACACGTTTCGACCGCGAAGGACACAAAGGAGGAGTTGTAATACTTACACGAAATACAATACCTTGCAGCGAAGTATCTGTGATCTCTGACAACCAAACGGAAATTATAGGTGTTGATATAATGATAAAGGACGTGAAAATAAGAATTTACAATCTGTATAGCCCGGCAGATAAGGATCTTACACTCTCAAACATGGAAATAACTGACACAAATTGCATTGTTGTCGGAGACTTTAATAGCCGTTCAGAAAGATGGGGATACCCAGATACTGACAAAAGAGGAGATGAAGTGGATAACTGGGAAATAGACTCAAATCTCCATCTACTCAACAAAGCGGATGACACACCGAGCTTCTACTCCAGAAGATGGCTTACCACTTCTACTCCAGACTTAGCTTTCTGCACAGGAGACATCCTCCACAAAATCGATCGCCATGTGCTTGACCAATTAGCAGGTAGTGACCACAGACCAATCAAGCTTGTAATAAATATGGAGTATGTTCCACAGGAGCAAAAGCCTTTGCCCCGTTGGAATTACAAACGAGTAGATTGGGACAGATTTGCCATACTAACAGACAAATATTGTGAAAACATAAATACACGATATGGCAACATGAAGCAAATGGTCGAAAGTCTAAACAGAGCAATAATACAGGCGGCCACTGAGTCTATTCCAAGAGGAGCGAGGAAAAATTACAAACCATACTGGACTGAAGAACTACAAATTTTGGAGGACAAAGTTGAAGATGCTAGGAAGACCGCAGAGAGAGAACAAACAACTGAAGCGAACATCTCTCTCAAAGCCATCTCAGCAAAATATAAAAGAACAGTAAATCAAACAACAAGAGATTGTTGGAGGGAAAAAACAGAAAACCTGAATTTTGACAGGGATGGAAACAAACTATGGAAACTAGTGAAAGCCATGAACAATGAAGGACCTAGAAACAAACAAATAACAATTAAACAAGGAAATGCCTTGCTTGCAGGCAAAAAGGCTGCAAATGCACTAATGGAACACTATGCAAATGCAAACCACATTGATATTACAACCGAACAGAAGAAAGCAATCAAAGACAAACAGATACATCATAGAAATACAGAGACAGCAGAATATATGATGGCAAATCTAACAATGGAAGAAATGGAACAGGCAATGAATACCCTAAAAAAGAAGACATCACCAGGAAAGGATGGAATCACAAATGAAATGCTAATAGGACTAGGCACTAAGGCAAAAAAGAAACTACTAGCAGTCCTAAACTACAGCTGGAAGAGGGGAATAGTCCCACAGGCATGGAAGGAAGCTATACTAATACCAGTCCCGAAGAAAGGAAAAGACCTGGAAGAACCAAATGGCTATCGACCTATCAGTCTTCTTAGCTGTGTAGGAAAATTAATGGAACGCATTATCAATGGCAGGCTAACATGGCATCTGGAAGAAAACAAACTCTTAACACCTCACCAAGCAGGATTCAGAAAGTACAGATCCACTGAAGATCAAATAACCTATGTAGCTCAGGAAATAGAGGATGCCTTCCAAGAGAAAAAGCACACACTAGCAGTCTGGATAGATTTAGAAAAAGCATTTGATAAAGTATGGAAGGAAGGACTGAAAGTAAAACTACAAAAAATGCATGTCTGTGGGAAAATGTACAAATGGATCAGCCACTACCTTGAGAACAGAACTGCCAGGACAAAAGTACAAGGACAAACCAGCAAAATGATGCTGTTGGAGCAAGGTGTCCCCCAAGGAGGAGTTCTTTCACCAACATTATTCCTAGCATATATAAACGACATCACGGAAAATTTTCCAGCCAGAGTACACACATCATCCTTTGCAGATGACCTAGCCATATGGACATCTGAAGAATATATTAGTACAGCTAACAGCAGAATACAGCAAGCCCTATTAGCGCTAGAGGACTGGTCAAAATCATGGCTAGTGAAGATAAGTGAGGAGAAAACAACATGCACAGTGTTCTCCCTCTCAACTAAGACTCAACAACCTAAGCTGGTATTGAATGGAAAAATATTGCGCCATGAAGAAAATCCAAACTATCTAGGAGTCACCTTTGATCGTCGCCTGACATGGAAGACACAGGTTGAGAAAAATCGAACAAGAGCAAGGCAAAGAATGGCAATCATGAAAAAGCTTGCTGGTACAACGTGGGGAGCAGATGAGAAAGTTCTCAAGAAGTTATATACTGGACGGGTGAGGCCAGTACTGGAATATGGCATTGCAGCTTGGGCAACAGCAGCTAAGTCAAACTTTAACAAAATAAGTAGAGTCCAAAATCAAGGAATGCGAATCATAACTGGAAGCCTGAAGACAACGCCTATTAATGAATTAGAAAAGATCACTTGTTTGCAACCAATGCAGGATAGAAGAGATAGCAGAGCCCAGCAACAAGCTGAAAAATTTAGAAGATTGACAGACCACCCTATGTATAAAAGGTTTAGTGGTTTTGGAAAGGGAAGACTGAAGCGTAGCAACTTTGTAGAAACTGCAAAACGAAAGATTAGGGCAGATCCCATACTTAACATATCAACAGTCAAACCCATTTATAATGCAGACAAGTTCCCAGCTTGGAGACAGCAGCAACTGCCTGAGATGATAGAAAACATTCCTGGTATTGAGAAAAAGAACACTCAGCATGAACCGAAAGAAGAGAAATAACCCTAAACTACATAAAAGAACATTACCCAAGCAGCAATTGGACCCATGCATATACAGATGGATCAGCCAAAAATTCAGTAGAGAATGGAGGAGGAGGAATTCTCCTAAATTTAAAAAATGGAGTGAAAAAAAACACATTCAGTGGCAACTGGAAAGTTTTCAAGTAACTTTAAAGCGGAGGTAGAGGCTCTGAAAACTGCAGCAGAAATGCTCTTGATGGAGGAAAATAAAGAGACGCAAATAGCTATCTTTACAGATGCAAAGTCAGCTGTCTCAATACTGAAGAGCAAAAACAGCACAGAACTAGCTGACCTAAGAGCAGCACTCCATGGTCTATGCCAGAAATCCAAAAAAGTTGTAATACAGTGGATCCCATCACATTGCAGTATACCTGGAAATGAAGAGGCTGACAGACTGGCAAAAGAGGGCGGACGACTACCACAGCCTGACATAGACATAACCTATAATGAGGCAAAGAGGCTGATAAAAAGCACTTATAGAACCAAATGGGAATCAGAGCATCCAGGCCACCAGAAGGATGATGCATATTACAAACTCGACCGAAGAGAACAAGTAGCAATCTTCAGACTCCGCACAGGACATAACAGGCTGAAATACCACTTGTTCAACAAACTAAAGATAGGAGATACAGATGAATGTAATTGTGGAACTGGTAAAATGACAGCTAAACATTTGCTGCAAGAGTGCCCAATATATGCAGAACAGAGAAAGATATTTTGGCCGACACCTGCTTCATTCGAGGACAAGCTTTATGGAGATATCAACAAGCTCAAGTCGACTGCAGCTTACTTTAACTGTATTCAGGTTGACATTTAAATGTACATGAAGAAGTATTTAGACTGCCACACTTCATACCACAGGCATGTCGGTTACACAAGCCTCCCAGAGGCATGAAATGGAATATTGCTTGGATAGCAAATCCATTATGTGGAAAGTCCGAATCGAAAGCTCACTGTGTGGGCTTCATAAAAGGTGGAAAAAGCGTCCTAGTGGCACAAAATGGAATATTGCTTGGATAGCAAATCCATTACGTGGAAAGTCCGAATCGAAAGCTCACTGTGTGGATGTCATCTGCAAACTGCATTCTTCTGGCTTCTGGAAGAACAGCCTATGGTGAACGGAAGGCCCAATATACGCAAGTGAGGCTAAGCAGCCATATGTGCAGGACGTGACGATTCCTTGGGTGAGCCCAGTACCAGAGCGCTGTGTGATGGCTCTGCAATTATGGAAGCCTCCTTGGATGGCGGGGAATGCCCATGGTCTGCCCCTGCCTTCCCTTGAGGGCCGACCAGGATGCCTTTGGCTGTTCTATATGGGCCAGCTGGGATGGGAGATAACACCACAACAGTGAGAGTCTAACGTCCTAAGAAACCCCCCGGGAAGGTTAACCCGGTCAACAAATGCCCGCAGAAGTCGGATGTGTCGGCCTAACGGCGCAAAAACGCAGCTCTGCTGTAAACAGGCACAACGCAATCAAGTCCGAAAAAAAAAAACTCCGGATGAACGAAGAAGAAGAAGAAGAAGAAGAGAGGTGTGAGACAGGTGTGTGTAATGTCTTCAGATCTGTTTTCTCTATACAGTGAAAATATTTTCAGAAATGTAGAAGATATAAATGGAATAATCATTGGAGGACGAAACATCAATAACATTAGATATGCAGATGATACAGTATTGATTGCAGACAATGAGCAGGATCTGCAACAATTGGTAGATGCGGTTGTTGCACACAGTGAACAACTGGGGTTAGAATTAAATTGTAAAAAGACACAGATTTTAGTCGTCGCTAGGAAGAAAGAAGTACCACAAAGTAATATACAAGTTAATGGGAATATTCTTCAACAAGTGAATCGGTACAATTATCTCGGAACAGTAATAACATCTGATGGGAGATGCCTTGAAGAGATTAGAACAAGAATCACCATGGCGAAAGTAGCCTTTTGCAAGATGAAAAACATACTGACCAATAAAAAGATGTCAACTTAAACGAGAAAATTAGTGCTGAGGTGCTACATAGAGCCTGTACTTTTGTATGGATGTGAAACTTGGACAATGAGCAGTCAAGCTGAAAAACATCTGATAGCTATAGAAATGTGGTTTCTGAGGAGAATGCAAAGAATACCATGGACAGACAGAAAAACCAATGACCAAGTACTACAGGAAACAAATGAAAATCGTAAATTCATTAGAGAAATTAGACGTAGACAGTCAACATTTTTTGGACATGTTATGAGAAGAAATATATTGGAGAACTTGATGACAATTGGCAAGATCGAAGGGAACAGACCAAGGGAAAGACCGAGAAGTAAATACCTGGAATGCTAGGCCACATGGCATGGTCGAGACAGGAACACTGAGCTGATCCACGACTCTGGTGATCGAGTGAAATGGCTAGTCATGACCGTCCACGCTTTCCGGCATGGCACATGATGGATGGATAGTTCAAATAAGAAACACACAAGCCGTAATACTGTGTACAGTATAGTTATGAACATTTAAAGCAGCGGTGTCAAACTCAATCGCTCAGCGGGCCAAAACTCAAACCACACGTAAGGTTGTGGGCCGGACAGGATAAAAATTCAATAAGCAGAAAATTAAACCTGTTTTTAAACATTAATATAAATTAAAACAGAAAAAAGACAAAATGAGGTTGATTTAATCCTTTGGCTCTGATAAATTTGACGGTTTGTGTTACAATGCTCATTACATCCTCCATGTTGAGGACTTTACCACACAGCGACCATTATGACGCAGTGATATGCTATCAATTCACCAGTATAGTTCTCCTGCATCTTTAACCGCATTCTTCCAACTAGTCCACTGTTTTCGCCACATATCGCCTTTGCTCCATCTGTTGTTAGTCCATCGAGTTTGTCCCAAGGCAGGTTCATGTTGGTTAAACTTTGACATATTTTGTCAAAACTGTCTTTTCCTGTCGTTGTCTCATGCATGGATTTCATGTCAAATATTTCTTCTGTAACATTCAAACTGGAGTCCACTCCACGGATAAAGATGGCGAGCTGTGCAGTGTCAGTCGTGTCATTACTTTCATCGACAGCAAGGGAGAATGCAACAAAGTCTTTGCCTTTTTCGATCAGCTGTGTTTTCACATCAGTGGCCACATCACACACCCGATCAACAACCGTATTTCTGCTAAGGCTTACCTTTGCAAATATTTGCTTTTTGTCTGAACACAAGACGTCACACACTTTCATCATGCAGCGCTTCAGAAACTCACCTTCTGTAAATGGTCGGCCTGATTTTGCGATCTCCTCTGACACAATAAAGCTTGCTTTAACTGCAGCATCAGTTTGTGATTTTGCTTTGATGAAAAACATCTGCTGTGATGTTAGATGCCTCTTCAATTCTTCTACATTCTGTAGCTTCTGCTCTGCATTCAGGCTGTTTAACTTGTCTTGATGTTTAGTCTCGTAGTGCCGTCTCAGATTATATTCTTTGATCACAGCCACATTATCTCCACAAATTAGACACACAGGTTTACCGCCAATATCAGTAAACATATATTCAGCCTCCCAGCGGCTTTGAAAGGCTCTGTTTTCAGAATCAACTTTCTCTTGGCCATTTTAAAGGCTAGCTTTGATTTTAAAAGATTGTGCATCTACCGACTGACGTTTGATTCATATCAGGTTAGCCGTAGCGGGAAAAGGTGATGTAATATCCGAGCATTACACAACTTTTATTTTTATGCACCAATCCAAAACGAGCATCTGAACGTTGCTTGGTAACTATAACGACGAATACTAACTCACTAAACAACTTTTATTTTCGCTTATTCTGATAGAAGCGAGAACGCTCTCAGGTAGCCTATCATTCGGAAGGCTGCTAATTAGTGGATTTGATTTGCACTTTATATCGTGACCATAAAAACAAATTTTTGCCTTAAATTCTCTCTTGGGCAGAATATATGTGTACGTCGGTTGAGACCTCCCGGGCCTGATATGATTGTATGGCGGGCCGGAAGTGGCCCGCGGGCCATGAGTTTGACACATGTGATTTAAAGTAAAGAAATTATTTATCGGTTCCAATGTTGAACATGTATTACACATAAATATCAACCAGGGAACACTTTGAGGCCACCAAAACAGTTAATAAATAAATACACTCGTATTGTTTGGCATTCATTGAAGCAGGAGTAAGAATTAGAGATTAGAGGACACACTTGACAACATAAATATTTAAAGCTATAGTAACCGACTGGAATTCGAACCTGTCACCTCCAAATAGCGACAGTGCCTCGCTGCAGGAAAGAGTGTACTTCGACGCATGACTAACTAGATACCCCTAAAAGTGTGTGATGGTGGTGATGATAATGGTTGTAGTGGTGGTGGTGGTGGTGGTGGTGGTGGTGGTGGTGGTGGTGGTGGTGGTGGTGGTGGTGGTGGTATTGCTGCTGGTGATGGTTATATTGATGATGATGATGATGATGATGATGATGATCATCATCATCATCATCATGATCATGATGATGACGATGATGATGATGATGATGATGAGGATTATGATAGTGCTGCTGTTGATGGTATTAGTGATGATGCTGATAGTGATGATGATTATGTTTATTGTGATGGTGATGGTTGTATTGGTGGTGAGGATGTTGATGGTGGTGGTGAGGATAGTGATGGTAGTGGCGGTGATGATGTTGATGGTGGTGTTAATGATGGTGATGGTGGTGGTTTGTGATGGTGATAGCCGTGGTGGTGGTGTCAATGATGATAAGGATGATAATGATGGTTGTGATGACAGGGATAATAATGATGATAATACAGACGACGACGACGACGACGACGACGATGATGATGATGATGATGATGATGATTATGATGATGATAGTGATGATGATGATGATGATGATGATGATGATGATGATGATGAGGAGGAGGAGGATGTTAATGATGGTGATGGTGGTGTTAATGATGGTGATGGTGATGGTGTCAATGATGATAAGGATGATAATGATGGTTGTGATGACAGGGATAATAATGATGATAATACAGACGACGACGATGATGATGATGATGATGATGATGATGATGATGATGATGATGATGATGATGATGATGAATATGATGATGATGATGATGATGATGATGATGATGATGATGATGATGATGATGATGATGATGATGATGATGACGATGATGATGATGATGATGATGATGATGATGATGATGATGATGATGATGATGATGATGATGATGATGACGATGATGATGATAACTACGATTATGGTGACTACGAAATGGTTAAATTCAACACAGACCTCTATCATACTCACGACGAAACCATCTCCCTGCCCCCGACAACCTCCACCGCCACCAACCACCATCTTCAACTGTTGTAAGACACGTCTACATCTAAAACAACAAATCGCCCTCTAAAACAGCATCCCCCGTCCATGACTCAGATCAGGTGAGTACAGCAGGCGTAAGGTGACCTACTTGGCTCTCTCATTACCCGCCGGTGCCCATGTCAAGAGCGGAGTCAATTACCGCCGTCAGGCTGCTCACGTTTCACAGTACAGCTCTGATACTACTGTTGTTTTTGTAAGGGCGAAAAGGGTAGCGGGAGACATGAGATAGAGATACAAAGTTTGATTTTGATTTTCGTACAGTGTTTGAGAATCGCCGCGGTAGGTCTGGCAACGATGATTAAGATGATAAGTTTAATAAGAATGTGAATATGATGATGATGGTGGTGATGTTGATGATGATGGTGATGATGATGATAATGATGATGATAATGGTATTGGTGGTGGTGGCGATGATATTGATGGTGATGGTGGTGATGATGTTGATGATGATGATAATTAAAGTGATGGCTGTGAGGAAGGTGGCTGTGGCGATGATGATGGTGATGATGATGATGATGATGCTGATGATGATGATGATGATGATGATGATGATGATGATGATGATGATGATGATGATGATGATGATGATGATGGTAAGGAGGAGGATGATGATGATGTTAATGGTACTGATGATAATAGTACTATAAGGATGATACTGATGAATGTGCTGGTGATGATGATGGTGGTGGTGAGGAGGCTGATAATGAAGATGACGATGATTAAAACGATGAGGATGATGATGGTGATTATGATGAGGAGGAGGGGGATAATGATGAGGAGGATGATGACTATGAACGGGATGGCGATGATGAAGGTGGTTGTGATATGGGTGATGACGTTGATGATGATTATGATGATAATGAATATGATGATAATGAAAGTGATGACAATTGTGATGATGAAAATAAAGTGATGATAATGATGAAGGCAGTAGTAGTATGAATGATGATAGTGATGATGATGATGACGATGGTGACGGTTAAGGTGTTTGTGGTATGAATGATGATGATGGTGCAAATGATGATGATGAAGTTGATGAAAGGTTCTAGACTGTCGCCTTCCTTATTAATATTATGCCATAACGAATAAATCAGCAAGCGATTTCGAATAAGTGCGAAACATAGATGAGCGTGTGTACACGTAGATCACTTCCTATAAATAGCGTCCATGTCCAGTGACCTACTAATGAAGGATCAGATTCGCTGGCTTGGTCACTTGATTCGCATGCCAGATCACAGGCTCCCTAAACGATTTCTTTTTACGGGGAGCTGCTTTGTGGTAAATGCTCTCAAAGCGGCCAGAGGAAACGATTTAAAGACACTCTGAAGATCTCACTAAAAGATTTTGGAATTCATCATGATACTTGGGAGACTGCTGCCAAAGACCGAAATTCGTGGCGTACATCACTACGCAAGGGTGCAGTCACTTGTGAAGCAACCAGGACTGCAAGAGCTGTGAAGAAAAGGCCGGACAGAAAAACCACTGCAGGAAATCCCCCTCCTGGAACGTCAAACATTCTTTGCCCACATTGTCAAAGAAAATTTAGAGCCAAAATAGGCCTTATCAGTCATTTTAGAACTCACGGCTCCATACTTTTAACCCCATTGGATGAAATGAACGGTTATCATCATTCTTGATGGACAAACAACAGGTCACGTGAAAGAAAACCCCGGGCACGTGGTCAGAATAGTCCTGATGCCTTACAAAGAAAACCAAACCACCAATCATTGTTAAATGCGCGTGTGATTGTGGCCTACACACATGCGATCTTCATGTTATGTTATGTTATGTTATGTTACTTTATGTAATCCTATGTTACTATATGGTTTGTTATGTTAAGTTGTGTTACTTTATGTTATGTTATATTATTGTGTGTTGCTTTATGTTATACTAGCTGACCCGGCCCGGCTTCGCCCAGAATCTGGTGGGGAGCATCTCATTTAATTCATATAAGTAGTCATATAAGTTCTCGTTCCCGTTACCGACTATCTGTCTGTCTGTCTGTCTGTCTATCTGTCTGTCTGTCTGTCTGTCTGTCTGTCTGACCCGGCCCGTCTTCGCCCAGACCCTGATGGGGAGCATCTCATTTAATTCATATAAGTAGTCATATAAGTTCCCGTTCCGACTATCTATCTGTCTGTCTGTCTGACCCGGCCCGGCATCGCCCAACTCCTGGTGGGGAGCATCTCATTTAATTCATATAAGTAGTCATATAAGTTCCCGTTCCCGACTGTCTGTCTGTCTGTCTGTCTGTCTGTCTGTCTGTCTGTCTGTCTGTCTGTCTGTCTGTCTGTCTGTCTGTCTGTCTGTCTGTCTGTCTGTCTGTCTGTCTGTCTATCTATCTATCTATCTGTCTGTCTGTCTGACCCGGCCCAGCCCATGGTGGAGAGCATCTCATTTAAATTATATAAGTAGTCATATAAGATCCCGTTCCCGACTATCTGTCTGACTGTCTGTCTGTCTTGGGTAAATGTAGGAGGGAGGAGGAAGAGGGAGGTGGAGGAGGGAAGAGGAGGGAGGAGGAGGGAGGAGACAGGAGGAGTAGGGAGGAATAGGAGGGAGGAGGAGGGATTAGGAGGAGGAGGGAGGAGTAGGGTGGAGGAGGAGGCGAGGAGGAGGGAGGAGGAAGAGGGAGGAGGAGGGAGAAGGAGGGAGGAGGAGAACGCAGGAGGAGAAGGGAGCAGGAGGAGGAGAGGGAGGAGGAGGGAGAGGGAGGAGGAGGGAGGAGGAGGAGAGAGTAGGAGGAGGGAGGAGGCGGAGGGAGAAGGAAGAGGGAGGAGGAAGAGGGAGAAGGAGGAGGGAGAAGGAGGAGAAGGAGGGGGAGGAGGAGGAGGGAAGAGGAGGAGGGAGGAGGAGGAGGAGGAGGAATGTGAAGGGAGGAGGAGGGAGGAGGTAGAGGGAGGAGGAGGAGGGAGGCGGAGAGAGGAGGAGGAGGGAGGAGGAGGAAGAGGGAGGAGGAGGAATGTGAAGGGAGGAGGGGGGAGGAGGTAGAGGGAGGAGGAGGAGGAGGAGGAGGTAGAGGGAGGAGGAGGGAGGAGGAGGAGGGAGGAGGCGGAGAGGGAGGAGGAGGAAGGAGGAGGGGGAGGAGTGAGGAGGAGGGAGGAAGAAGGAGGAGGAGGGAGGAGGAGTGATGAGGAGGAGGGAGGAGGAGGAGGGAGGAGGAAGAGGAGGAGGAGGGAGGAGGAGGGATGAGGAGGAGGGAGGAGGAGGAAGAGGGAGGAGGAGGAATGTGAAGGGAGGAGGAGGGAGGAGGTAGAGGGAGGAGGAGGAGTGAGGAGGAGGAGAGGGAGGAGGAGGAAGGAGGAGGGGGAGGAGGGAGGAGGAGGAGGAGGGAGGAAGAAGGAGGAGGAGGGAGAAGGAGGGATGAGGAGGAGGAGGGAGGAGGAGGAAGAGGGAGGAGGAGGAATGTGAAGGGAGGAGGAGGTAGAGCGAGGAGGAGGAGAAGGGAGGAGGAGGGATGAGGAGGAGGGAGGAGGGGGAAGAGGGAGGAGGAGGAATGTGAAGGGAGGAGGAGGGAGGAGGTAGAGGGAGGAGGAGGAGGAGGAGGAGTGAGGAGGAGGAGAGGAGTGAGGAGGAGGAGAGGAGGAGGAGGAAGGAGGAGGGGGAGGAGGGAGGAGGAGGGAGGAAGAAGGAGGAGGAGGGAGAAGGAGGGATGAGGAGGAGGAGGGAGGAGGAGGAAGAGGGAGGAGGAGGAATGTGAAGGGAGGAGGAGGGATAGGGAGGAGGGGAGGGAAGAGGAAGAGGGTAGGAGGAAGAGTGGAGAGGAGGAGGGAGGAGGTAGAGGGAGGAGGAGGAGGGAGGAAAGGGAGGAGGGAGGAGGAGAGAGGAGGAGGAGGGAGGAGGTAGGAGGAGGAGGAAGAGGGAGGAGGAGGGAGGAGAAGGAAGGAGGAGGAAGAAGGAGGAGGAAGAGGGAGGAGGATGGAGGAGGGAAGAGGGAGGAGGAGGAAGGAGGAGGAAGAGGAAGGAGGAGGAAGAGGGAGGAGGAGGAAGAGGGAGGAGGAGGATGGAGGAGGGAGAGGGAGGAGGGGAAGAGGAAGAGGGTAGGAGGAGGAGGGGAGAGGAGGAGAAGAAGGGAGAAGGAGGGAGGAGGAGAAGGAGGAGGAGGAGGAGGGAGAGGAGGAGGGAGGAGGCAGAGGGAGAAGAAGGAAGGAGGAGGAGGAAGGAGGGAGAGGAAGGAGGGAGAATGAGGAGGGGAGGAAGGAAAGGGAGGTGGAAGAGGAGGAGGAGGGAGGAGGAAAGAGGTAGGGGAGGAGGAGGTAGAGGGAGGAGGAGGAGGAAGGAAAGGGAGGAGGAAGAGGAGGAGAAGGGAGGAGGAGGGTGGAGGGAGGAGGAGGAGGTAGAGGGAGGAGGAGGGAGGAGGTAGGAGGAGGAAGAGGGAAGAGGGAGAAGAAGGGAGAAGGAGGAGGGAGGATGATGAGGGAGAAGGAGGCAGGAGGAGGAGGAGGGAGGCAGGAGGAGGAGGAGGGATGAGGAGGGAGAGGGAGGAGGAGGGAAGATGAGGGAGGAGGGGGAGGAGGCGGAGGGAGTAGGAGGGAGGAGGATGGAGGAGGAGGGGAGAGGAAGAGGGAGAAGGAAGAGGGAGAAGGAGGAGGGAGGAGGGAGAGGGATGAGAGGGAGGAGGAAGAGGAGAAGGGTGGAGGGAGGAGGTAGAGGGAGGAGAAGAGAGGAGGAGAGAGTTCGCCATTCCGAATTCATACTCGTCTAGTTCTTCCCTTCTACACGACTGTAGATAACTTCCTTACACATAAAAAGATGAATTGTTATTGATATTGCCGTGGCATGGAGGAATATCAGCAGCAGAGTTGATCCAAAAAACCAAAGACTGAGATCTACGGAGAGCCATGAACGCCTACGCCAGCCGGCACGGCACTTGATGATGATGATTGCCGTGTGACGATTCTGTATAGTCACGTCATTTTCTTCCCTTTCCCTAGCGTTTTGGTTCGGGGATTCTTTCATCATCATCATCATATATTTACGTACGTATTTTGGGAGGGGGAGGAGGGAGGAGGAGGAAGAAGGAAAAAAAACTATGACAGTTGACAGCTCTGGAATGAAAGGTAGGCGTGTAGAAAATTTCATCTCAATCGGATGGGCCGTTCGCGAACAAATAAAGGACATACATATATATTTACATACATATTTACATACATACACTTTGTTTTATAGATATAGATTATGGTATGTTACTTGATGTTATGTTATGTTACTTTATGTTATGTTATGTTACTTTATGTCATGATATGTTATGTTACCTTATGTTACGTTATCTTACTGTATGTTATGTTATATTATGGCATGTTTCTTTATGTTATCTTATGTCGAACAAAATCACTGTACACTGAGTATGCACAAGCGTTCCCAGCCAAACGATGTTGCAGCTATCCCAGAGTATTTCTACTTACTGTTCATTATGCAATAGGTCACTATCACTGAAGAAGAGAGAAAGAGAGAGCTGAAATTCTATGTAGAACCAGTTTTCCTGTATGGCAGTGAATCTTGGAATGTAAATGAACAAATTAAGAAGAAATTAGAAGCAACATAGATGTGGTTCCTGAGACGAATGTTGCGAATTCATTGGACTGCCAGGGTAACTAACAATGACTGCCTGAAACAAGCTAATGAAACTAGAACATTATATACAACAATAAGAAAGAGACAAACATCTTTCTTCGGTCATGTGATGAGAAGAGAGGCATTGGAGAACATCGTGACAACTGGAAAGATCGAGGGGAAGAGAGGCAGAGGCAGACCAAGAGAAATTATGCTGGATTAATTGAGACAGTGGCATTGAGGAATACCAACAGCAGAGTTGAACCAGAACACCAAAGACCGAGATCTATGAAGAGCCATGAACGCCTACACCAGCTGGTAGGGCACTTGATGATGATGATGGTTCCCTTTAGGGTCTTTGCTGGTGCTACGGAGTTGGTGCACTGAGATGGAGACTGTTAATATGGTCTATGAGGAAAATGGGGATAATTATTAAGGTTATTAAAATGGAGGTCAGCATGGCCGACTGAATAATAGTGTCTAATCTTAAACATCCGGCGTGCTGATGTCGAGCTAGCGGGTTCCACCCCGACACCGGTCAGTTGAACTAAAATAATGACTTCTCGTCCTTGACTTGGGGATGTGAATTACAAGTACCCCTGAAGTCCGTGTGGATTCGCCTAGTGGCGAGGGACACTGGTAATAGGCAAAGCTGATCCACGCACAAAATTCAGTCCACTGCTACTAGAAGAAGGGTGTATGGGAGACGCTTGACTTCAAAGTGAAGGAACGCCCGACTGTGAAACTTAAGGATAGAATGGGCAGATTCCAGGGAGTGAAGAGGCGGGGACAAGACAACGGTACTGGATAGGACATAAACTGGGAAAATACGATAATATAATAAATAGATGAAATTTTCACAGAACCCAACAGGGATGTGAAACAAGGAGACCAACACATAAACATAGAAATGAAGTGGAGACAGATATCAATAATATGGGTAGGACATGGAGGAAGCTGTGAAAGATTTGGCGTGAGTTGGTTGAAGGTCTGATTTCATATAGGGGATACAAGTTGGCAGCAGCAGAAGAAAAAGAGGAAGAAGATGAGGAGGAGGAGGAAGAAAAGGAGAAGGAAGAAGAAGAGGAAGGAGAAAGAAGAGAATGAGGAAAAAGAGAAGATGGAAGAAGAAGAAGAAGAAGAAGAAGAAGAAGAAGAAGAAGAAGAAGAAGAAGAAGAAGAAGAAGAAGAAGAAGAAGAAGAAGAAGAAGAAGAAGAAGAAGAAGAAGAAGAAGAAGAAGAAGAAGAAGAAGAAGAAGAAGAAGAAGAAGAAGAAGAAGAAGAAGAAGAAGAAGAAGAAGAAGAAGAAGAAGAAGAAGAAGAAGAAGAAGAAGATGAGGAGGAGAAAGAGGGGACAAGAAGGAATAAGACGGAAAAAGAAGGAAGAAGATGGATGAAGAAGGCGTAAGAAAGAAGCAGTAGAAGAAGAGGAAGCTTAACAAAAACAACTACACTAATTGTAAACTACGCTGTTAACAATGTCACGAGAAGCGGGTTTAGTGCACTGTTTTGAAATTCACCAAGACAGAAAGGAGACTAGGGTACTTTTACATGGCATCGGTGTGCAATAAAGGTTTTCCCCTTTGAAAACAAGCATTCATTTTCGCCCTAGCAAAGTAGAGGGGTAGTACAAAATGAGGGTGCTCATTCTGAACACTTAAGTTAGTGGGTATGTCGGTGTCTGATTCTGGTTAGCTTCACGTAGCGTGAAAAATGAAAGCGCACCAAATAATCGGAAGGTTCATCCATCTTCAGACGAAATGTGTGTGTGTGTTTGTTTTTTTCCGAAAGAAAAAGAAAGATCCATGAAATAAAAGCTGAACCCGCAAAGTTCAGATCTGTTGGGTGGGGGAGGGGGAGGGGGGGGGGGGGGTTATGAAGACGAAGGAAAGGGAGTGGGCTTGAACTGAACTTAAAACAAGAAGTGTTTCTAAAATTGCACCCGCCAGACGCCACACACCCTACAATGTCCAATTAGCTTTCATGTGGTTCCGTGGAATATGATAAATGAGTGTTCGGTGGGACCCGTGTCTGGTAATTTGTTGGGGGGTTTTGAATCTCATTCACATGGTCTCGTCTGGTTCATCAGCATCACGCGCCATGCTGTTCGGCAGATAGACTCATCTACGTGCGTAGATGTATTTTCTGTGCTGTTGAATATTTATTGATGCATTCATTCTGACAGGTCTTAGTCAGATATGTCTGAGCTACAGTATGACAGTAGACAGTACTACCTGCTTTCTGTTAGCGCTGAATGTTGGGCAGCGCCCACCAAATCCGACACCCCACATTGTGTCAATGGCTTCAATGCCATCTTACGGACGCGATTCGTAAGCCCGCTTACCCGCGTTCGAAACACAGTGATGACCGATATGGCAGCAGATCGCGTTGCGCTTGGTTTAAACGAAATTGATTGATTAGTTCATCTAGGAACCGACATCACAGCATTCGGGCCATTCCCATAGGCGCTCCGTCCCCATCCTCAGCAGCCAGCGAAGAGTTCCAACACCACTAGTACCAGTAGCAATCTGATTATATGTCCGTCTCGCCTTTCCTCTGAGCGTCGAGCCTCGGCCAAATCCCCTCGTCACTCCTCGCTGCCTCATTCTTGCCAGACCATGGTGATCCATTTGCTCCTCCGAGGTGTACACGTGCTCCCACAAGGCCTCAACCACGTCGTTTTAACGAGTTGGTATGGGAGCCGGTCGTTCAGAAAGCAATGGCAAACTACTGAACGGAATCTTGCCAAGAGATCAACAACAGCAGTATAATGATAGTGTTGACAGCGATGTCCTGTAAAAAGGATATGCCAAAGTAATCATCTTCGTATTTACCGCTGTTATCAGCATCCACATAACTATCATCATTATCATCCTAATCATGACATCATCAATACAATCACCACACCATCACTATCACCGACACCACAACCTTCACCTTCATCACCGTCACCACCACCATCACGACCACCATCACCACCACCACCACCACCTTCGTCACGAAGACCACCACGAAAACCATCACAACCACCACCACCACCACCATCATCATCATCATCATCATCATCATCATCATCATCACCACCACCGCCACCATCATCACTACGACCACCCCGACAACCATCACAACCTCCACCACCATCAATATCACCATCGCCACCAACATAATCATCACCACTACTACTACCACCACCATGATCATCCCCACCATCATCACCACCAATAGTATCACCATCAGCAACCCATTTCGCAGTCATCACCACCGTAGTTATCGTCGTTATCATCATTATCATCATTATCATCATTATCATCATTATCATCATTATCATCATCACCACATACTTATTCTTCACAGCCAACAGTTTTATCATCATCATCACAACCACCATCATATCATCATGATCATCGCCATCATCATCTCACAGCCACCTTCATCACAACTATCAGTTTAATCATTATCATCATGGCGAACATCACCACCATCATCATCATCAAAATCACCACCATCATTATCATGTTCACATTCTTTTAAAACTAATCATACTCACCATCGGTGCCAGCCCTACCGCGGCGATTCGCACCCGGAGTACTTGAATCAAAGTCGAACTTTGTATCTCTAACTCATGCCTCCCCCTACCCTTTTCGCCCTTACAAAAACAACAGTAGTATCAGAGCTGTACTGTGAAACGTGAGCAGCCTGACGGCGGTAATTGACTCCGCTCTTGACATGGGCACCGGCGGGTAATGAGAGAGCCAAGTAGGTCACCTCACGCCTGCTGTACTCACCTGATCTGAGTCACGGGCGGGGGATGCTGTTTTAGAGGGCGATTTGTTGTTTTAGATGTAGACGTGTCTTACAACAGTTGAAGATGGTGGTTGGTGGCGGTGGAGGTTGTCGGAGGGAGGGAGGGAGGGAGAGGCTTTCGTCGTGAGCGTGTTGGAGGCTGATGATGGATTCTACCATTTCTGATCTTGAAGAGGGGAAGAATAAAACCGCAGTACAGTCTTTGTGAAGATAATACTTTGGGTACAGGGTTGGGAGAAAAATATGTACCAGCTAATTCCCATAGGTTACAGATGACATGCACGTCAATGCATTTGACTTGAGAGTTTAAATGTTCATACTTCCAGTGGATTCATAACCAACAAAATCATTCGGTCAGCCAATCATTGAGCCAACCAGCCAAACTTCCAACCCACCAGCCAACCTTCCACCAACCAGCCAAAATTCCAACCAACCAGCCAACTTCCCAACCAACCAGACAAACTTTCAACCAATCAGCCAACCTTCCAACCCACCAGCCAATCTTCCAGCCCACCAGCCAACCTTCCACCAACCAGCCGACCTTCCACCAACCAGCCAACCTTCCAACCCACCAGCCAACCTCCCAACCAATCATGTAACCTTCAAACCAACCAGCCAACCTTCCAACCCATCAGTCAACCTTCCAACCAACCAGCCAACTTTAAAACCAACCAGTCAACCTTCCAACCGACCAGTCAACCTTCCAACCAACCAGCCAACCTTCCAACCAACCAGCCAATCGATCTTACAACCAATCAATCAATCAACCAATTCATCAACCTATCAACCAACCAGCCAACCTACCAACTCACCAGCCAACCTTCCAATCAATCAGCCAACTTTCCAACCAACCAGCCAATCAATAAAAAAAACTAACCAATTAATCTTACAACAAATCCATCAACCAACCAGCCAACCAACTGCGCTGTTTAGTAATTGAAAGATAAGATGGTGAAAACCATATCCCTACTTTACAACAATGGCTTAATAAAGTATTATGTTCCTCTGAATCAAAACTATTTACGATGGGAAGCCGATGATTTACACCACTGCCACTGAACTGCACTCAGTCACAGCTTCAAATTATTAATCTTTCCCAAGATTTTTCAAATAGGAAAACTTAGTTTTCAGGAACGTAATTTACAAGGTTTATTTTTTTATAAATCAAGCGCGAGAACAAATTTAATCAAATCATTCGCTTGGTGGTTACACAGTTTAAAATACCCCTGGATATCGAAGCGATTCCCTATTACCTTCATCAATTCTGGAGCTTCCCAACGTAAGGTTTCGTTTTTTGGAGGGTCATGCCGGGGTTGTCTAGACGCCGTCTCGAGACAACAACATCCAGGAGCACTGTCTGAACCTGCTGTTTGCCAGAGCATTAGCTTCCTTTGCCGACGCTTACGCTGACCTCTCTTGTCAGGTGAAAGTAGAAAGTAAACGATGCTGAAGGCTAACTTTTCTTTTTTAAGGGTGTGTCTTTAAAGTTTACTAAGGGGTCGTAAAAAATGTGCTGTGATTTAATCTTTTTCGTATTCTCTGCCCTGTTCACGAAATTATTTAACGAGTATTTAATACAATTACACATTCAATGCTTCTTTGCGGCTGCCGTTTTGATATGTCTGTCTAATTATTATTTATTGTCTTCTATACATGGAGGATGGTTGAAGGTTCACGTTAGCCGTTTATTTATTTGCTACTACGTAATTTTTATTTAATAAAGGTTGTGATTGTCTTTTGCCTATTCTTTTTCACACAATTATTCAACGATTTTTCAGTTCGATTACTTAGTCATTGCTTCTTTCTGGCTGCGCTCTTGATATGTCTGTGTATTTGTTATATATTTTATATCCATGCATGAAGTATGGTTCGTGGTTTATATTAGTCGTTTACTCATTTCCTAGTAGAGTAATTCTCATGCCTTCGTTGATTACTCCATTCTCACGTTAACATTGCTTAATTGTTTCTCTAGCGGGCAGTTGCAGGGATAGAAGGAGGTTCTAGAAATAAAGTACGTTCAGTAACATCTTCTAGGGTTGAAGGGGATCAATAACATCTTCTTGTATTGAAGGGGTTCAGTAACATCTTCTATAATAGAAGAGGATTCAGCAACGACAGTCTACTACAGAAGGGGTTTTAGTTTCAACTGCAGGAGTTAAAGGCAACTTCGTAACATCGGTCTATGGTGGATTAGTAACAACAGTCTATGATAGAAGGAGGTTCAGAAACATTGATTTAAAATTGAACGCTTTCTGTAACCATGATATAAGGTAAAGGTCTTCCACAAACATTGGTGTAAGATAGAAGGGAAGTTTAGTAACATCTCTCTATTCAATTCGATTATACCATTACTCCTACTCCGTTCAACCTCAAAACAGACGTTATATTAGTGTCCATCCCTGGCTCAGATTAATAGCCCTGTGACCGAGTCAGCCACAATTTTTTTTTTTGGCATATCCTTTTACAGGACATCGCTGTCAACACCAGCATCTTTAAGTTGTATGTTGATCTCCTGGCAAGATCACGCCCAGTAGTTTGCCATTGCTTTCTGAGCGGCCGGCTCACATACTCCGTAAGTTACCGATGCGATTCGAACCACTGCTGATACTCATCGTCATCACGTTACTGACGAGAGTATACGAGATTACGGAGAAAAGTCATAACCTCTAAGCCACGAAGCCGGCTCAGCCACAAATAGGACATTAATTTGAAGGCGATTGTTGTCCACAGACGGGTAATGGCACAAGGCTGACTAAATTCAGTAGCCACAAATAGGACATTAATTTGAAGGCGATTGTTGTCCACAGACGGGTAATGGCACAAGGCTGACTAAATTCAGTACAAAATTCAGTAACAGTAGTCTCTTAATCAAAAGAGGTTTACGATGTAAAATATTGATTGCCATCCTTACCACTAAACTGCACCCAGTCACAGCATCAAATTATTCATATTTCCCACGTTGTTGGCAATAGGGAAACATAGTTTTCATGTACTTAATTTAAAATCAAGCGCAAGGACGAATTCAATGGAAACATCCGGTCTGTATCTAGCTCGCTTGGTGGTTACATGGTTTAAAATACCTCTGGTTATCGAAGCGATTCCCAATTACCTTCATCAATTCTGGAGCTTCCCAACGTAAGGCTACTTTCCTCCTAGGGTCATGCCGATGTGTCTAGACGCCGTCTCGAGACAACAACATCCAGGAGCACTGTCTGAACCTGCTGTTTGCCAGAGAATTAGCTTCCTTTGCCGGCGCTTACTCTGACCTCACTTGTCAAGTGAAAATAGAAAGTAAACTATGCTGACGGCTATCAGACAAGCAATAATCTTTTTAAATGAACCATGGGAACATTAAATTATTGATGTGGTTTCATATTTCGTATTTTCTGTCCTTTTTTACGAAATTATTCAACGAGTATGTCATTCGGTTATTCGTTCAATGCTTCTTTTCATCTCTCCTTTTAATATGTGTCTGTCTTTCAATTATCTAATTTCTATCCACACATGAAGAGTTGTCGGTGTCTCACAATAGCCCACTTCTTATATGCTACTCTGCATTTTCTTATGTCTTCAATTCTTCTTCTTCCATTCGCTTGAAATTTGTCTACAACTGCAATGTTGTCTCTTGTATGAATTTAACTGTCTTTTTTAGTTCACTCAGTGGTCCATAGAGTTTATTTTTCAATGTTGTTTTTCTAGGCTAGAAGGAGCATCAATGATTATTCTCACATATATATTGCTTGTTTCTTTAACAGGCAGTTATTGGAAAAGAGGAGGTTCGAACACGGCCTTAAAATAAATAACGTTCAGTAACATAGGTCTAGGATAGAACGGGTTCTGTAAAATGTGTCTAGAATAGGAGGTTCAGTAACATTGGTCTGAGATAGGAGGTTTGGCAACAATGATCTAGGATAGAAAGAGGTTTAGTAACATCGTTATAGGATAGAAAGAGTTTCAGTAACATAGGTCTAGAATAGGAGGAGGTTAAGTAATATTGGTCCAGGTTAGAAGGAGGTTCAGTAACATCGGTCTAGGATAGAATGAGCTACAGTAACATTGGCCTGGGATAGAAAGAGGTTCAGTCACGTCGGTCTGGGATAGATGAATGTTCGGTAACATCGCTTTAGGATGTTGTTTGTCCATCGCGAATGATGATGACCATTCATTTCATCCAGAGGGGTTGAAAGTATGGGGCCGTGAGTTCTAAGATGGCTGATAAGGCCTATTTTGGCTCGAATTTTCTTTGACAATGTGGTCAAAGAATGCTTGCCTTCCAGGAGGAGGATCTCCTGCAGTGGTTTTTCTTTCCAGCCTTTTTTTCCACAGCTCTTGCAGTCCTGTTTGCTTCGCGAGCAACTGCATCCTTGCGTAATGATGTATGCCACGAAATAGTCTTTGGCAGCAGTCTCCCAAGTGTCGTGATGAATCCAAAAGCTTTTAGTGAGATATGCAGGGCGTCTTTAAAGCGTTTCCTCTGAATGCCTTGGGATTGTTTACCGCAACGCAGCTCGCATTAAAAAAATCGTTTAGACAGTCTGTGATCTGGCATGCGAGTCAAGGGACCAGCCCAACGAATCTGATATTTCATTAGAAGAGTGTGGATACTGGGCATAGACGTTCTTTCTAGGACTTCAGTGTCTGGAATATTGTCTTGTCATTTAATCTTCAATAGCTTCCTAAGGCATACTGTGTGGAAGTGGTTTAATTTCCTAGTATGTAGCTGGTAAACAGTCCAGGTTTCACAAGAATATAGCAGTGTAGATAATGCAACTGCTTTGTATACTTTCAGCTTGGTTTGCAGGCTTATTCCATTTCTGTCCCACACATTCGAGTACAGTCTGCCAAAGGCCACGCTGGCCTTGGAAATTCTTGCATTTACTTCGTCATCAATTTTGCAGCTTGGGACACAGTGCAGCCAGGATAGGAGAATTTGAAAACAATACTTAGTCTATGACCAATTCACTTTGATTTTCGGCACGGTGTGATTAGTCTCTGGAGCTGGCTGGTATATAACTACAGTCTTCTCCAAGTTGATATTTAACTCAAAGTTGGCACAGGCATATGAGAAATTTGAAACATTGTGTTCATGTCTGCCTCTGAGTTGGCATATAAAGCGCAGTTATCAGCAAACAGGAGCTCTCTGATGGTGTCGCTGCTAGTTTTGGTCTTAGCTTTCAGCCTTCTGAGATTGAATAACTTTCCAACCATACGGTAATTGATGTCTATTCCAATAGTAGTATAGTAACGTGGAAACGATGACCGTTTTTGCGGCGCACATCGCTTTTGCGCCGCAAAGGGCGATAACTCTCAGATCCTCAAAGGGCGATAACTCTTCGGGGTTTTTTTTAAATAAAAAAAGTAGGCGTATTCTAGTGACTCATCAAATTAGGCGTGGTAGTCAACTAACCCTAGTGATATATAGGTACTATAATGTACAACATACAAAATAACAAACAAACGACTCAAGTAAGGTATATAATAATTTTAATAAACCATGTATAGACAAAGTTATATTTTTTTTCTTGGCGGGGAAGTGTGGGAAAATCTGGAAGGTAGTACCGGGGAGTTATACTTCGGCGAAGCGTGGGAAAATCTGTGTGACGGTGGTCGTTTTCATAACAGAACGGGGTGTATGAGGGGTGGGGGGAAAAGTCATTAAGTAACGGGTTGTAAAAACGTTGGGGAGTGGTGTGTTAAAATATTTTGAACTGATAGCACATTGGCGATGTACATTAGTACGAATAGAAGGAATAGTTGAGGTGGCGATAGTAGTCATAGTGGGTATGGCTTAATGACATTAGTTGATAAGGGGTGGTTATTAGTGCTATGTAGAGGGTCATAGTGGCTTATTCACTAGCAGCACACGTATTACAAACGAAACCTTAAGAACTAAAGTAGTTGATTGTAATGGATATGGTGTAGTATCATTCAGTGTTAAGGGGTGGGTAGCAGGTAATAGTGGTCAAGAGGCGGTCAAGCAGTGGTCAAGTGGTCGACTGAGCACTTAAATTGTCGGGGAAAGTATTGTAGTGAAACAGTAGTGGATAAATTGATCGATGACATGGTTAAGAGGTGGTCAAGCAGTGGTCAAGTGGGGGTCAAGTGGGCCAGTGACCACTTAAATTGTCGGGGAAAGTATGTGTAGTGAAACGGTAGTGGATAAAGTGGTAGATGACGTGGTCAAATAGTGGTCAAGCAATGGTCAAGTAGGGGTCAAGTGGTCGAGTGACCACTTAAATTATCGGGAAAAAGTATGTGTAGTGAAACGGTAGTGGCTAAAGTGAATCGATGACGTGGTCAAGAGGTGGTCAAGTAGTGGTCAAGTGGTCGACTGATCACTTAAATTGTCGGGGAAAGTATGTGTAGTGAAACAGTAGTGGATAAATTGATCGATGACATGATCAAGAGGTGGTCAAGTGGGGTCAAGTGGTCGAGTGACCACTTAAATTGTCGGGGAAAGTATTGTAGAGAAAAGGTAGTGGATAAAGTGCTCGATGACGTGGACAAGAGGTGATCAAGGAGTGGTCAAGTAGTGGTCAAGTAGTCGACTGAACACTTAAAATGTTGAGGAAAGTACGTTTAGTGAAACGGTGATGGTAAAATAAGTAATGACATGGTCAATAGGTGGTGAAGTAGTGGTCAAGCAGTGGTCAAGTGGTCGGGTGACCACTTAAATTGTAGGGGAAAGGACGTGTAGTGACATGGTAGTGGTTAAAGTGGTAGATGACGTGGTCAATTAGTAGTCAAGTAGTGGTCAAGTGGTCGGGTGACCACTTAAATTGTAGGGTAGGGTACATGTAGTGAAATGGTGGTGGTTAAAGTGATCGATGACATGGTCAAGAGGTGGTCAAGTAGTGGTCACGTCATCGACTGAGCACTTAAATTGTAGGGTAAGGTACGTGTAGTGACATGATGATGGATAAAGTGGTAGATGACGTGGTCAAATAGTGGTCAAGCGGTGGTCAGGTGGTCGTCAAGTAGTCGACTGACCACTTAAATTGTAGGGTAAAGTAGTGTAGTAACATGATGATGGATAAAGTGGTAGATGACGTGGTCAAATAGTGGTCAAGAGGTGGTCAAGCGGTAGTTAAGTAGTCGACTGACGACTTAAATTGTACGATAAGGTACGTGTAGTGAAACGGTGTTGGTTAAAGTGATCGATGACGTGGTCAATTAGTGGTCAAGTAGTGGTCAACTGGTCGAGTGACCACGTAAACTGTCGGGGAATGTATGTGTAGTGAAATGGTAGTGGATAAAGTGATCGATGACGTGGTTAAGAGGTGGTCAAGCAGTCGAGTGACCATTTATAATCTAGAGGAAAGTACGTGTAGTGAAACGGTGATGGTAAAATAAGTAATTACGTAGTCAACGGTGGTCAAGTGAGAAAATGTTAGCGGAAAGTACGATTAGTGACATGGTAGTGGGTAAAGAATAGTGAAACAACAGTAGTAATACTAGTAACAATAGAGGTAGTTGTAGCGACAGCAATAGTAGCTGTTGCATTGGTAGAGATACAAGTCTCTTTATCGGCATGTGTAAAAGTCACACACACAAGAAGAAAGACACAAGTACGGCCGCATCACAATAATAGACAAACGTATACACACAGACATATACAGACAAGTACAGACACATCACAATAACAATGACACATACACACTCACAATAATAGACGAATAAATACACACTCGGACACAAAGGTACAGAGACTGCGAACAGCACATCCTTCCCCGTGTTTTGTAAATGGGTGCGAATTGTCCGAGAAAACTTCTTACCATTACTATTACTACTACCACCACAACAATCATACTATTATCCTACGTTGGTGGGTCCCTGGCGTACGTCATCGGCGCCATATGCAAAAGTCATTAAGTGGCTGGATGGTTGCTGAGAGATGTGATTCGTTGGTCGCACGGGGGTCGGTTCATAACTATTAAAACACTCACACGGTTCGTCAGCGGGTGCGTACGAAAAGTCATTGCTATGTGTCTATATACGAGTCGTTGTATCTTTTCCCAGAAACATATTTCCATTGTTTTACAACTTGTCTGGTCATTGCCATGTTTCACACCCAGACAAAAGTACAGGTTCTATGTATCATTTCAACATTCAAATAAGAAAATGTGTTAGACAAATTATTAAAATGTTGGCCAAAACAAGAAACATCTCAACCAAACTTATAAAAAGTAGGAAACTTTGTTAACCAAATGTGAAAAATATTTGCCAAGTAAAGAAATATCTCGTCTAAACTTACAAAAAAGTAGGAAAATGTGTCGACCAAAGTAGGAAGAATTTGTTAGTCAAAGATGAAAAATAGTGGTCAAGTAAAGAAATATGTCAACCAAACTTATAAATATCGCAGCCAAACTTATAAAATGTACGAGCATTTGTTAACCAAAGATGAAAACTATTGGCCAAATAAAGAAATATCTCAACAATACTTATGAAAAGTAGGAAACTTTGTTACCCAAATGTGAAAAATATCGGTCAAACTTATAAATGTCTCGTCCAAATTTATATAAAATAGGAAAATTTGTTAGCCATATGGTGAAAACATTGCTCAAACTAAGAAACATGTCGACCGAAGTAGGAAAATACGTGAACCAAAGTAATAAAATTGTTGACCAAATATATAAATATGTCGACCAAATTTATAAATATCCCCACCAAGCTTATGAACAGTAGGAAACTTTAATCAAATGTGAAAAAATATCGACCAACTAGGAAATAATGCTATCCAAATGGGACAAATATTGGTCAAGTAAAGAAATATTTCAACGATACGTATAAAATGTAGGAAACGTTGTTAGCCAAAATGGGGAAAATATTGACCAAGTAAAGAAAAATTTACACCAAATTTGCAAAAATTAGGAAAATGTGGTAACCTAATGAGAAAAAACATATTGGCCAACTAAGAAACCATGTTAGCCAAAATAGGAAAAAGTATCGGTCACACTTATAGATGTCTCGTTTAAACTTATAACATGTATGAAAATTATTTAGGCAAAAGTGAAAAATATTGGCCAAGTAATGAAATATCTCATCCGAACTTATAACAATTAAGAAAACATGCTAGTAACATCAAGAAATATGTCGACCGAAGTAATGCAATAGGCAAAACGATGGACAAACTTATAAATATGTCGACCGTTATAAGAAAATGTTACCCAAATTAGGAAAAATATTGGCCAAGGTATGAAATATCTCGACCAAACCTACAAAAAGTAGGAAAACATGACGACCAAAGTAGGAAAATTGGTTAGCCAAAGATGAAAAATAGTAGACCACTAAAGAAATATCACAGCCAAATTTTATAAAATGTATGAAAATGTGTTAACCAACGTTGAAATTTATTGACCAAGTAAAGACATTTCTTGTCCAAACTCATAAAAAGTAGGCAAATTTGTTAACTAAATGTCGGCCAAACTTATAAATATCTCTACCAAACTTATAAAAAGTAAGAAAATGTGTTAGCCAAATGTGAAAAATTTTGGCCAAGTAAAGAAATTGCTCATCCAAACTTATAAAAATGTCGACTGATATAAGAAAATATGGTACCCAACGTAGGAAAAATAGTGGCCGAGTTACGAAATAGCTCAACTAAACTTACAAAACTTAGAAAAACATGTCGACCTAAGCAGGAAAATGTGTTAGCCAACGATGAAAAATAGTGGCCATGTAAATAAATAGCGCATCTAAACTTATAAAATGTAGGAAATTTTTTTACCCAAATTGACAAAACTATTGACTATACTTATAAATATCTGGTCCAAACTTATGAAAAGTAGCAAACTTTGTTAACCAAAGGTGAAAAATATTGTCCAAGTAAGGACATATTGCAACCAAACTTATAAATATATCATCCAATCTTATAAAAAGTAGAAACATTTGTTAGCCAAATGGGAAAAAATGTTGGCCAAATACAGAAATAGCTCGACCAAACTTATAAAAATCTACGAAAAAATATTAGCCAACACAACTAAAATATTGACCAAAGTTATAAATATCACATCCAAACTTATGAAAAGTAGGAAACTTTGTTAACCAAATGTGAAAAAATATTGATCAAGTACAGACATATTTCAATCAAACTTATAAATTTGTCGTCCAAAGTGATAAAAACTAGGAAAATCTGTCAGCCAAACTAAGAAATAGCTATGGAAAAGTAAGAACTATGTCGACCAAACTAAGACAAATGTGTTACCAAAATTAGGGGAAAATTTAACTTCTGTAGTTATGTCAAACTTGTCTTGAACTTGTATCTGAAAAGACATTTCACAATACATAACCATCAATGTCAGCACTTTCCCGATTTTACATTTCCAAAAGCTCCAATCTACCATTCCAGTGTATCTGCTAAAGAAGCACTTATACAGACTAATCACTCATCTCTCCACACTCTTGGTTTTTCCTTTCTACCATAAAAATATCTCTGTCTTTCGTAGATGTCTTCACAACTTTTCCATGTGTCGTAGTATTTCTTGGGGTGAGGGAAGCATACTATTACATCTTAATAACGGGATAGATGCACTCTGGGAATACAATAAATCTCAGTCTACAGACCCCACCAGCCCTTGGATTCCTGTCTCTCTCACTATCAACCGCTGGACAATACCTTTTTCCCCTCTCATCCAGAACAGATGACACGACTCTGGTGTCTATACATAATGACTATGTGATATAATGTACAAGAGGAATGTTCATGAGAGAATCCTGGACTATATGATATAATGTACAAGGGGAGTGTTCATGAGAGAATCCTGGCCACCGCCAGGCGATAGAAGAAATGGCTATCTGGATTAGTCTCAGGCCGTCTCACTCATCACTGTACACTGGGTACGATACCACAAGGTTAAAGAGGTCACTCATCTGCACACGTAGCGTGGAATGTCTCTGCCGAGGTGTAGTCTCAATTGGAATGACTAGCACGTCAATGTGGTGACTCCAAGTTGCGGTGGTACGTTATGACTCCGGACTAACATCCCTGTAGAAGTTCTGAAGACCTGTCCTTCAAGCTTCCCTGGTAAGGCCTGTGCTAGACAACATTCCTAAGAAGCCACCATAATATTTAACCCACAATTAACAATGTCAAAGTTCTGGAACCAGATGGTGGTCTCTACTGGGATCAGGATGGGTATAACTGGGCCTATCAGCACAGAAAGTTGGCACAGTTCAAGTTGACTCTGTCACTCAAACGTCAGTACTGGTAGCACGTGACCCAGTAAGGAATGTAACAAGTGTTCCTATATGGTAGACTGTTCCCGGAACACCCGGCCATCATGAAATAAAGGGTACTGTAGTTCTTCTCTACCCGTTTGGCTAGTGGGTCATAATTTCAAAACTGTTCACAGACAAGAGGACACGATACTCGCCCGTGTGTAGCCATCATAATACTTGGTGGACTGACTGAAGATCATTTAGCGGTTTAGACGGGACTGGATTGTGGCGTCGTGACTTCCCGGCACGTGGTGTGGTGTAGAAGCCTCACTTCACGTCACATAGGTAAGCCAGCCATTTAGCAGCCTTCACTAAGTCATCTTCCTCTTGTCCCGTCACGTAAGTCTCTCAGAAAGTAGAACCTGCCAAAGATAACACCATGTGTGAATATCGTGACACAGACTTACCCCCAGAGGTACACGTTACCTATGTGTACTCAGCATAGGCCGGGGTCGCCATGACCCGGCCGGCAGCCTCACAGACCAGGATCCACTGCCAAAACTGAACTAGGTCTGGGTCCTAACAAGTGCTGGCTGAACCGTCCTCCGTCTCGAACCCGCCCAAGGTAGGGCTGTGTATCTGGTCATGGTGTCGGCGAAATCCTTCTGTCCAAAAAAAATACTTCTAAGGACACAATATACCAGGTTAGTAGGTTAAAGGTACATAGAGACAGACTGGCTCTGAAGGAGAGCCGGTGACCACCGAATTCCCCTCCCTCGGAGGTAGCCCCCTCTCCCTGGTTCGATTTTAGGATTACCTACTATACACGAGGTCTCCTGGAGCTCTAGCTCTGATCCAGGAATGTTATAGATTATACAGGGAAATCCCCCTGTAGCGGAAGTCCACTTCCCGTTCCCTCCTCCCCTAGTTAAGGTCAAAGCATTTGGAACGGTGTTCAGCTGGCTGTGACCAGCTCTGTCGCATTCCCCAGTTTCTCCAGTGTCAACATCTCAGGAACCAACTGCCTATCAAGATGGTGTTCCGTTACGGCAACCAATAACATAAAGAGTAAGAGGAAAGCTCAGCAAAGCCAGTGGTCGCCACACCAAAGAATTCGAACTTAGACACCCGCAATGTCCTTCGAATGACCTTCGACACGTCCGGCGACCATCGCATGGGTTTCGTCTAGTTCGGCCGAGTTCCCTGATACCTCACTCGACCTATGTTCTACAACGCCTTCGCCCACGTCCGGTTGTGTCGACTACGTTAGAGTTCTAAGGCCGCCCAGGAGTGAACTCGGACTACTAACACTATTGGGCCTGTCCGAAATGTTTATAACTATTTGTAGCGGCAATAACACGCATTCCCGTACTTGTACAATGGTAACGCAACAACAGGCCTACAATCCATCGTGTTCAACTCGCCTGCAGTGTTAAGTTAAAACACAAGCCCACAGGTTCACCCCTGACTGACCTTTGTGCGCCGGGCGGGACATGTGGTCGAACAGCTTCGTTTCAACGCGGTAGCGACACATTATTTATCTAAATATGTTTCACGTACCTTACGACAAACTGTGTATTCAGAATTGAGGAGCTCCCGTCCCAACACTGGACGTTCTGTCGGTTTTCTTTGATAAACAGCAAGACACTGGCTTCCTCTCTCCCATTTACGAATTAACACAGTCGTTCAAACACAACCTCTTGCTCCCACGGCCGGATTTCAACTGAGCCTCTCTTTGTTCTGAGACGGTTCTTGCGCATGCGTTAGCGGAACTGGTTGGGTTGAGCTTTTCTCACCCGAACAGCCTAGAAGACAAGGGCCACCAATCGCCCTTGCGTTGGGTACATTAATACCTCGGTTGTATCCCTTCGACTAGCTTTAGACTTACGGGAAAAGGGGAATTGGACTTGTGGGAGTATTGCTAGGTGAATTCTCAGCCGTTCCATGACACCATGTCACATCACCAAGAGCTTCAAACCTCCATTGTACATGAGGTCTAATGAAACAGACATAACAATATTTATGGTAAGGTCGTCTATGGTTCCACCTGGTATAGTTTCTGTATCATCTAGGTATTCTTCATCACGGAACCACTTCGCAGGGCTGCCATCTTCAACTTTCCATATCACAATGTCTGCTACACTAACCTTTCATTGTTCCTTCTTTCAACAATGCAACGGTTTTTTTTTTCTCGAAGCCTGCCTAAAATAACATTTCTTACGGTGTCCACTCTTACCTCACTTTAGTATTTCACATCCACAATAGCGGCAAGTCTACATACAACCAACACTGTCTGTTATAAAGTCGGCCTTTCTTAAAACCACGCCTGCCTAAGTGAACTCCTGAATACCAGCTACCACATCTTCTAACAGACTTTCAACGTTACATAACAAATAATACTAACATTCTTTTTGATTATAGAACAGCCGACTTCGGCTGACTAGCCAGATTTTCCAACCTAATGGAGGTAAAGCATCTGTCCCCCCTTAACCTACTAGGTGCTAATCTAAACAACGAATATGGTCATCGAAGGGAAAAAGTTAAATTGTAATTAAATTTTAAAACTAATAAATCGCAATTTTATTGCGCAAAATGTAAGCTCGATATAGTCCTATACCTAACCTATACCTATACTTAGTCTATATCTATATATTAAGTCAAGCGTACGATAAAATTGCGATTTATTAGTTTTAAATTTTAATTACAATTTAACTTTTTCAGTTCGATGACCATATTCGTTGTCTAGATTAGCACCTAGTAGGTTAAGGGGGGACAGATGCTTTACCTCCATTAGGTTGGAAAATCTGGCTAGTCAGCCGAAAATCGGCTGTTCTATAATCCAAAAAAATGTTAGTATTATTTGTTATGTAACGTTGAAAGTCTGTTAGAAGATGTGGTAGCTGGTATTCAGGAGTTCACTAAGGCAGGCGTGGTTTTAAGAAAGCCGACTTTATAACAGACAGTGTTGGTTTTATGTAGACTTGCCGCTATTGTGGATGTGAAATACTAAAGTGAGGTAGGAGTGGACACCGTAAGAAATGTTATTTTAGGCAGGCTTCGAGAAAAAAAAAACCGTTGTATTTTTGAAAGATGGAACAATGAAAGGTTAGTGTAGCAGACATTGTGGTATGGAAAGTTGAAGATGGCAGCCCTGCGAAGTGGTTCCGTGATGACGAATACCTAGATGATACAGAAACTATACCAGGTGGAACCATAGACGACCTTACCATAAATATTGTTATGTCTGTTTCATTAGACCTCATGTACAACGGAGGTTTGAAGCTCTTGGTGATGTGACATGGAAAATTTGTGAAGACATCTACGAAAGACAGAGATATTTTTATGGTAGAAAGGAAAAACCAAGAGTGTGGAGAGATGAGTGATTAGTCTGTATAAGTGCTTCTTTAGCAGATACACTGGAATGGTAGGTTGGAGCTTTTGGAAATGTAAAATCGGGAAAGTGCTGACATTGATGGTTATGTATTGTGAAATGTCTTTTCAGATACAAGTTCAAGACACGTTTGACATAACTACAGAAGTTAAATTTTCCCCTAATTTTGGTAACACATTTGCCTTAGTTTGGTCGACATAGTTCTTACTTTTCCATAGCTATTTCTTAGTTTGGCTGACAGATTTTCCTAGTTCTTATCACTTTGGACGACAAGTTTATAAGTTTGATTGAAATATGTCTGTACTTGATCAATATTTTTTCACATTTGGTTAACAAAGTTTCCTACTTTTCATAAGTTTGGATGTGATATTTATAACTTTGGTCAATATTTTAATTGTGTTGGCTAAAATTTTTCGTAGATTTTTATAAGTTTGGTCGAGCTATTTCTGTATTTGGCCAACATTTTTCCCATTTGGCTAACAAATGTTTCTACTTTTTATAAGAATGGATGATATATTTATAAGTTTGGTTGCAATATGTCCTTACTTGGACAATATTTTTCACCTTTGGTTAACAAAGTTTGCTACTTTTCATAAGTTTGGACCAGATATTTATAAGTTTAGTCAATAGTTTGTCAATTTGGCTAACAAATTTTCCTACATTTTATAAGTTTAGATGCGCTATTTCTTTACATGGCCACTATTTTTCATCGTTGGCTAACACATTTTCCTGCTTAGGTCGACATGTTTTTCTAAGTTTTGTAAGTTTGGTTGAGCTATTTCGTAACTCGGCCACTATTTTTCCTACGTTGGGTACCATATTTTCTTATATCAGTCGACATTTTTATAAGTTTGGATGAGCTATTTATTTACTTGGCCACAATTTTTCACATTTGGCTAACAAATATTCCTACTTTTTATAAGTTTGAAGGAGATATTTATAAGTTTGACAGATAATTTTCACAGTTAGTTAACAAATTTGCCTACTTTTTATGAGTTTGGACAAGAAATGTCTTTACTTGGTCAATAGTTTTCACCGTTGGTTAACACATTTTCATACATTTTATAAAATTTGGCTGTGATATTTCTTTAGTGGGCTACTATTTTTCATCTTTGGCTAACCAATTTTCTTACTTTGGTCGTCATGTTTTCCTACTTTTTGTAAGTTTGGTCGAGATATTTCATACCTTGGCCAATATTTTTCCTAATTTGGGTAACATTTTCTTATAACGGTCGACATATTTATAAGTTTGTCCATCGTTTTGCCTATTGCATTACTTCGGTCGACATATTTCTTGATGTTACTAGCATGTTTTCTTACTTGTTATAAGTTCGGATGAGATATTTCATTACTTGGCCTATATTTTTCACTTTTGCCTAAATAATTTTCATACATGTTATAAGTTTAAACGAGACATCTATAAGTTTGACCGATACTTTTTCCTATTTTGGCTAACATGGTTTCTTAGTTGGCCAATATTTTTTTTTTCTCATTAGGTTACCACATTTTCCTAATTTTTGTAAATTTGGTGTAGATTTTTCTTTACTTGGTCAATATTTTCCCCATTTTGGTTAACAACGTTTCCTACATTTTATACGTATCGTTGAAATATTTCTTTACTTGACCAATATTTGTCCCATTTGGATAGCATTATTTCCTAGTTGGTCGATTTTTTTCACATTTGATTAAAGTTTCCTACTGTTCATAAGCTTGGTGGGGATATTTATAAATTTGGTCGACATATTTATATATTTGGTCAACAATTTTATTACTTTGGTTCACGTATTTTCCTACTTCGGTCGACATGTTTCTTAGTTTGAGCAATGTTTTCACCATATGGCTAACAAATTTTCCTATTTTATATAAATTTGGACGAGACATTTATAAGTTTGACCGATATTTTTCACATTTGGGTAACAAAGTTTCCTACTTTTCATAAGTATTGTTGAGATATTTCTGTATTTGGCCAATAGTTTTCATCTTTGGTTAACAAATGCTCGAACATTTTATAAGTTTGGCTGCGATATTTATAAGTTTGGTTGAAATATTTCTTTACTTGACCACTATTTTTCATCTTTGACTAACAAATTCTTCCTACTTTGGTCGACACATTTTCCTACTTTTTTGTAAGTTTAGACGAGATATTTCTTTACTTGGCAAATATTTTTCACATTTGGTTAACAAAGTTTCCTACTTTTTATAAGTTTGGTTGAGATGTTTCTTGTTTTGGCCAACATTTTAATAATTTGTCTAACACATTTTCTTATTTGAATGTTGAAATGATACATAGAACCTGTACTTTTGTCTGGGTGTGAAACATGGCAATGACCAGACAAGTTGTAAAACAATGGAAATATGTTTCTGGGAAAAGATACAACGACTCGTATATAGACACATAGCAATGACTTTCCGTACGCACCCGCTGACGAACCGTGTGAGTGTTTTAATAGTTATGAACCAACCCCCGTGCGACCAACGAATCACATCTCTCAGCAACCATCCAGCCACTTAATGACTTTTGCATATGGCGCCGATGACGTACGCCAGGGACCCACCAACGTAGGATAATAGTAAGATTGTTGTGGTGGTAGTAGTAGTAGTAATGGTAAAAAGTTTTCTCGGACATTCGCACCATTTACAAAACACGGGGAAGGATGTGCTGTTCGCAGTCTCTGTACCTTTGTGTTCGAGTGTGTATTTATTCGTCTATTATTGTGAGTGTGTATGTGTCATTGTTATTGTGATGTGTCTGTACTTGTCTGTATATGTCTGTGTGTATACGTTTGTCTATTATTGTGATGCGGCCGTACTTGTGTCTTTCTTCTTGTGTGTGTGACTTTTACACATGCCGATAAAGAGACTTGTATCTCTACCAATGCAAACGCTACTATTGCTGTCGCTACAACTACCTCTATTGTTACTAGTATTACTACTGTTGTTTCACTATCCATTACCCACTACCATGTCATTAATCGTACTTTCAGCTAACATTTTCTCACTTGACCACCACTTGACCACCGTTGACTACGTAATTACTTATTTTACCATCGCCGTTTCACTACAGTACTTTCCTCTAGATTATAAATGGTCACTCGACTGCTTGACCACCTCTTAACCACGTCATCGATCACTTTATCCACTACCATTTCACTACACATACATTCCCCGACAATTTAAGTGGTCACTGGACCAGTTGACCACTACTTGACCACTAATTGACCACGTCATCGATCACTTTAACCAACACCGTTTCACTACACGTACCTTACCCTACAATTTAAGTGGAAAGTCTACTACTAGACTACCACCTGACCACTTCTTGACCACTATTTGACCACGTCATCTACCACTTTATCCATCATCATGTCACTACAGTACCTTATCCTACAATTTAAGTGCTCAGTCGATGACTTGACCACTACTTAACCACTATTTGACCACGTCATCGATCACTTTAACCACCACCATGTCATTACATGTACCTTACCTTACAATCTAAGTGGTCACTCGACCACTTGACCACTACTTGACTACTAATTGACAACGTCATCTACCACTTTAACCACTACCAGGTCACTACACGTCATTTCCCCTACAATTTAAGTGTCACCCGACCACTTGACCACTGCTTGACCACTACTTCACCACCTCTTGACCATGTCATTACTTATTGTACCATCACCGTTTCACTAAACGTACTTTCCTCAACATTTTAAGTGTTCAGTCGACTACTTGACCACTACTTGACCACTCCTTGATCACCTCTTGTCCACGTCATCGAGCACATTATCCACTACTTTTTCTCTACAATACTTTCCCCGACAATTTAAGTGGTCACTCGACCACTTGACCCCCACTTGACCACCTCTTGACCATGTCATCGATCAATTTATCCACTACTGTTTCACTACACATACTTTCCCCGACAATTTAAGTGATCAGTCGACCACTTGACCACTACTTGACCACCTCTTGACCACGTCATCGATCACTTAGCCACTACCGTTTCACTACACAACTTTTTTCCGATAATTTAAGTGGTCACTCGACCACTTGACCCTACTTGACCATTGCTTGACCACTACTTCACCACCTCTTGACCATGTCATTACTTATTGTACCATCACCGTTTCACTAAACGTACTTTCCTCAACATTTTAAGTGTTCAGTCGACTACTTGACCACTACTTGACCACTCCTTGATCACCTCTTTACCACGTCATCTACCACTTTATCCACTACCGTTTCACTACACATACTTTCCCCGATAATTTAAGTGGTCACTCGACCACTTGACCCCCACTTGACCACTATTTGACCACCTCTTGACCATGTCATCGATCAATTTATCCACTACTGTTTCATTACAATACTTTCCCCGACAATTTAAGTGCTCAGTCGACCACTTGACCACTGCTTGACCGCCTCTTGACCACTATTACCTGCTACCCACCCCTTAACACTGAATTATACTACACCATATCCGTTACAATCAACTACTTTAGTTTTTAAGGCTTCGTTTGTAATACGTGTGCTGCTAGTGAATAAGCCACTATGACCCTCTACATAGCACTAATAACCACCCCTTATCAACTAATGTCATTAAGCCATACCCACTATGACTACTATCGCCACCTCAACTATTCCTTCTATTCGTACTAATGTACATCGCCAATGTGCTAACAGTTCAAAATATTTTAACACACCACTTCCCAACGTTTTTACAACCCGTTACTTAATGACTTTTTTCCCACCCCTCATAACCCCGTTCTGTTATGAAAACGACCACCGTCACACAGATTTTCCCACGCTTCGCCGAAGTATAACTCCCCGGTACTACCTTCCAGATTTTCCCACACTTCCCCGCCAAGAAAAAAAATATAATTTTGTCTATACATGGTTTATTAAAATTATTATATACCTTACTTGAGTCGTTTGTTTGTTATTTTGTATGTTGTACACTATAGTACCTATATATCACTAGGGTTAGTTGACTACCACGCTTAATTTGATGAGTCACTCGAATACGCCTACTTTTTTTTTATCAAAAAAACACCCCGAAGAGTTATTGCCCTTTGAGTATCTGAGAGTTATCGCCCATTGCGGCGCAAAAGCGATGTGCGCCGCAAAAACGGTCATCCTTTCCACGTTACTATACTACTTCCAATGTCGTTTTCGAGAGCATTCGTCAGCATAGCTGAAAACATGAGACTGAACAGTGTTGGTGCCAGGACAGCCTTGCTTCACTCCATTAGTGACAGGAAAGGGTTCAGACAGCCCACCACTTTCCTGTACTCTTGCCTGCATACCATCATGAAATAACCGCACTATTTAGACAAACTTTTGTGGACAGCCATTGTATCGCCATAACCGCCCACAGTCCTTGCCTGCTTACTGTATCAAAAGCCTTGGTAAGATCATTGAAAGTGGAGAACATTTCTGAGTTCTGTTCCTGACATTTCTCTTGCTACTGCCTTGTTGCGAAAATCATGTCAACAGTTCCTCGTTTTTTATTTTTTATTTCTGAAGCCACACTGACTCTCAGGAAAAAGACGTTGGTCTAAAAGTGATGTGAGGCGATTGAGAAGAATTTTGGCGAGTATCTTCCCTGCAATTGAGAGCAAGGAGATGCCTCGGTGGTTGTCACAGGATTGGTGGTTTCCTTTACGTTTGTAAAAGTGGACTATTGACGCGTCCTTAAAATCTTGTGACATGGTCTCGTTACCCATATGTTTATAAAGACTTGGTGAAGCTGCTCTATTAGAACAGGTCCACCTGCTTTGTATTAGGGACGTTCATTTGAAACCCGTTCAAATGGCTTTATTACAAAAGCATGAAAGAAACATTAACAGGTGTGGTAGAATTAAATAAAGCATTCATTTCGATTGGATTATGAACCATGGATTGGTCAGAAGAAGTCGCCATAGGCATTCAGGCAAGCATCCCATTGCTTAGGTAGGCGGCGAATACCGCCGCAAAAAAGGATTGTGGTTGCTCACTGAACCAAGTGTTTACCACGTTCATTACATCTGCATCTGTGTGAAATCATTGCCCCTTGAAAGCTTATTTTAGAGGTCCGAACAAATTAACATCACATGGTGACAAATCAGGACTATAGGCTGGATGTTGCAGAATTTCCCACTTCTACTTTGCTAATGCTTTCTGCACAATCTTTGCGACATGCGGACGAGCATTATCATGCAACAAAATCACAACGCGAGAAAGCATGCCGAGTCGGTTATTCGTGGTGGCTTTCTGCAGCTTGTCTAGTGTTTGCAAGTAGTGGGTAGAGTTGATGTTGACACCAGGTTCTTTAAAGTCGGCCAACAATAGCCCTTCATGGTCTGAAAATGCGCTCAGCATAACCTTACCAGTGGAAACCTGTAACTTGAATTATTTTTTTTTTTTGGCTTTTGGTGTTCCAGCATGCTTCCATTGCATGATTCCTTGCTTTATCTTTTGCTGCTCGGCTCAAAGTGGTGATACCATGATTCATCGCCTGCCACTATGCGGAAGAGAAAGGTCTAGGGTAAAAGGGGGCGCAGTAACAACAGTTTATGATTGAAGGTGGTTCAGTAACAACTGTTTAGGATAAAACGAGATTATGTAACGTCGGTCAGTAATAGATGGGAGTTCGGTAACAACGGTCTGGATAGAATATGTCTGTGACCATGGATTATGATAGCAGGGTGTTAGTATCATCCCGCTAGGATAGAAAATTAATTTATTAACAACGATATGGGATAAGATGGGATATTAACAACTATATGTGATAAGAGAACATGGAATGTACGGACACTATATCGAGCTGGAGCGGCTGAAGAACTAACCCGGGAGCTGGTTGAATATCAAATGGATATAACAGCAATTCAAGAAATAAGGTGGCCAGGAGAGGGTACTTTAGAGCAAAATGGAATGATTGTAATATATGGAGGAAACACCCAAAATAAACATGAATTAGGAACAGGTTTTGTCATCAAAAAAGATTTATGGGGGAACGTTCTAAACTTTAAAGCTGTTAATGACATAATTAGTAAATTACGAATAAAAGGTAAACGGAAAAATATAACGATGATTAATGTACATACACCTACTGAAGAGAAAGAAGATGACGTTAAAGAAGACTTTTATAATGATTTGGAAGATGTCATAGAAGAAACCCCCAAACAGGACATCCTGATTGTGCTGGGAGACTTCAATGCAAAAATAGGTAGAGAGCAAACTCATAAAAAAGTGGCCGGTATGGAAAGCCTACATATAACATCAAATGATAATGGATGGAGAGTCATCAACCTGGCAGAAGCCAAAGGACTGCAGATTAGCAGTACCAGACTACAAAGAAAGGATATACACAAACAAACTTGGAAATCATGTGACAAGAGAACCTATAATCAAATAGATCACATTTTAATTAACAACAGAAATGCATCAAACATACAACAAGTTAGAAGTTATAGAGGAGCTGAGTGCCACAGCGACCACTTCCTCGTTGGAGCAAAATTTAAAATAAAACTTAAGAGAGCTTTCTATACTAAATTACAAAGATTACACCCAACATATAACAGAGAAAAACTACAAGAAATTACAGTCAAAGAGAAATTTACAGATGAAATAAAATGTAAACTTGAAACTCTGCAAAACCCTTTGGAGGAAAGCGTTGACCAAACTTGGTTGAACATCAAGAATACAATTCAATCTACCGCAGAAGAATGTCTTGGTGTGTTAACCACGCATAGAAAGAACAGATGGTTCAATCAAAAATGTGAAGAAGCAGTCATTAGGAAAAAGAATGCCAGACATTTATGGTTAAATGACATCAACAACATCCAAAAGGAAGAGCAATATAGAAATGAATGTAAAGAGGCTACAAAAATAGTTCGACAGCAGAAGCGAGAATATATGAGTAATATAATCAAAGATATGGAAACTAATCACCAGAAAAACGAATGCAGAAAGTTTTTTAAAGATCTGAAGTCAATGAAACGAGGGCGCCAACACAACATATATGGTTTAAAAGACAAAAATGGGAATATGATAAATACCAATGAGGAAATGTGCAACACATGGAAAGAATATTTTGTTGAATTACTAAATTGTGAAGCTCCAAGTAACACTTTCCCACAGGAAGAGGTTCTAACGTGTGAACCACAAATTGAAGAACCTGCATTTGAAGAAATCCTATATGTAATCACACGACTTAAAAACAATAAGACAACTGGGGCTGATGGAATTGCTGCAGAATTTATAAAGGCAGGTGGCCATGCATTACATCTAAAGCTATACGAACTAATAATAAAAATCTGGAGGACAGGAGAATTACCCCATGATTGGAAAGAGTCATTATTGATACCTATTTTTAAGAAAGGAGACAAGTACCAATGTGAAAATTATAGAGGAATATCACTACTGTCCACAAGCTATAAGATACTATCCGCAGTATTACTAAATAGACTAAAATCATATTCAGAAGACATATTAGGTGACTACCAGGCGGGAATTAGACAAAACAGTTCAACAATAGATCAGATATTTATCTTACGACAAATAGCTGAGAAACATTGGTAATATAAAAGAGATCTCTATAACATTTTGTGGATTTTAAAAAGGCTTATGATAGTGTTTATAGGAATAGTCTATGGAATGCTATGCAGGAATTTGGAATACCAAGGAAGTTAATCAACATGGCCAGACTATGCTTGGAAGATACTTATAATATAGTAACATATAAAGGCAGGAAATCAGACCCTTTCCAAATAACATCTGGCTTGAAACAGGATGATGCACTGTCGCCGCTACTCTTCAATCTGGCTCTAGAGAAAGTTGTAAGGAGGGTAAAGGAGGAATGTGATATTGGAGGAACATCCAAACTGCTTGGTTATGCCGATGATATAGATATTATAGGGGAAAATGAACAAAAGACATTAGAAATATTGACTAACTTAAAGGAGAAAGCCCAAAAGATGGGGCTGGTTATCAACCAAGATAAGACAGAATATATGGTAATTTCAAGAGAGAAAAAAAACTCTGGCCACATACTAATAGATAATATGACCATTAAAAGAACAGAAAAAAAAAACGCTGGCCACATACTAATATTTAATATGACCATTAAAAGAACAGAAACATACAAATACCTGGGTACAATCTTCAACTGCTCCAACATCATAAGGGAAGAAATATAAACTAGAATCAATTCTGGAAATAAGATATTCTATGCACTACAACATCTACTAAAATCACATGCGCTGTCTCGTAACACCAAAATCACAATATACAAAACACTGATCAGACCAGTTGTGCTGTATGGCTCTGAAACCTGGAGTACATCGAAAGGAGACGAAGCCTTGTGAGAACAAAGTTTTAAGATGCATGTTTGGACCCATTAGGGATACACAAAGTGGAGAGTGGAAAAGAAGAAGTAACAAAGACATTTATGATCTGTTTAAGTCCCCGCTAATCACTGGTATCATGAAGGCTAATAGACTACAATGGCTGGGGCATATGGAAAGAATGAAAGACAATAGGGAAACAAAACTCGCTTACACTCAGGAAATAAATGACCGTAGATCCCGAGGTAGACCAAGAAGACGGTGGAGAGATAATATATATACAGACCTACAAGCACTTGGAATCGACGACTGGCAATCGAAGGTCAACAAGAGAGACGAATGGAGACGGATTGTATCTGCAGCAAAGAACCTCAATGGCTCGGAACGCTGAAGAAGAAGAAGATATGGGATAAGAGGGCTTCTGTAACAACGATCTAGAATAAAAAGTGCGTCTGCAACAACGATCTAGGATAGAATGGGGTTCTTTAACAACGATCATGGATCATTGAAGGGGGCTTATGTAATAATGCTTTAGGATAGAAGAGGGATTCTGTAGCAACGATCTAGAATAACAAGGGCTTCTGTAACAACGATCTATGATAGAAGGGGGTTCTATAACAATGATCAGCGATAGAAGGGGATTACGTAACAATGATCGAGGATAGAAGGGGATTATGTAACAGTTCAGTTCAGTTCAGTCCAACATCACAGCAACGGATGGTCCCCATTATGCTCCGTTCCTATGCCAGTGAATATCACACAAAACGCTCCCCACTGCCCCATGTGAAAAGTGGAAAAGACAGGAGTCTCGACAGACAACAGCTCGCTCAGGCAAACTGTGCATAATGCCACGCAATATTCACCCTTGATGGAAGTGGCAGTAACAATGATCTAGGATAGAAGGGGTTTCTGTAACAATGATCTATGATAGAAGGGGGTTCTCTAATACTGATCTAGGATATAATGGAATTCTGTAACAATTATTTAAGATAGAAGGGGAATCTGTAATATCGATATAGGATAGAAAAGGGTTCTGTAAGAACGGTCTAGAATAGAATTTGTTTCTACACCAACGGTCTAGAATAGAATTTGTTACCACACCAACGGTCTAGAATAGAATTTGTTACTACACCAACGGTCTAGAATAGAATTTGTTACTATACTAACGGTCTATGATAGAATTCTTACTACACCAATGGTGTAGGGTAAATTGTGTTACTACACCAGCAGGTCTATGATATAATTCTTTCTACAACAACGGTCTTGGATATAATTTGTTACAACACCAGCGGTCTAGAATAGAATGTGTTACTATACAAACGGTATAGGATAGAATTTGTTACAACACCAGCGGTCTAGAATAGAATGTGTTACTATAAAAACGGTATAGGATAGAATTTGTTACCACATCGAACGGTTTAGGATAGAATTTATTACTACATCAACGGTCTAGAATATAATTCATTACTACAACAACCGTCTAGGATAGAAATTGTTATTACACCAAATGTCTAGGATAGAATTTATTACAACACCAACGGTCTAAAATATGATTTTTTTACTACACCAATTGTCTGGGTTACTACACCATCGGTCTAGGATAACAGAGAACTCAACATCATCAATTTATTATTAAATATAAATTGAGTAAGAATGGTCTAGGATGGTAGAGATGTTCAGTAACAATGGTTTATAATAGCAGGGTGTTCATTAATACCATCAATAAATTAAAATCAGTTCTGTAACATCGGTCTATGACAGAAGGGCAGTTCATTAACATCGGTCTGTGACGGAAAGAGGTTCAGTAACATCGGTCTAGGGTAGAAGGACAGTTCAGTAACATCGGTCTGTGACAGAAGGGCAGTTCAGTAACATCGGCCTATGACAGAAGAACAGTTCAATAACACCGGTCTGTGACAGACAGAGGTTCAGTAACATCGGTCTATGATAGAAGGACAGTTCAGTAACATCGGTCTGTGACAGACAGAGGTTCAGTAACATCGGTCTGTGACAGACAGAGGTTCAGCACATCGGTCTGTGACAGACAGAGGTTCAGCACATCGGTCTGTGACAGACAGAGGTTCAGTAACATCGGTCTAGGATAGAAGGACAGTTCAGTAACATCGGTCTGTGACAGACAGAGGTTCAGTTACTTCGGTCTGTGACAGAAGGACATTTCAGTAACATCGGTCTGTGACAGACAGAGGTTCAGTAACATCGGTTTATGATGGAAGGACCGTTCAGTGACATCGGTCTGTGACAGACAGAGATTCAGTAACATCGGTCTAGGATAGAAGGAAGCTCTTTAACATCGGTGTAGGATAGAGGGAGTTCGGGGGCAAATGTCTAGAATTAAGGGGTGGGTTACTATATCTAGCGACAACACCCAGGAGTCTCCTAGAAAATTACACATAAGAACCAAAGGACGGAGTCCAGAATCGAACCCTCGACCATCCGAGCTTGAAGGCGACGGCTTAATCGCTTCACCATAGATACGTCCGCTAAGAATAGGTCTAACCTAAGCAAAGTCTTGGAAAGATCAGCAGCTATATGCAGCCAGCATGACTTTTCTGGTAAACAACGGGCATTGTACCTCGTCTCCATAGCCAAATCATTTGCTTGAGTACGTCAGCTGCCAACACTTTTATACATTGTATATTGGCTCGCCTGCAAGTTTCACCAGCCAGTCTCAACTTGGTCATCAAATATTTCTGACCTCATCTATTCTGACAACTTTCACGTGTTCTTGCAGACGGGGATTTTTTTTTCTTTCCCATTGACCTTGGGCAACCCAGACTAATAACGGGTGCCAGGAGACTGTATGGGGACATAAAGGCGACTAGTGATATTTAGACCACGTAACCCATCGAGTGACGATTGGTCTAGAGTTGAGTCAAGAATGGACTTAGCGGCACCTAGCAATTCCTACACGCGCTGCGTTCTCATCTTCAACAAGCAGCGAAGAGTCCCAATACTAATGGCACCAGTTGCAATCTGATTATGTGTCCACCTGACCTTTCCTCGGAGAAATTAGTGTCGGTCAGATCCCCTGGTAACTCTATATTTAGGTATTGCAAACTAAAGGTGTCATATATGCGTCTTAAGGCGCATATGGCATATAGTGCAAGACCCATATGCGCATAAACCAACCGAAACTCGGTGGCTGATGCGGTCAGTGTGACTCTGGACAGAGAACATAGATCTAGCACCATATATCCAATACGTTCTTGGCATGAACTGCATGTTTAGAAAATTGGCGGCCGGCTGGTCGCTGAACTAACTGGGTTGCCATATGCAGTAATGTATGGCTGCTGGTTTTCTAGTGACTGCCGCTTCCATCGACGATGAACTGTATTTTTTGTGAATGACTTTTGTGTTGGCATTCTGGCGGTGGCATTATACATAGTATACCCGTGCGGGCTGTTGGTTTGTCGGGACTCCTGCCTGTTTCACTCTTCACATGGGGCAGTGGGGAGCAATGTGTGTGATATTGACTGGCACAGGAGCGGAGCATAATGGGGCGTGACGTTGGAACCGCTACTAACTAACTAAACGTGGTCTTTCGCATTCCTGTTACGAACATATTTTGGGAAATAAAGTAACGTAAATTACAGTAAAGTAAAGTAAAGTAAAGTAAAGTAAAGTAAAGTAAAGTAAAGTAAAAGAGGTAACATTTACGGGTTATACGTCCCTGTCAATTGGCGTAGACATGGGGCACCACGCGTTGCCTCTGACGGTGGGAGAAACCTACAGGTGTCACTGATCAGCTACCGCCCGCCTCAAGCTGGGCAGCCCCCGGCCAATTGGGTGCTGATCCGCCACAGCCTGCCTGCTTCAATTGGTGCTTGGGGCTAGGACAAAATCTGAATCGCAGGGTGTAAAACCATTGCACTAGGTACTAATAAAAAGAAAAATAGAAACCTCAAGCTACGGCTTGCAACCTGGAACGTGAGAACCATGTCCAGGATTTTCCACTGACTTGGCCAATATTGACGATGTGAGAAAAACGGCTGTTATTGATGCCGAACTGAACTCAATCGTCTTAACATTGATATTGCTGGCCTGCAGGAGACTCGCCTCGCTGAGGAAGAGTCGCTCAGGGAAAACAATTACACATGTTTTTGGAAGGGTAGAGGGCAGGCAGAAAAAAGGCAACACGGTGTGGGCTTTGCAGTGAAGAATTCGCTACTGGGAATGATTGAAATTCCAGCAGGAGGAAATAAAAGACTATTATCCCTGCGCTTGGCAACCTCTTGTGGTTTTGCCATCATTATTACTGCATATGCACCGACACTCGATTCCTCTGATAATGTGAAGGATTCGTTCTATGAGGAGTTAGACTCCGAGATCAAAGCAGTTCCAAAATCTGACTACATTTATATGCTCGATGATTTCAATGCTCGTGTGGGCAAGGACTCGAGTTCATGGCCAGTGTGCCTTGGAAAATGCAACATCGGTCGCATGAATGAAAATGGGCAAAGGCTGCTGGAACATTTCACCAGAAATGATCTATGTATTACAAACTCATTTTGTAAAACAAAAGAGCTGTATAAGGTCACATGGAAACATCCAAAATCCGGCCATTGGCACCAGCTGGACTTCATCACCATATATCATTGACTCGAAGTTACCACAGTGCTGACTGTGATACGGATCATTCTTTGGTTGTTGCAAGGGTTAGACTGAGACCAAAGAGAATCTACACAGCTAAACACAAATCTAGCCCCAGGATTAATATTATTAACACTCACGATCTTGAAAAGTGCTTTCAGTTTCAACAGCAACTTGAAGACCCGTTCACTGATACACCAGAAAATTGTACAGTCAATGAAAAGTGGGGTCAACTTAAAGAAACTCTTTATAAAACTGCCGTTGGGGCTTACGGCACTGTGGATCATAAGAGGCAGGACTGGTTTGCTGCAAACAGCCAGACTCTGCAGCTCTTGATTGATAAGAAGAAGATATCTCTCTTAAGAAACAAGGAAAGACCAACGCGTAACACTCTGAGTGAGCTAAAGCAAGCTAGGAAGGATGTGCAAAAGGCTGCCAGGCAGTGTGCAAATGATTATTGGATCAAGTTATGTGAGTCCATTCAAATCGCAAGTGATAAGGGAAACATCAGAAGCATGTATGAAGGAATAAAGAAAGCCTGTGGTCCATTGATCAAAAGAAGTGCACCATTGAAAACCATGACTGGAGAAACAATAACTGATAAGAAACAGCAGATGGACAGATGGGTAGAGCACTATTTGGAGCTTTAACCAAGTGAGACCAAACTAGCGGATGATGCCCTCAACGCCATAGAGGCTCTACCAACTCTTGACCACCTGGACACACTTCCCACCATAACAGAAGTTAAGTGTGCTATAAATGAACTTGCATCTGGCAAGGCTCCAGGTAAGGATGGGATTCCAATAGAGGTTATCAGGAGTGGGCAAGACACACTCACTCTACAGATCCACCAGCTAATAGAGCTATGCTGGCGAGAAGGACAAGTCCCACAGGATTTCAAAGATTCAAGCATCATAACACTGTACAAGAACAAGGGCGATCGGAGCGACTGCAACAACTATAGGGGTATCTCACTTCTGTGTATTGTTGGAAAAGTATTTGCCAGAATTGTTCTGCGCAGACTTCAAGTCCTAGGAGATCAAGTCTGCCCCGAATCACAGTATGGTTTTCGACAGAACCGGTCTACCATTGATATAATATTCTCATTGCGACAAATGCAAGAAAAATGCCGTGAACAGAATCAACCACTGTTTATTGCCTTCATCGACCTCACAAAGGCATTTGATTTGGTCAGTCGTGAGGGTCTGTTCAAGGCACTAAAGAAGATTGGCTGCCCACCAACTCTTCTGTCCATTGTGGAATCGTTCCACACAGGCATGAAGGGTATAATCAAGTTTGATGGTGCAACTTCTGAAGAGTTTGAAATCAAGAGTGGAGTTAAGCAAGGTTGTGTACTAGCTCCCACCCTCTTTGGAATATACTTTTCACTTCTACTGAAATATGCCTTTCGTGATCAGGATGGTGGTATATACATTCACTCTCGCTCAGATGGCGGCCTCTACAATGCTCAGAGATTGAAGGCCCAGACCCAAATTAGGAGGGTACTGATAAGAGAGTTGCTTTTTTGCAGATGATGCTGCAGTTACGACCCACTCTGAGGAAGAATTACAATGTCTACTATCTGCATTCTCCAATGCTTGTTCTGAATTTGGTTTAACAATTAGCAAAAAGAAGACACAGATTATGTCACAAGGTGCACATGGGGTACCATCAATCTTTATTGACGACGCCGAACTAGAGATGGTAGACCATTTTACATATCTAGGATCAGTGGTAAATAGCAAATTATCCCTAGATCAGGAAATCAACATCCGGATTGGTAAGGCAGCAACAACAATGAACAGGTTAAGAAAAAGAGTCTGGGAGAACAGGAAGCTTACTGCCAAAACAAAAGTCCTTGTCTATCAAGTCCTGTGTCCGTAGTACTATTCTTTATGGCAGTGAAACCTGGAAAACTTACTCACACCAAGAGAAACGTTTAAACAGCTTTCATATGCGGTGTCTGCGAAGAATTCTTGGTATTAAGTGGCAAGACAAAATCACAAATACTGAAGTATTGGAAAGATCAGGTTGTGTGAAGGTTTATTCCACGCTCAGTCTTCGTAGACTTAGATGGATAGGGCATCTTAGGAGGATGGATGATGGTAGAATACAAAAGGAAATTTTTTGTGGTGAATTACAGATGGGTAAGAGATCTCAGGGTCGGCCTCTACTACGATACAAAGATGTGTGTAAGCGGGACATGATTGATACAGGCATTGATGATGCACATTGGGAGCAAGTCGCCGCTGAACGTGTTGCATGGAGAGCAAACATCAGAAATTGAATAAAAACAAAGGAGAAAATTATTGCAGATAAGTCACACTCCGAGCGCGTGAGACGTAAGATGGTGCATGATGGTGGAAATGACCACGTGTTCACATGCACCAACTGCTAACGAACATTTACAGAGATTTCCTTATCAGTCACATTAGCTACCCCCATGGGTAAAAGTTATTATGCCTTTTTGAAGCACAAACTATCATCTGTCAAGACGGCAAGGTGCCAGTGAACATCCTCATTGCACATCGAACCATTCAGTCCATAAGTTCTGGGATCCCCTCCTCAGCAAATCCCGCAGCGTGTAGCGGCTAACGACGCCAGTTCTGTGTTGGTTTATCAATCTTCTTTGGCTTCCTGCATAGTGTTATTGTTTGGCTACCCCTCTTTTAATTTTCTGTTCTCGCAGTCTGGCCATGGTTGTAGATTCACAGTCATCACTTGATTCTCGCAAAGTCTTACTTCTCGTAGAGCATTCAGGATGTCAGCCTGGTCCATGGCGCGTCTGCCCTCCACATTAGCCATACCTGCGAGTTTGTCAGCCCGCTCATTTCCTTGTACTCACCATGCCCTGGCACGAAGATGAAACTAATCTTTGCCAGCCGAGACTGCTCCAGAGACAGCAACCATTCTCTTCGAATCCACCCCATCTCTATCCTCTTGAGCATGCTCATTGAGTCGCTAAGGAAACATGCCCTACTTAATGTCTGTGTCTCGAGCCATGTTATTGCTTTACGTATTGCCATGACTTCCATAGTCAGGCTACTTGTGGTCTAAGCAAAAGCACCAGAGTCCTCCTTCACAATTCTCCCTCCGGCCTGAGCCGTAAAGGCCAATGAGCTTCTCACATGTCGACCCATCTGTGTAAATAACAGCATCACCATCTAGCGAATTCTCGAATATCAACGCTTGTGCTTCTGCCTCCACAGCAGCCGGATTTTCTTGTCTGCATTTTCTGTCTAGTTGGATGCAAACAGAAAAGGACGTACAGAAATCTGTTGGCACTTGTAATCACTCCTCGCCAGGTTCTAAGTCCTCAAGTGAACACACCTGTTGAAGAATGTCTTCGGCTTGACCCATCCACGACCGTCCTCTTTTTAACCTGCTGCCCTTCACCTTCATAATTTCACTATGCAGTGGATGCTGTGTGTTTGCGTTAACTCTGAGGTAGGCGCGTGCACTGCAAATTTGTATTTTGTCTTCAATTTTGTGGAAAATCAAGAAGGTAGCGCATCGCCCTGCATGTATCTCTTGTACATCCAAGAATAATGCGCATAGCTTTATTCTGTATCATTTCCATCCTTTATATTTGCTTACGGCTGAGAGTGAGGATTGCCATTGCATACTCAAAAACAGACATGACCAGCCCCTCGTATAAAAGACATAGATGGCGCTGCTCACAGTTTGCTGCCGACATCACCCGCATCGCAGCCAAGCCCCGCATCGCAGCCAAGCCCTTTGTTACCACCTGGTCTATGTGCTCATAAGCAAGGCTTTGATGAAAACTTATCCCCAGGTAATTCATTGCCGGCGTTCTTTCCACCGTCTCTGAACACAGATTAACAGCTGGCGTTGGAGTGTTGACAATATGATTATTCAACGAGAACCATGTCACTGTTACCTTTGTTGGGTTGACCATTGCCCCAGCTTCAACACACCAAGTACTTATGCGATTGAGTTCGGTTTGTAGTTCCACAGCAACCTGATTCCTATCCTTCCCCTGACGATACACTAAAACATCGTCGGCATATGACAGTGTCCTCCCCGTTCCATTGATCTGCTCGCTGGTGATTCTCACAATGTAGGCGTTGAACAGTACCGAAGATAGTGATGATCCCTTTGGTAGGCCAGTATATATTGTGGTTGGTTCCGAAATCCAACTGCCACATCTAAAAACTACTTTCCGTTGGAAGAGGGCTGCAGAGATCCAACTAAGGAGGAATGGACTTATATTGAGTTCAAGAAGCTAAAGCATTAAAAAATCCAATGGTACTCTGTTGTACGCGTCCTCAAGATCAATCGCTGCAGCAAAGGTTTCAATGCCTGAGTGGAAACTTTCATAGACATTATGGGCAACAACTGCTGCATTGGTCCAAGTTTCTCTTTTTGGACGGTACCCACCCAGGGTAGGTGGGAAAACACCTTGCCCGTCTAGCTGGCTTGATATTTTTCTGGCAATTAACTTCTCCAGCAGCTTGCCTATTGTATTCTGCATGGTTATAACTCGATATCCCTGAATTTGTGTGTGGTCTTTGCCAGGCTTTGGCAAGGGAATCAGATAGCTGTGTAACCACTCCTCCTTGATGCTAGCACTCCCTATACTTGTTGTTGTACATGACTGCTAGTTTCTCTAGCTCGTTGTCGGTACACCTCTTCACAACTTATATCTTAACATAGCAAAAACAAAGATAATGCATACAGATAAAACTACTATGAATAAAGAAATATACATTAATGGGGAAAAATTGGCGGTAGTGGAAAATTTTGAATATCTTGGTTCATTGATTACCAACAACGGTGACACAATGAAAGAAATTAAACGGCGACTATCAATTGCTCTTCAAAGACTAAAACAGCTGAATAAATTATGGAGTGGGACAGATAGAACTACACAAATTAGATTTTTAAGAGCATGCATCTTTCCCATTGCAACATACGCCTGTGAGACATGGACACTTACTAAACAAGCTCAACAGCGCATAAACGCCTTTGAATATAAATGTTATAGACGAGTTCTAAGAATATCTTGGGTAAAGAAAAGAACAAATGCATCCATACTTCAAGAGTTGAATATTGAAGACGGTTGGCTATTAAAGACGATAAAACAAAGGAAATTGAAATATTTTGGTCACTTGAAACGTCACGAAAGTTTGGAGAGAACAATAATGGAGGGGTATATGCCTGGGAAGAGAGGAAGAGGAAGGCCAAAGAGAAGATGGGTGCAGGATGTGGCGGATGATCTTCAGATGGGTGTATCAGACGGGGGACATTTTGCTTTTGATCGAGAAGTTTTCCGGAAGGTTGTTATGGGAGCGAGGTTCTGCAAAGGACAAGCTACTGAATGAATGAATGAACATCCTGCCCTGTACTGTCAAACTGGAAAGTCTTGACCGTTAACTTGTGCTGTCTGGTTCTGCCTTACACCACTAATATGCTGCAAGGGTGATTCCCTAGGATACCCCATCTACACACTGAAGTGAGTGAAGGAGAAACCAGCGCCAGGTCAATAGCACTGTCCTCATCACCTGGACGGCTTGCTGTCCTGGTGACACAGCCACTGTTGATACAGTGAAAAGTAAAGTAAAGGACGCCTTTCCAAGATTTAAGGCGTTCTGGGTATAAAGTATTTGCCACACACTTAAGGCCAGTCAGCACCCGATGAGTAATGCAGTCAATAATATCATATCGGTCGAGTTTATTTCCAATGTAGCATGATGGTACAAATGTCACGTTGAGTCGACTTGCTAGCCCAGGCTAATGATGTGTAACTTGCTGGTACAAATGTCACGCTGAGTCGACTTGCTAGCCCAGGCTAATGATATGTAACTTGCTAGTACAAATGTCACGCTGAGTCGAGTTGCTAGCCCAGGCTAATGATGTGTAACTTGCTGGTACAAATGTCACGCTGAGTCGACTTGCTAGCCCAGGCTAATGATGTGTAACTTGCTGGTACAAATGTCACGCTGAGTCGACTTGCTAGCCCAGGCTAATGATATGTAACTTGCTAGTACAAATGTCACGCTGAGTCGACTTGCTATCCCAGGCTAATGATGTGTAACTTGCTGGTACAAATGTCACGCTGAGTCGACTTGCTATCCCAGGCTAATGATGTGTAACTTGCTGGTACAAATGTCACGCTGAGTCGACTTGCTAGCCCAGGCTAATGATGTGTAACTTGCTGGTACAAATGTCACGCTGAGTCGACTTGCTAGCTCAGGTTAATGATGTGTAACTTGCTGGTACAAATGCCACGCTGAGTCGAGTTGCTAGCCCAGGCTAATGATGTGTAACTTGCTAGTACAAATGTCACGCTGAGTCGACTTGCTAGCCCAGGCTAATGATGTGTAACTTGCTGGTACAAATGTCACGCTGCGTCGACTTGCTAGCTCAGGTTAATGATGTGTAACTTGCTGGTACAAATGTCACGCTGAGTCGACTTGCTAGCCCAGGCTAATGATGATGAACTTGCTAGTACAAATGCCACTCTGAGTCGACTTGCTAGCCCAGGCTAATGATGTGTAACTTGCTAGTACAAATGTCACGCTGAGTCGACTTGGTAGCCCAGGCTAATGATGTGTAACTTGCTGGTACAAATGCCACGCTGAGTCGACTTGCTAGCCCAGGCTAATGACAACACTCCCATTTTACGGGGATGTAAACACACCACCATCAGGTCAGCAGACCAGCGCCCGAGCCACTGCCATATCACGGCTCACGTTGGGAAGCAGTATTTCATTGTATTCTGCTCGTTGTGTTACTCACCTCTGACATCAACCTCCTGAACTAAACAGTTCAGAAATGAACAGGTTCTGGAAAATATAAATTGAGTGAAGTCATGAACTGATATCATACAACTGGGGGAGGGGGGGGCATTCCCACCCATCATACCACTGGGGGAGGGAGGGGGCATTCCCACCCGTGCTCCGTTTTCATCTGTAACAACTTCAACAGCCAGCGAAGAGTCCCAATACTAATGATGTCAGTTGCGGTCTGATTATGTGTCCGTCTGGTACCAGGAAATGTCATTGGAGGTCATGGCGACCAGCATGATAATGTCCACACCACTCACCCATCTATGCAAATATGGCGCTAGCTTCATATATCCGCCGGTCTCCCTGGCCTAGGATTTAACATCTTTCTCCGTAATCCAGTATATTCTCGTGAGTTAGGTAACATGCGCGAGAATCGGTAGCGGTTTTCACCGCGTTGTTAACTTACGGGGTTATGTGAGCCATTCGCTCAGAAAGCAATGGCAAAATACTCAGCGTAATCTTGCCTAGTACATCAACAGCAGCTGAAAAATGCTGATGTTGACTGCAATGTCATGTAAGGAATATGCAAAAAAAATACAAAAAAACATATTGAATAGGCCTCAAGTTGTGTAAAAGGGCTCTTTACTTTACTTTACTTTACTTTACTTTACTTTACTTTACTTTACTTTCATTTATGTCTTTTACTTTACTTTACTTTACTTTACTTTACTTTATGTCTTTTACTTTACTGTATGTACTTTATTGTATGTCCTTTACTTTACTGTACTCACTTTACTTTATGTCCTTTACTTTACTTTACTTTACTTTACTTTACTTATTATGTCCTTTACTTTACTTTATGTCTTGTACTTTACTGTATGTACTTTACTTTACTTTACTTTACTTTACTTACTTTACTTTACTTTACTTTACTTACTTTACTTTACTTTACTTACTTTATGTCCTTTACTTTAATTTATGTCCCTTACTTTACTGTATGTATTTTACTGTATGTACTTTACTTTACTAAATGTCCTTTACTTTACTGTATGTACTTTACTTTATGTCCTTTACTTTACTTTATGTCTTATAAAGCGTGTATTTTTTAATGACTGTGGGGATTTTGAAAATATTGCAGTTCCAAGTTTTGTATTTACTCTCTCTGGAGATTATGACAGACAACAGACAATTACAAAACTTGGAAAGGCAATATTTTCAAAAACCCCACTGTCATTAAAAATACACCCTGTGCTTTACGATATGTCCTTTACTGTATGTACTTTATTTTACTTTATGTCATTTACTTTATTTTACGTCCTTTCCTTTACTTTACTTTACGTTTTACTTTACGTTACGTTACTATACTTTACTTTATTTTATGTCCTTTACTTTACTTTGCTTTACGTCCTTTACTTTATTTTATGTCCTTTACTTTCATCATCATCATCAAGTGCCGTGCCAGCTGGCGTAGGCGTTCATGGCGCTCCACAGATGTCGGTCTTTGGTTTTCTGGATCAACTCTGCTGCTGATATTCCTCCATGCCACCGTCTCAATACATCCAGCATCATTTCTCTTGGTCTGGCTCTGCTTCTCTTCCCCTCAATCTTTCCAGTTGTTACGATATTCTCCAATGCCTCTCTTCTCATCACGTGACCGAAGAAAGATGTTTGTCTCTGTCTTATTGTTGTATATAATGTTCTAGTTTCATTGGCCTGTTTCAGGCAGTCATCGTTAGTTACTCTGGCAGTCCAAGGAATTCGCAACATTCGTCTCAGGAACCACATCTCTGTTGCTTCTAATTTCTTCTTACTTTGTTCATTTACATTCCAAGATTCACTGCCATACAGCAAAACTGGTTCTACATAGCATTTCAGCACTCTCTTTCTTACATTCAGTGATAGTGACTTATTGCACAAGATACTCTTCATTTTCTGAAATGCGGCTTTTGCCTGCCCTATTCTGCTCCTAATCTCTGTTGTACATCTTCCATCTGATGTTATAAATGCCCCTAGGTATCTAAAATTATCCACTTGGTTAAGCATTTTCCCTTCTATTACTATGTCACATTTTGGTGTCACCATTTTCTTTGATATTACCATTGTTACTGTTTTCTTGATATTCAAGGAGAGTCCTTTCCTTGCACTCTCTGTTACTACAACGTCTAATAATTGCTGTAGGTCTGTTGAATTATCCGCCACCAATACTGTGTCATCTGCATAGCGTATATTATTTATATTATAACCTCCAACTAGTATTCCTGGCATCTCTTTGATCTCTCTCATTATTACTTCGCTATACAGGGAGAAAAGATCTGGTGACAAGACACACCCCTGTCGTACTCCTAGCTTTATCTGTTCGTAACTACCCTCTTTATTTCCCATTTTAATTGCTGCTACTTGGTTCCAGTAAACATTCTTTATTATTCTTAAATCTTTTCCATCAATGTTGATATCTTCCAACATTTTAATCAGTTCATCATGTTTTACTTTATCAAATGCCTTAGTATAATCTATGAAGCACAAATATATGTCTCTCTGTTTCTCTATTGACCTTTCTATTAGTGTCCGTAATGTATAAATTGCATTGTTTGTGCCCTTTCCTTCCACAAATCCATACTGTTCTTCACTAATTTCCATTTTTATTTTCTTTTTGTTTCTTCTCATTATGATTCTGAGTAGAAGCTTAGTGATATGGTTTATAAGGTTAATTGTACGAAAATCTTCACAATCAATTGCTCCTGGTCTTTTTGGTATAGCTATAAATACAGATTTCAGCATATCACTGGGTAAATATCCACTACTGTAAATATCATTCAACATTTTGGTTAATATATCTACTCCAAATTCTCCCAACACATCTAATTCTTCTATTGTGATTTCATCTGGCCCAGCTGTTTCTCCTTTCTTCATACGTTTCATAGCGTCAGCGACTTCTTCTTTCAGAATAGGTGGACCTTCTAAGTTACTATCTTCTGTTAATTCTTCCCTTTCTCCGTCATATAATTCTCTTATATACTCATTCCACCTCTTCATTATAGCACCTTCCTCTAATAATATCTTTCCTGTTTTTGATTTCAAACACCCTGTATTTATTCTTATTTTTCTTCCTGTAAGCTCACTGATTTGTCTGTACATATTTTTTGTATCATTAATGGAATTTAATTCAATTTTTTTGCATTGCTCGTTTAACCAACTTTCTTTAGCCTTCCCACATTTATCTTTTATTTCTTTATTTATCTTAGCGTATTCTTGTTTGTCATTTTTACTCTGTTTTCTTTTGTCCATCAGTTTTAAGATTTCTTCATTCATCCATTTTTTCTTAGCTATTTTGCCTCTCTCCGGTAATACTTCTTTGCTAGTTTGATGAATGGAGTCCCTTAACATTTCCCATTGTTCATTTATATTCTGTATTTTAGCTATCGCATTGTACCTATTTTTCACAGTCACTCTGTATTGTTCTTGCAGTTCTTTATCTATTTTCAGAACCTCTTTATTAAGTCTCATGTTCTTAACCATTTTTTCCCTCTCTTTAATCTTACTTTTATTTGTCCACATAGTGGTACATGATCACTATTACAGTCAGCACCAGGCATTGTCTTTACATTAATTAAAGCATTTCTATATCTTTTATTAATTAGTATGTAGTCAATTTGGTTGCGTATTTTCTTATCAGGGCTTTTCCATGTGTACAGTCGTCTTTTATGGTGTTTAAACCATGTGTTTCCAATTATCATATCATTGATATTTGCCCATTCTATTAGCTTTTCCCCTCTTTCATTTCTTGTACCTAAACCATAATTCCCCACTACATCCTCCATTTTCCCCTTTCCTACTTTTGCATTAAAATCACCAAGTATTATTTTTATTTCTTGTGATCCAATTTGAGCCATCACCATTTCTATTTCGTCGTAAAAGTGTTGTATTTCTTCATCACTACTGCTTGTTGTTGGTGCATATACCTGTATAATATTTATGTCTATTGGTTTGCCTTTGATTTTTACCATAACTACTCTATCTGAAATACACCAGTATCCATTAATTGACTTGGCTGTTTTTTCGTCTAATATTATTCCTACACCTTTTTCATGTGTATCCCCTCCAGAATAAATTATTGTGTGATTGTCAGCTATAATTTTGCCCGATCCCTTCCATCTCATCTCACTAACGCCTAGTATATTCATTTTCATGCTATCCATCTCTCTTAGAACATTGGTCAACTTTCCTAGCTCATTTAATGTCCTAACATTCCATGTTCCTACTCTAAATTTATTTATTTTAGTTATGATTTTGCCATCAGTAGCTGGATGACGGTCTGGTGTCACCTGTGGCTCATGACTGTCCCTACCGGACGAGGATGTCCTAAGACAGCCATTAACGTCGTTCACTAACTCTGATATATGTTTTCGATGAAGTCTTGGGAAGGTAATGTGGTGGTTTCCCCTTGCCTTCCACATTCACATGGTGGTCTTTTTACCTCTGCCTTTGACAGCCATTTCCAGCTGTAAGGACAAGTGAGTGCCCTGCTCTGCTCAGCTGTCCACTTATTCCGGTGGATACTCGGTCCCCAGAGCTGTGTTAGCCACACCGTAGTGTGTTTCCATCCTCTACCACGGGGAGGTGCAGTTGGGATTTTCCCTTCCTAAAGTTATGGTCTATGACCAAAACTCTCCAGTACTTTTAGAGAACCTTTACTTTACTTTACTTTAATTTAACTTATGTTCTTTACTTTACTTTATGTCCTTTACTTTACGTACTTTACCCTACACAACTGCCTAACCAAGTTCCCAAACAAACCAGTCAGATAGCAGTAGAGTACAGAATAATGTTTCAACAGGTGTTTTGAGGCAAACCTACACATTTCTAAGCAGTTATACTTTGCTAGTAAAATGGGAGCATTCAAGTACAGAACACCAGTTCTACGTAGACCGTGCGCTCACTATCAGCCAACGGGGAACTCGTGATTCACCGAAAGCAGACAGTGGAAAAGTGTCTGCCTGTTCACCTCATTGAGGTTAATTGGTCACGAGACATTATCAGGAGATAGTTTATGACTAAAGTCTACTTGTTCCCGATGCGTCAGCATTTGTGTGGTCCGTATGAGTTACTCGCGTGCGTGTTGTAGCTGTCTTCAAAAGGCGTAGGAATACCATCACTTCATCCTGTTTCTGCTGTTCCGAATGTCCCCTTTTAACCCAGTGTTTTCTCTGTGTGTGTGTGTGTGTGTGTGTGTGTGTGTGTGTGTGTCTTTCTCTCTGTCTGTCTGTATGTCTGTCTGTCTGTCTGTCTCTCTCTCTCTCTCTGTCTGTCTCTCTCTCTCTCTCTTTCTCTCTCTCTCTCTCACACACAGAAAGTGCTATAATATATATATATATATATATATATATATATATATATATATATATATATATATATATATATATATATATATAAGAGAAATTAAATGTATGCATATTATAATTAAATGTGGCCGTTCTTTATATAGCTTGGCTTCTGGATATAGACTTCATCATTGGCACCTTTCCGTCTTGACAGACGATAGTTTGGTACATTGTGCTTCAAAAAGGCTTAATAACTGTCATATGGCAATAACTACGATCCATGGCGGTGGCGAGTGTGGCTGGTAAGGCCAATTCTTGCTGCAAATGTTTGCCCACAGTAGGTGCATGTGAAAACATGGTCATTTCCACCATTTTGCACCATCTTACGTCTCTCACGCTGTGTGAGTGCTTTATCTGCAATCATTTTCTCTTTTGTCTTTATTCCATTTCTGATAGTTGCCCTCCATGCAACACGTTCAGCGGCGACGTGCTCCCATTGTGCATTATCAATGCCTGTATCAGTCATGTCCCGCTTACACACATCTTTGTATCGTAGTAGAGGCCGACCCTGAGATCTCCTACCCGTCTGTAATTCACCAAAAAAGATGTCCTTTGGTATTCTACCATCATCCATCCTCCTAACGTGTCCTATCCATCTAAGTCTACGAAGACTGAGCATGGAATACACCGTCACACAACCTGATCTTTCCAATACTTCAGTATTTGTGATTTTGTCTTGCCACTTAATACCAAGTATTCTTCGCAGACACCGCATATGAAAGCTGTTTAAACGTTTCTCTTGGCGTGAGTAAGTTGTCCATGTTTCACTGCCATAAAGAAGAGTACTAAGGACACAGGCTTGGTAGACGAGGACTTTTGTTTTGGCAGTAAGCTTCCTGTTCTCCCAGACTCTTTTTGCTAACATGTTCATTGTTGTTGCTGCCTTGCCAATCCTGATGTTGATTTCCTGATCGAGGGATAATTTGCTATTTACCTCTGATCCTAGATATGTAAAATGGTCTACTATCTCCAGTTCGGCGTCGTCAATAAAGATTGATGGTACACCATGTGCACCTTGTGACATAATCTGTGTCTTCTTTTTGTTAATTGTTAAACCAAATTCAGAACAAGCATTGGAGAATGCAGATAGTAGATGTTGTAATTCTTCCTCAGAGTGGGTCGTAATTCGCAGCATCATCCGCAAAAAGCAACTCTCTGATTAGTACCCTGCTAATTTTGGTCTTGGCCTTCAATCTCTGAGCATTATAGAGGCCACCATCTGAGCGTGAGTGAATGTATATACCGTCATCCTGATCACGAAAGGCATATTTCAGTAGAAGTGAAAAGTATATCCCAAAGAGGGTGGGGGATAGTACACAACCTTGCTTAACTCCACTCTTGATTTCAAACTCTTCTGAAGTTGAGCCATCAAACTTGATTATACCCTTCATGCCTGTGTGGAACGATTTCACAATGGACAGAAGAGTTGGTGGACAGCCAATCTTCTTTAGTGCTTTGAACAGACCCTCACGACTGACCAAATCGAATGCCTTTGTGAGGTCGATGAAGGCAATAAACAGTGGCTGATTTTGTTCCCGGCATTTTTCTTGCATCTGTCGCAATGAGAATATCATATCAATGGTAGACCGGTTCTGACGGAAGCCGCACTGTGATTCGGGGTAGACTTGATCTCCCAGGACTTGAAGTCTGCGCAGGACAATTCTGGCAAATACTTTCCCAACAATACACAGAAGTGAGATACCCCTATAGTTGTTGCAGTCGCTCCGATCTCCCTTGTTCTTGTACAGCGTTATGATGTTTGAATCTTTGAAATCCTGTGGGACTTGTCCTTCTCGCCAGCATAGCTCTATTAGCTGGTGGATCTGTAGAGCGAGGGTGTCTTGCCCACTCCTGATCACCTCTATTGGAATCCCATCCTTACCTGGAGCCTTGCCAGATGCAAGCTCATTTATAGCACACTTAACTTCTGTTATAGTGGGAAGTGTGTCCAGGTGGTCAAGAGTTGGCAGGGCCTCTATGGCGTTGAGGGCATCATCCGCCAGCTTTGTCTCACTTGAGTAAAGCTCTAAATAGTGCTCGACCCATCTATCCATCTGCTGTTTCTTATCAGTGATGATTTCTCCAGTCAAGGTTTTCAGCGGTGCACTTCTTTTGATCATTGGACCACAGGCTTTCTTTATCCCTTCATACATGCTTCTGATGTTTTCCTTATCACTTGCGATTTGAATGGACTCACATAACTTGATCCAACAGTCATTCGCACACTGCCTGGCAGCCTTTTGTACATCCTTCCTCGCTTGCTTCAGCTCACTCAGAGTATTACGCGTTGGTCTTTCCTTGTTTCTTAAGAGAGCTATCTTCTTTTTATCAATCAAGGGCTGCAGTATCTGGCTGTTTGCCGCAAACCAGTCCTGCCTCTTATGATCCACAGTGCCGTAAACCCCTACCGCTGTTTTATAAATAGTTTCCTTAAGTTTACTCCATTTATCATTTACTATACAATTTTCTGATGTATCATTGAAAGCGTCCTCAAGTTGCTGTTGAAATTCAAAGCACTTTACCAGGATCGTGAGTGTTAATAATATTAATCCTGGGGCTAGACTTGTGTTTAGCTGTGTAGATTCTCTTTGGTCTCAGTCTAACCCTTGCAACAACCAAAGAATGATCTGTATCACAGTCAGCACTGTGGTAACTTCGAGTTAATGATGTATGGTTCAGATGTTGTCTCCGTGTGATAATGAAGTCCAGCTGATGCCAATGGCCGGATCTTGGATGTTTCCATGTGACCTTATGCATCTCTTTTGTTTTAAAAAAGGAGTTTGTAATACATAGGTCATTTCTAGTGCAATGCTCCAGCAGCCTTTGCCCATTATCATTCATGCGACCGATGTTGTATTTTCCAAGGCACACTGGCCATGAACTCGAGTCCTTGCCCACACGAGCATTGAAATCACCGAGCATATAAATGTAGTCGGATTTTGGAACTGCCTTGATCGCAGAGTCTAGCTGCTCATAGAACGTATCCTTCACATCATCAGAGGAAGTGAGTGTCGGTGCATATGCAGTGAGAATGGTGGCAAATCCACAAGAGGTTGCCAAGCGCAGTGATAATAATCTTTCATTACCTCCAGCTGGGATATCAATCATTCCCAGTAGCGAATTCTTCACTGCAAAGCCCACACCGTGTTGCCTTTTTTCTGCCTGCCCTCTTCCCTTCCAAAAAAAAGTGTAATTGTTTTCCCTGAGTGACCCTTCCTCAGCGAGGCGAGTCTCCTGCAGGCCAGCAATATCAATGTTAAGACGATTGAGTTCAGCATCAATCACAGCCGTTTTTCTCACATCGTCAATATTTGTCAAGTCAGTGGAAAATCCTGGACACATGGTTCTCACGTTCCAGGTTGCAAGCCGTAGCTTGAGGTTTCTATTATTCTTTTTATTAGTACCTGGTGCATTGGTTTTACAGCCTGCGATTCAGATTTTGTCCTAGCCCCAAGCACCCATTGAAGCAGGCAGGCTGTGGCGGATCAGCACCCAATTGGCTGAGGGCTGCCCAGCTTGAGGCGGGCGGTAGCTGATCAGTGACACCTGTAGGTGTCTCCCACCGTCAGAGGCAACGCGTGGCGCCCCATGTCTACGCCAACTGACAAGGACTTATAACCCGTAACAGTTGCCTCTCGCTTTGATTCCGAGACCGGTTAAGACCAGGGATGGAGTTATTGCCTCTCCATAGCACAAAGCCTGGGCTAAAATAAAGAAACCATGTGTTGCCCATGCAGCATGATCCCTCTCTCGGCCTGCCTAGTTCACTCCAGAGGAAAGTTAACACCTATACATCTGGAACAAGACAAGCTGCAGAAGCTGCCGGATCAGCAAAGCAATGCTCTAACTGTCCGCCTGTCGGAGCTTCGATCCTAGACCAGCTGCCAACCAAGGCTTAGGGCCTGGTCTGCCCTGCCATGACTTATTTTGTCTTTGGGTTGCATTTCCTCGCACCAGGATAAGGCTAGTGCCCTCCCAATTGCGCTCTTCCGCCCGAAGCCGTTGGCACAATGTGGGGTGTCGGGTTTGGTAAGCGCCGTCCAACATTCGGCGCTGACAGAAATAGGATATAGACTTACCAGGTTTGTTTTTAAGTGTATACCGTATATTAAAAGTAAACTGCTCCTTCTATTTATTCTTTACCTCCCCTGCCTTTTCTGTCTTCTCCACCCCTCAAACTTCTTTTCTCTGCACCTTCTCTTGCTTCTCTCCCTCCTCTATTCTCTTCTCGTCGTCGTTTTCCTCCTCCCTTCTTCTTCTTCTTCTTCTTCTTCTTCTCTCTTCTTCTTCTTCCTCTTCTTCTTCTTCTTCTTCTTCTTCTTCTACTTCTTCTTCTTCTTCTTCTTCTTCTTCTAAACCAACTTCTTTTCTCTGCACCTTCTCTTGCTTCTCTCCCTCCTCTATTCTCTTCTCGTCGTCGTTTTCCTCCTCCCTTCTTCTTCTTCTTCTTCTTCTTCTTCTTCTTCTTCTTCTTCTTCTTCTTCTTCTTCTTCTTCTTCTTCTTCTAAACCAAGTACACCACCACACATTCAGTACCAAATACATCACCACACATTCTCTAACAAGTACATCACTATCCATTCTGTACCAGGTACTTCACCACAAATTCTGTAACAAGTACTTCACCAAACATTTATGGCCTACCCCAAAGGTAATGCTAGTTTTCCTGCCTGGTCCCCGTATCTTCAGATCCCAATAAAAGCGGATACTGAAAAAAAAAAAAAAAAACATCACTCGGATCTCCATGGTGTACCAAGCCTAACATGTGTTCCAAGAATTGCAATATGATGTAAATGCGTCCGGTATATTCCTGATAATTTCACAGATCGAGTGGTGATTCATCTCATCTCATCATGTTCCTCTTGAACATTGCGGTGTCGAGGTAAAGTATAAACAGCAGGATAGTGCCCGCTTATGGGCTTCATGTATCGATATTCCCATGTACTGTGTTATTCCCTGCGTCCATCGTTTACATGGTCGGCCTCTTCCTCTGCTTCCATCTGGTCTGTACATCATTGCTTGTTGTGGTTTACTGTTAGTGGTGATTCATCTATTCAAATATGCCTAATATAGCTTCAAAGGGTGTAAAATTATTCATTTACTTACAGATCTTCTTTAGATAAAGATCTTCTGCCATGAGCAACTACAACTGCTAACACATTGCAGTTACATACACTGTGTTACCTCTTTTTTTCCTAGCCATTCACTCCTTTTATCCTAGACAGTTATTACTAAACCACCTTCTATACCAGAACAATGTTAGTAAACCTCCTTCTGCAATAGCCATTGTTACTGAACCTCCTTTCTGCAATAGCCATTGTCACTGAACCTCCTTCTGCAATAGCCATTGTTATTGAACCTCCTTCTGCAATAGCCATTGTTATTGAACCTTCTTCTGCAATAGCCATTGTTATTGAACCTCCTTCTGCAATAGCCATTGTTACTGAACCTCCTTTCTGCAATTGCCATTGTTACTGAACCTCCTTCTGCAATAGCCATTGTTACTGAACTTCCTTTCTGCAATAGCCATTGTTACTGAACCTCCTTCTGCAATAGCCATTGTTATTGGACCTTCGTCTGCAATAGCCATTGTTACTGAACCTCTTTCTGCAATAGCCAATGTTATTGAACCTCCTTCTGCAATAGCCATTGTTATTGAACCTCCTTCTGCAATAGCCATTGTTATTGAACCTCCTTCTGCAATAGCCATTGTTACTGAACCTCCTTTCTGCAATAGCCATTGTTACTGAACCTCCTTCTGCAATAGCCATTGTTACTGAACCTCCTTTCTGCAATAGCGATTGTTACTGAACCTCCTTCTGCAATAGCCATTGTTACTGAACCTCCTTCTGCAATAGCCATTGTTACTGAACCTCCTTCTATACTAGACCATTGTTACTGAATCTCCTTTTAGCCTTTAGGGAACGTCGCAGTCAATCCTAGCATTTATTTGATTGTTTGTGATGTCTTGGCGAGTTAACAGTTCAGTGGTTTGCCTCGGCTTTCTCAACGACCGGTACACATACCAATGTATGAAAACCAGTGCAAAGTGCTCTGTTTCCAAATCACCCGCAGCAGTGTTTCGAGCGCAGTATGCGGAGTTGTGAAATGCGTTCGTTACTTCTTCACTACAGCTCCGGCTCCATAAAGAAAAGATAAATAAAATAAAGGGGGGGGGGGGCATAACCACAGACTATGTGGGCTGGAGAAGCTAGCCTTACATTGAAACATGCTGGACAATAGAAGCAGGGGCATCTAGAGCAAGTTTGAAGTTTAGATTTATCTGTACTTGATATGGCCAGGGTGAGGAGGCGGTCATCCAAACTGCAAACTAATTACCACATCCCTGTCCACTAACACTTGCAGACGGGAGTTGGTGGGCCACAAATGGGTCGAAGGAGACATAATGGGACTAAGAGGCCTTAAAAAAGTGTTTAGAAACTTCAAATAACGGGGTAACAATTATTAATTTAAGCAACGCCAACTTTGTGAACGTAAAACGGGACAGAGTGAATTGAAGCCATGATCACAGACATCAACTTTAGACCAAGCTCCTGAGACATAGGGGCAGATTTGCGTAGACTCACAAAGTGGTAAAAGAAAGGTGGACACAGGCAAGCCTCGGGTTGAATCCAGCAATCAATCAGGTGCCGTCTCCACAGTGAAGGTTGGCTCAATGGATCTCCAACACTGTGTGTCTCTCGCCCTGACTGTACATTCTGTTAGATCAGTGTTTCCCAACCTTTTTTGTGCTATGCCCCACCTAAGCCTTTCTAAAATTCTTATGCTTCCCCCCCCCCCCCCCCCAATATATACATTATTTTTAATATTCAAAAATTGATATGTTCACTAAAGAAACTTGATTGATAGGTTTTAGGAAAAAATCACTAGGAAATTATTGAGCTCTCTCACAGTAAGTAAAATTTTGAAACATATAATTGAGAACTGAAATTCAAGTACAAAATAATTTTAATGAAAGATTTTTCTATATTATTTTAATTATTTATTATTTAAATTTAGTGAGATCCTTGCACTTGATGCTTGCTGCACAGAGATCTTATGTCAGGTTCCAATTTAGTTAACTTCAGTCTCAAGTCTCCCCGTTTTGTTATATCCAGCCGATTTCTTCCATTTTCGAATTGCCCCCCTTAACAATCAAATTGCCCCCCTGTGGGGCGTGGGCCCCACGTTGGGAAACACTGTGTTAGATTGTTGTTCGTCCATCTCTTGATGTTATCTTCCCACTTGTATCATTGTTCACCTCTTGCTCGCTTGCCTTCAGCCTTGCCCTCCAGTATGGTTTTTTTAAAGAGTGTTATGTCTTTTAACGTGGCCGAAATATTTTACTTGCCTCTTTTTCTTTTTATTTCTTTCATCACCTCTCTTTTCATTTCCATTTCAATTCAACAATCACAAATAGAGATCATCTGTTAGATTTTTTCCCCAGTACATGCTGGTGTGTTGGGAAACGAGCAGACGGACAGATTGGCCGGGCCTGCACCGCTCGGTGGGGTATTGTTACAAGATAAAACAGACGTCAGCTTGGCTCGTTGCAATCTTGTGTATAATACGAAAGAAAAGATAGATCATCTCAGACTGGAGAGGATGGTTCTACAGGAAGTGACCAGAGGATCTGACCGACACTCAGGACTCAGAGGAAATGCCAAACGGACACATAATCAGATTTCTACTTGTACCATTAATATTTGGACTCTTTGCTGGCTGTTGAAGATGAGAACGGAGCAGGTAAGGGGATATCCCGTGTGCTGAGATGTCGTTCTTGACATTCAACTCAACTCAATTCAACTTAGAATTAAATATCGTCTGATCTGCCTCTTTCTTGTCTTCTGTCAAGTTCGAGTGATGATTGGCAAATCGAATATCTACTATTTATCTTTGTGTTTACCTTTCGGGTTATGCTATATGGGTAATATTTATGTTATCTTCATTTTTTGGGGGTCATGTTAAATGGGTAATATTTATGTTATTTTCACTTTTTGGCTCATACTATAAGGGTAATATTTATGTTATCTTCACTTTTTGGGACATGCTATATGTGTAATATTTATGATATACTCACTTTTTGGGTCATGATACATTTGTAATATTTATGTTATCTTCACTTTTTTGCTCATGCTATATGGGTAATATTTATGTTATTTTTTAGGGCGGGGGAGTGGGTAATATTTATGTTATCTTCACTTTTGGGTCATGCTACGTGGATAATATTTCTGTTATCTTCACTTTTTGGGGTAATATTTATGTTATCTTCACTATTTCAGTCGTGTTATATGGGTAATATTTATGTTATCTTCATTTTGGTTTGGGGTAATATTTTGGTTATCTTCACTATTTCGGTAGTGCTATATGGATAATTTTTATCTTATCTTCACTTTTTGGGTCATGCAATATGGGTAATATTTATGTTATCTTAACTTTTAGGACAATGTCTCAATGTCAAACGTGCATGTCATTTCTAATGACATACCTATGTCATAATACGATTATCGATAAGGCGGTTTCGACTATAAAGTGAAAATATTATCAGAAGTTTAGAAGATATGAGAGGAATCGCAACCGGGGAGATATAACATCAGTAATATTATACATACATATGATACAGTATTAAATGCAAACAATGAACAGCATCTACAATATTTAGTAGGTGCGGTTATTGTATACAGTGAACAACTAGAGTTAAAATTAAATTGTAAGAAGATATAGATTATGGTCGTTTCTAAGAAGAAAGAAATACCACAATGTACTATACGGATAAATGGAAATAGATTATGGTCGTTTCTAAGAAGAAAAAAATACCACAGTGTACTATACGGATAAATGGAAATAGATTATGGTCGTTTCTAAGAAGAAAAAAATACCACAGTGTACTACACGGATAAATGGAAATAGATTATGGTCGTTTCTAAGAGAAAGAAATACCACAATGTACTATACGGATAAATGGAAATAGATTATGGTCGTTTGTAAGAAGAAAGATATACCACAGTGTACTATTCGGATAAATGGAAATAGATTATGGTCGTTGTGATATATTAGATTTTCATAAACTGTAACATCACGATTAAATATTTCCAGGACGACAAAAATCGGCGTTCACCGCAACCAAATTGTTGTTCCACAATTGTACGATCCAAGATTTAATATACCCGTTGGGAATGAAAAACATTAACCAGGAAAGACACCGTATAAATAGCAGTGAACAACCGGAATACAGCCTGTTTTTCACCAAACCCACACACACACGAGGCAGGAGAGATTCAATGAGCGAAGGGAGTGATAGTCTCTTCAAAATCAACTTAACAAAGATAATTTAGTATAAGTTAGATAGATGAACACAAACATCAGCCCACGACATCGTATTTGAAAAATCTGAAACCTGTCGCTGAAGAGTTGGAAGTCGTCCTGTTTGGATGAGGTGAATATAATTTATTTTAAATCTTAGATTAAGTGTGAGCCTATTTTTCCCAGAAGAAGAGTTGGTAAGTTGACTTGTTGAAGACGCGTGGTGAAATATTAAGAAGCTTAATTATAATATATTTAATTTTTATAGTTTATAGATAAACTATTCATTAAGAATACCCATAGTGAATTATATTTTCTCCCAAAGTAAACAACGGATTTAATGTATAAGCAGTAATCCAAGTTGTACATTTATTTCTTAAGCAACTCAATCTACAATGATTGGAATGGTGAGTTCTTAAAGAATTTAATCTAGTACAAACTAAATAATATTATACTCAGTTATCATAGTCATAAGATAAACTGTACATTAGGAGAAAACCAGTGTTTATTTTCTCCCAGCTAAACAACTTAGTTAATCTATAAACATTAGACACATGTAAATTTTATTTCTTAAGCAACTCAATCTACCATGAATTAGAGTAACTTAAGACTTAAGGAAACTCAGAATTCTTAGTACAGTGGTAAGGAGACCCAGCAGAGAACCAGCAGGTCAGGTGGGAGAAACCCTACTGCAGCCATTGTAAAACTCATACTCATTACACAAAGGATTGCAGAAAGAAGCCTCAACCTCTTACCACAGCCTGTGCCGTAAAACCTAAAGCAGCGAGAAGGAACCGTAATGCTCGTTCCAATATGGACACGCAACGGAACACCAGCTCCAAACTGCCAGTCATAGAATCTGTCACCCTAAACGGATGGACAGTGGAATGTCTCTATGATACAGGTTTATTTTTCGACGTAATTTTACAAGCCTCATTGGTAAACCCAGAGCAAGTTACATATGAAACCGTTGAAATACAGGGATTTCTGAAAAGTTCCGTACCTATGACACTTCCTGTTGCCAAGGTCAGCATAACTTCACGCTATGTTACGGGAGAAATCAGAGCAGCGGTCATGGAAGATCCAATCTACCCTGTCATGCTCGGATGTCGCTACGTCTTTTTAGGAGAACCAGTACAGCCAATGATAGCATCAGCGGTGACTACGCGCCAACAGGCCAAGGAAACTCCAACGACTACGAAACCAGCAAATCTTCAACCCGAAGATTTAGAACAAGCCCAAGCAACAGATCGTTCACTTGGGACGTGCTTCCGTAAGTTGCCAAAATCACATATACCTCCTAGGAAGGGTGATTTCTACATGAAGAATGGAATTCTTCACAGAAAAGCAGGAAAGTTAGGACAAGAGTATTCTCAACTGGTTGTTCCAACTACTTACAGAACACAAATACTGGAGATAACACATAGTATGCCGTTTAGCGGACATATGGGAATCAACGCAACCATGCAACGAATCTCAACTCACTACTACTGGCCTGGAATGAACGCGGAAATTCAACGATAAGTCAAATCATGCCCAGAATGTCAGAGAGTAGCCTCGAAGCACTGGACACCACCAGCGACATTAGGGGAAATGCCCATCACTGGCGCACCATTAGAGAAAGTGGCTGTGGACATAGTAGGACCTCTCACCCAGACAAAGAAGAGGAATCGATTTATACTAACACTAGTGGACACATGCTCGATGTGGGCGGAAGCTGTGCCGATGCCTTCGAGTGAATCCAAGCATGTAGCAGAAGCTCTACTTGGAATATTTACACAAGATTAGGATCTCCAATCCGGATCCCGACTGACAACGGATCGTAGTTCAAAGGGAAGTTGATGGAGGAAGTGTTTAGAATGTTCCAATCTAGGCAGATATGTACTTCTCCATAGCACCCTGCTTCAAACGGAGCTGTGGAAAGATTTAATGGGACCCTAATAACCATCTTTAAGAAACTAGCTCAAGAAAAACCAGAGGCGTGGGATACATACATTCTGGCAGCACTTTTTGCGTACCACCAAGTACCACACAAATCTACGGGAATTGCACCAGCAACATTGTTGTTCGGTCGTCCAATCAAGGGACATTAGAAGCTTTACTTCGTACCTAGACTGATGATTCAGTTGATGAAACTGTTGTGACTGCATCCGCATATGTGGAAGAGTTAAAACAACGAATTCAACTTGGCTGGATATTAGCCGCAAGTAATCTACGACAAGCACGGCGTAGAATGGCCCAAAATGTCAACAAGAAAACGAAAGACAGAGAGTTAGCTGTGGGAGAAAACATGTTACTACTTCGTCCCACAAGTCAAAACAAGTTGCAGATCGATTGGGAAGCACCTTATGTAGTAAAGGAGAAAATTTCCAGAACAAACTACAAGATCTCTATAAAGGGGAAAGATAAAATCTTTCATCTCAACCTGTTACGAAAGTACAACGAGAGACCCACCACCGAGACAGCACATTTGATAGCAATGGCCGTAGCAACAGAAGTTGAGCATGGAAACTCAATGGGAGTGGAGTATCCACTGCAATTCAACGAGACTTATCGAGATGTGGTCATTAGTTCAATATTAACGACGGATCAGCAGCAGCAGATTCGAGAGTGCTTAGAGAATTATGCAGAGATACTAACAGACAAGCCAGGATTAACAAATCTTGAAGAATTCGACATGAAGTTGAAGGATACAACACCTGTGCGAGTCAAAACTTACCCTGTTCCATACGCCAAAGCCAAACCTCTCAAAGATGAAATTCAACAATTGCTTTCAGCTGGAATAATATCACCTTCTGAATCACCTTACAATGCAAGTGTAGTTTCATTGAGGAAACCCAGTGGTGAACATAGATTTTGCATTGATTATCGGCAGCTGAATGCGGTGACAGAGTTCCAACCAGAACCACTGCCACATCAAAATCAACTTTTCACCAACCTCAACAGAGCAAAATACTTCACAAAGATAGATCTCAGCAAAGGATATTATCAAATCCCAGTGAAAAAGGAAGTAAGACAGTGGTTAGCCTTCAGCACTCCTGATGGACACTATGAATTTAACGTTCTTTCTTTCGGATTAAACAATGCGCCTAGTGTCTTCACTCGCATGATGAGGAAATTATTAGGAACATTGGAAAATCCACGTCTTAGCAACTTCATGGATGACATCCTGATTGCTACAGAAACATTCGAGGAACATCTTGAGGCATTGAAGATACTGTTCAAGCGCCTGAAAGAAGTGGGGTTGACCGCAAGACCAAAGAAGTGCCAGATTGGGTTCAGGCAATTAGATTTTTTTGGACACACAATATCTCAAGACAAAATGCAACCTCATGATGGTAATGTGGAGAAAATAATAAATGCACCGCGACCCAGAACCAAAAAGGATGTTCGATCTTTTGTATCTCTCTGTGGATTTTACCAAAAATACATCCCGAACTTCAATTCCCTCGCATCTCCGTTGACAAATCTTACTCGGAAAGGGGAACCAGAGAATGTCGTTTGGTCCGCTGACTGCGAGAAAGCATACGACGAGTTAAAGAAAGCTTTAACAGCAAAACCAGTTCTTCATCTGCCAGATCTAACGCGTCCATGGATACTTAGGACGGATGCAAGCAACATAGGAATTGGTGCCACCTTATTACAAGGAATGTATGAGGATCAATCAATGCTCTTTCCAGTTGCCTATGCCAGTAGAAAATTGAATTCAGCCGAACGCTATTATTCTACCACAAAAAAAGAATGTTTAGCTTTAGTTTGGGCAGTAGAGAAGTTCCAGGCGTACCTGTATGGGAAACACTTCACAATACAGTGCGATCATCAACCTCTCACGTTCCTGGCAGCATCCAGAAACTTAAACGCTCGACTAATGAGATGGTCGTTACTTCTACAACCGTATCCATTTCAAGTAGAATATGTTCCAGGAAGGATGAATGTAGAAGCAGACTTTCTCAGCAGACATCCTATTGAAGATTCTGTACAAGAATCAGAGGAGGAAAGAAAGAATGGGAGAAGAAAGGATTAGAGGAAATATAAGCTTGTTACGCTTGATCAAATGTACTGTTATTCAGGCGAGAGGGGAGCCATGTGATATATTAGATTTTCACAAACGTAACATCACGATTAAATATTTCCAGGACGACAAAAATCGGCGTTCACCGCAATCAAATTGTTGTTCCACAATTGTACGATCCAAGATTTAATATACCCGTTGGGAATGAAAAATATTAACCAGGAAAGACACAGTATAAATAGCAGTGAACAACCGAAACACAGCCTATTTTGCACCAACCCACACACACACGAGGCAGGAGAGATTCAATGAGCGAAGGGAACACGCGTGGTGAAATCTTAAGAAGTTAATTATAATATATTTAATTTTTATAGTTTATAGATAAACTATTCATTAAGAATACCCATAGTGAATTATATTTTCTCCCAAAGTAAACAACGGATTTAATGTATAAGCAGTAATCCAAGTTGTACATTTATTTCTTAAGCAACTCAATCTACAATGATTGGAATGGTGAGTTCTTAAAGAATTTAATCTAGTACAAACTAAATAATATTATACTCAGTTATCATAGTCATAAGATAAACTGTACATTAGGAGAAAACCAGTGTTTATTTTCTCCCAGCTAAACAACTTAGTTAATCTATAAACATTAGACACATGTTGTAAATTTTATTTCTTAAGCAACTCAATCTACCATGA
>JACEFZ010001965.1:362500-372500 GCA_014155875.1 Cepaea nemoralis | reverse complement strand
GTAGTAGTAGTAGTAGTAGTAGTAGTAGTAGTAGTAGTAGTAGTAGTAGTAGTAGTAGTAGTAGTAGTAGTAGTAGTGGTTGTAGCAGCAGCAGCTGTACCTGTTTTTGTTGTCGTGGTAGTAATTTTATAAGTAGTAGCTGATCCACGACTGTGGTGATCGCGTGAGATGGCTAAACATGACCGCCTACGCTTACCGGCATGGTACATGGTGAGTAGCATCTATAGAGTTTGTAGAAGTAGTACAAGTGAAACAAATGAAAACCGTAAACTCATTAGAGAAATTAGACGTAGACAGTCACAATGTTTTTGAGAAAGTTATGAGAAGAAATAAATTGGAGAACTTGGTGACAACTGGCAGGATCGAGGGAAAGAGAACAAGGGGAGTGCAGAGAAGTACCTGGATGCATTGACCACGTGGTATGGTCGAGTCAAGAACACTGAGCTGATCCACGACTCTCGTGATCGAGTGATATGGTGAAACATGACCGCCCACGCTTATCGGCATGACACATGACGATGGTGATGAGAAATCATAGTTGTTGTTTTTTTTGGTGTGTTGTTTTCCTCGTTATTTTGCGTTCGCTCGCTTTAAACTCAAGCGTAGTTCATGCACATGCTACTACCCCATGTGCACTTGATTGTTGTTGCAGTAGTATTAGAAGTAGTAGTAGCAGCAGCAGCGGCAGCAGCAGCAGCAGCAGTAGTAGTAGTAGTAGTAGTAGTAGTAGTAGTAGTAGTAGTAGTAGTAGTAGTGGTAATAGTAGTAAAAGTAGTAGTAGTAGTAGTAGTAGTAGTAGTAGTAGTAGTAGTAGTAGTAGTAGTAGTAGTAGTAGTAGTAGTAGTAGTAGTAGTAGTAGTAGTAGTAGTAGTAGTAGTAGTAGTAGTAGTAGTAGTAGTAGTAGTAGTAGTAGTAGTAGTAGTAGTAGTAGTAGTAGTAGTAGTAGTAGTAGTAGTAGTAGTAGTAGTAGTAGTAGTAGTAGTAGTAGTAGTAGTAGTAGTAGTAGTAGTAGTAGTAGTGGTAATAGTAGTAAAAGTAGTAGTAGTAGTAGTAGTAGTAGTAGTAGTAGTAGTAGTAGTAGTAGTAGTAGTAGTAGTAGTAGTAGTAGTAGTAGTAGTAGTAGTAGTAGTAGTAGTAGTAGTAGTAGTAGTAGTAGTAGTAGTAGTAGTAGTAGTAGTAGTAGTAGTAGTAGTAGTAGTAGTAGTAGTAGTAGTAGTAGTAGTAGTGGTAATAGTAGTAAAAGTAGTAGTAGTAGTAGTAGTAGTAGTAGTAGTAGTAGTAGTAGTAGTAGTAGTAGTAGTAGTAGTAGTAGTAGTAGTAGTAGTAGTAGTAGTAGTAGTAGTAGTAGTAGTAGTAGTAGTAGTAGTAGTAGTAGTAGTAGTAGTAGTAGTAGTAGTAGTAGTAGTGGTAATAGTAGTAAGTAGTAGTAGTAGTAGTAGTAGTAGTAGTAGTAGTAGTAGTAGTAGTAGTAGTAGTAGTAGTAGTAGTAGTAGTAGTAGTAGTAGTAGTAGTAGTAGTAGTAGTAGTAGTAGTAGTAGTAGTAGTAGTAGTAGTAGTAGTAGTAGTAGTAGTAGTAGTAGTAGTAGTAGTAGTAGTAGTAGTAGTAGTAGTAGTAGTAGTAGTAGTAGTAGTAGTAGTAGTAGTAGTAGTAGTAGTGGTAATAGTAGTAAAAGTAGTAGTAGTAGTAGTAGTAGTAGTAGTAGTAGTAGTAGTAGTAGTAGTAGTAGTAGTAGTAGTAGTAGTAGTAGTAGTAGTAGTAGTAGTAGTAGTAGTAGTAGTAGTAGTAGTAGTAGTAGTAGTAGTAGTAGTGGTAATAGTAGTAAAGTAGTAGTAGTAGTAGTAGTAGTAGTAGTAGTAGTAGTAGTAGTAGTAGTAGTAGTAGTAGTAGTAGTAGTAGTAGTAGTAGTAGTAGTAGTAGTAGTAGTAGTAGTAGTAGTAGTAGTAGTAGTAGTAGTAGTAGTAGTAGTAGTAGTAGTAGTAGTAGTAGTAGTAGTAGTAGTAGTAGTAGTAGTAGTAGTAGTAGTAGTAGTAGTAGTAGTAGTAGTAGTAGTAGTAGTAGTAGTAGTAGTAGTAGTAGTAGTAGTAGTAGTAGTAGTAGTAGTAGTAGTAGTAGTAGTAGTAGTAGTAGTAGTAGTAGTAGTAGTAGTAGTAGTAGTAGTAGTAGTAGTAGTAGTAGTAGTAGTAGTAGTAGTAGTAGTAGTAGTAGTAGTAGTAGTAGTAGTAGTAGTAGTAGTAGTAGTAGTAGTAGTAGTAGTAGTAGTAGTAGTAGTAGTAGTAGTAGTAGTAGTAGTAGTAGTAGTAGTAGTAGTAGTAGTAGTAGTATAGTAGTAGTAGTAGTAGTAGTAGTAGTAGTAGTAGTAGTAGTAGTAGTAGTAGTAGTAGTAGTAGTAGTAGTAGTAGTAGTAGTAGTAGTAGTAGTAGTAGTAGTAGTAGTAGTAGTAGTAGTAGTAGTAGTAGTAGTAGTAGTAGTAGTAGTAGTAGTAGTAGTAGTAGTAGTAGTAGTAGTAGTAGTAGTAGTAGTAGTAGTAGTAGTAGTAGTAGTAGTAGTAGTAGTAGTAGTAGTAGTAGTAGTAGTAGTAGTAGTAGTAGTAGTAGTAGTAGTAGTAGTAGTAGTAGTAGTAGTAGTAGTAGTAGTAGTAGTAGTAGTAGTAGTAGTAGTAGTAGTAGTAGTAGTAGTAGTAGTAGTAGTAGTAGTAGTAGTAGTAGTAGTAGTAGTAGTAGTAGTAGTAGTAGTAGTAGTAGTAGTAGTAGTAGTAGTAGTAGTAGTAGTAGTAGTAGTAGTAGTAGTAGTAGTAGTAGTAGTAGTAGTAGTAGTAGTAGTAGTAGTAGTAGTAGTAGTAGTAGTAGTAGTAGTAGTAGTAGTAGTAGTAGTAGTAGTAGTAGTAGTAGTAGTAGTAGTAGTAGTAGTAGTAGTAGTAGTAGTAGTAGTAGTAGTAGTAGTAGTAGTAGTAGTAGTAGTAGTAGTAGTAGTAGTAGTAGTAGTAGTAGTAGTAGTAGTAGTAGTAGTAGTAGTAGTAGTAGTAGTAGTAGTAGTAGTAGTAGTAGTAGTAGTAGTAGTAGTAGTAGTAGTAGTAGTAGTAGTAGTAGTAGTAGTAGTAGTAGTAGTAGTAGTAGTAGTAGTAGTAGTAGTAGTAGTAGTAGTAGTAGTAGTAGTAGTAAGTAGTAGTAGTAGTAGTAGTAGTAGTAGTAGTAGTAGTAGTAGTAGTAGTAGTAGTAGTAGTAGTAGTAGTAGTAGTAGTAGTAGTAGTAGTAGTAGTAGTAGTAGTAGTAGTAGTAGTAGTAGTAGTAGTAGTAGTAGTAGTAGTAGTAGTAGTAGTAGTAGTAGTAAGTAGTAGTAGTAGTAGTAGTAGTAGTAGTAGTAGTAGTAGTAGTAGTAGTAGTAGTAGTAGTAGTAGTAGTAGTAGTAGTAGTAGTAGTAGTAGTAGTAGTAGAAAGAGCAATAACCTAAAATTGAGAAAGGGCAGGTAACTTTGAAAGGTTATTGTCTGAGACCTCTAGTAGTTATGAGCGAAACATCAAGGAGAGAGAGAGAGAGAGAGAGAGAGAGAGAGAGAGAGAGAGAGAGAGAGAGAGAGAGAGAGAGAGAGAGAGAGAGAGAGAGAGAGAGATTAAGAGAGTTAGAGAGGGAGAGGAAGAGAGAGAGGGAGAGAGAGGCAGGGGTAGTTGTAGCCAGACTATTACCAGGCCGTGCCAGCCAAGTCTGGCACTGCTATCAGCATCGTTTTCATCCGTGGCTGTTGTCTGTGCTACCTACCTTCGCTAAAGCGCAGTCTGCCACCAACACAACCCTCTACCCGCTATGGGAGCATTGATGCCGACGTCTTGTTTGGAACCTCCCGTTAGTCGTGAAACTTAAAGTCCCGGGGCGGGAGATAACGACAACTCAATAGAAGTATTATCACAGTTGTATCTCCTATCTGTTGCTTGTAGAGTTGACGATCTTACCAAATGGTCGCGTCTAGAAATAAAATAACTCCTAATGCTAGTACGTCTTTGGTATGGAGTCATTTCTATTACGGTTTGTAGTTTTTCGATTACATAGTTCCAGACTATCTTGTACATTACCAGACATGATGTCCGAGAAAAGAAAACCTGTTGGTAAATATTAATAACATTATAACCACGTAATGACATCAACGTAAAACAGTGTGAAGGGTCGTGTGAATGTTTTTTTTTCCCGTTCTAAAGCCGCTGGATTTATTCAAAGACGAAGTTTCTGATCAGAATGCAGACAGTTTTAACACCATTATTCTGTTCTCCGCGTCTGGATCTGCAGAAGTGGTGGTTTTCTACTGTTTGTGTTTCTGTGCTGCAATGTATGTGTGTTATTCGTGAGTATTACCATTGTGCTGGTGTTTTGTGTGCGGTGTTTCTTTTGAGTATTACAGTTGTGTGGTGTTGAGTTTCCTGAGTATCCGTTGAGTGTGTGTTATACTGTGTGTGTCGCAAGCTTTACAATTGTCTTATATTATGTTGGTTTATCTGATGAGCATTTCAAATGCGTGGTGTGTTTCTACCATGTGTGTCTCGTGAGTTATACAGCTCTATGTTATGTTGCCTCTCATTTACTGATCGGCATGATTGCTTTAATCGTGTGTCGTATATGGCTCGTAAATGTGTGCTGTTTATTGCAGTCCTCTAGTTATTTAGTGAAATGTGTAAACTGGGCTTACATGTTTAGTGAATTGCCAATAAGGATAGTATAAGTTAACTGAGTTGTGAACACGTGTCGTTTATGTATGGTGAGTTGTATACACGTGACGTGTATGTATAAGGAGGAGTTGTATGCAAGGGATGTGTATGAATATGATGAATTGTGTTTCAGGGACGTATATTTATAGTTAGTTATGTATCAGGGAAGTGTGTATATGGTGAGTTGTATACAAGTGACGGGGGTTGTGTATAAGAGACGTATATGATTAGGGAGTTGTATACAAGTGACGTGTGTGTATAGGGGGTTGTGTATAAGAGACGTGTATGTTTAGGGAGTTGTATAAAAGGGACGTATGTTTAGGGAGTTGTGTATAAGGGATGTACATGTATAGGGAGTTGTGTATAAGAGACGTACATGTATAGGCAGTTTTGTATAAGGGACCTGTATGTATAGGGAGTTGTGTATTAGGGACGTGTGTGTATAGTGAGTTGTGTATTAGGGACGTGTATGTATAGTGAGATGTGTATTAGGGACGTGTATGTATAGTAAGTTGTGTTTAAGGGACGCATATGTAAAGGGAGTTGTGTATAAGAGACGCGTATGTATAGTGAGGTGTATATATGGGACGTGTATGTATAGTGAGTTGTGTATTAGGGACGTGTATGTATAGGGATTTGTGTATAAGAGACGACTATGTATAGTGAGTTGTGTATTAGGGACGTGTCTGTATAGTGAGTTGTGTATTAGGGACGTGTATGCATAGTGAGTTGTGTATAAGAGACGTGTATGTATAGAGTTAGATGTATATCAGGGACGTGTATGTATAGTGAGTTGTGTATCGGTGACGTACATGTATAGGGAGTTGTGTATAAGGGATTACATGTATAGGGAGTTGTGTATAAGGGATTACAACAACAACAAAACTTTATTTTGAAAGGGTTAAGAATTGGGCACGCAGGCCCGTCTAACATTCTGCCCTTTTATCACTCTCTTTCATACATTATACCATTCAAACATCATTCAAGGCTAACTGAAAAAAGCAACAATATAATAGATATGCATTATAAAGGCATGTGGAAAATGAAAAATCAATACTACATGACTCAGTAATAGTAATAACTGGTGTGGCACTTGTTATTAGCTATGTGGAATATACTGGCCTACCAAAAGGGGACTGGATGTTATACTAAGGTTTTATTATTATTATTTTTATTTCTATTATTAAGGGGGAAGGTAATCTGTACTGAGATAGTGTTCAAATAATTTGCGATTATATGTATACTGATTGGTGATGTCTTTTATTTCATGTGGAAGATTGCTCCACAGCTGAGCTGCAGAGTACGTTAAACTTGTTTTGTATAAGTCTATCCTAGGCTTTGGAATGTGTAATATATTTAATCGTTTACTGTGTCTAGCATTATATTCAAACAATGGTCAAAGGTAATTTGGGGCATTCCGATGAACGATTTTGTGAATTAGTTTGGCCTTATTGAAAAGCAGACGTTTGCGGAGTGGTAGTAACTGAAGGGTTTATGCAGGCTAGGATTGCCAGTTGAATGTTTGCTATAAATTAAACTCATGGCCAGTTTCTGGAGCGAGTAAAGTCGCTTGGTGCTTGAATTGGAACAACCGTCCCAGATTGTAGAGCAGTAGTCAAAATGTGTCTGTATGTGAGACGTATAGAATATTTTTCTTGTGTCCTCACCAAGGAAATTTTTAATTTTGGCGAGTTGGTAGACTTTTGTCGCTGTTTGTTTAGTGAGCGCTTGAACGTGAGGATTAAAGGTTAGGTTTCTATCAATGATGAGGCCTAATGTTTTGTGCTCAATTACACTTTCTACTGGCATGTTATCGATGTGAAGTTGATCTGTGTGAATTTAGAGTTTGAAGTCTTTGTCTGGTTGTTAATAACATAGATTTTGTTTTAGTGCTGTTAATTTGTATACGGTTCGCATAGCTCCACCTAACTACATTATTTAATCATTGTGGCAAAGATGACTCCAGCAAATTACTGCTTTCAGCGTTTGTATACACTGTACAGTCATCTGCAAATAGATCGCAGGACGACGAAAGATGCAAAGGTAGATCATTAATATATACGGCAAATAATAGAGGGCCAAGAGTAGAGCCTTGTGGTACTCCAGTATTGAAGGTAGTGGTTTGGGACATAGATTTATTGTATAATACTACTTGCTTTCTGTTTGACAGAAAAGATGTTATTAGCGTCACAACATTAGGGCTAATTTTTATTGTCTCTAGTTTTTTAATTAAAATGGCATGGTCTATCATATCAAATGCTTTCCTGAAATCGATAAACACAGCTCCACATAGATTGTTGTTATTTATATTCTTGTGCCAATTTTCTATCATGTTTGTTAGGACCGTGTGGCAAGAATATTTTGGTCGAAATCCTGATTGACTGTCAACTATAAGCTTGTTGCGATCTAAATACTGTAATGTTACCTTATGGATGTGTTTTTTCTAATGGTTTAGATATTGATGATAGTAAAGAAATGGGTCTATAATTGTTCGGGAGACCAGTGTCCAAAGAACCAGATTTAAGGAGAGGATACACTTTAGCGATTTTGAACACTATTTTGATAGGGATTTTGAGCTGATGGAAAGTGACCTTTGGTGAGACACCGATTATATACATAGGTTAGTGATACACAGATCACTGGCGCAGCACAGCGGAGAATCCGATTGCTGATTTCATCTAACCCAGATGAGTTTGTGTTTTTTAGGTTACTGAGGTAAGTGAATACTTCAGTGACTGTCATTAGCGATATGTCAGAAAGGATATCCCGGGAGCATCTGTTCTCGCAAAACGATGACAGTAAAGATAAGTTGCAAGGATAATTTGGTATTGAAGCCTTCAACTGATCTATGTCATTTTGAAAAAAGTTACTGAATTGGTCGCATGAAATAGGATTTGATGGTAATGAATTTGAGAAGTTCTTAAAGTAATTTTTCTTTTCTTTTCGTATGGTATATTGAACTTTGTTTCTAAGAGTACGGAATGTGCTGAAGCTCGCTTTTTATGTGCCTTTCTCTGTCTCTCATAATTTCAAGTATTTCCTGGGTGATCCAAGGTGGTTTGACGTGATGTTTTACTCGAACTTCCTTGATTGGCACATGTCTATCAAACACTTCAATAAAGATCTTCATCCAGGATTCCAGAGCATCACCCGGGTCTGGAAATTGATAAACATTGTCTAGAGTTGTGTATAAGGGATGCACATGTATAGGGAGTTGTGTATAAGGGATGTACATGTATAGGGAGTAGTCGATAAGGGATTACATGTATAGGGAGTTGTGTATAAGAGACGTACATGTATAGGGAGTTGTGTATAAGTGATGTACATGTATAGGGAGTTGTGTATAGGGGATGTACATGTATAGGGAGTAGTCGATAAGGGATTACATGTATAGGGAGTTGTGTATAAGAGACGTACATGTATAGGGAGTTGTGTATAAGGGATGTACATGTATAGGGAGTTGTGTATAGGGGATGTACATGTATAGGGAGTTGTGTATAAGGGATTACATGTATAGGGAGTTGTGTATAAGGGATTACATGTATAGGGAGTTGTGTATAAGGGATTACATGTATAGGGAGTTGTGTATAAGGGATTACATGTATAGGGAGTTGTGTATAGGGGATGTACATGTATAGGGAGTTGTGTATAGGGGATGTACATGTATAGGGAGTTGTGTATAGGGGATGTACATGTATAGGGAGTTGTGTATAAGGGATTACATGTATAGGGAGTTGTGTATATGGGGATGTACATGTATAGGGAGTTGTGTATAAGGGATTACATGTATAGGGAGTTGTGTATAAGAGACGTACATGTATAGGGAGTTGTGTATAAGGGATGTACATGTATAGGGAGTTGTGTATAGGGGATGTACATGTATAGGGAGTTGTGTATAAGGGATTACATGTATAGGGAGTTGTGTATAAGGGATTACATGTATAGGGAGTTGTGTATAAGGGATTACATGTATAGGGAGTTGTGTATAAGGGATTACATGTATAGGGAGTTGTGTATAGGGGATGTACATGTATAGGGAGTTGTGTATAGGGGATGTACATGTATAGGGAGTTGTGTATAGGGGATGTACATGTATAGGGAGTTGTGTATAAGGGATTACATGTATAGGGAGTTGTGTATAGGGGATGTACATGTATAGGGAGTTGTGTATAAGGGATTACATGTATAGGGAGTTGTGTATAAGGGATTACATGTATAGGGAGTTGTGTATAGGGGATGTACATGTATAGGGAGTTGTGTATAAGATACGTACATGTATAGGGAGTTGTGTATAGGGGATTACATGTATAGGGAGTTGTGTATAAGGGATTACATGTATAGGGAGTTGTGTATAGGGGATGTACATGTATAGGGAGTTGTGTATAAGGGATTACATGTATAGGGAGTTGTGTATAAGGGATTACATGTATAGGGAGTTGTGTATAAGGGATTACATGTATAGGGAGTTGTGTATAAGGGATTACATGTATAGGGAGTTGTGTATAAGGGATTACATGTAAAGGGAGTTGTGTATAGGGGATGTACATGTATAGGGTGTTGTGTATAAGGGATTACATGTATAGGGAGTTGTGAATAAGGGATTACATGTATAGGGAGTTGTGTATAAGGGATTACATGTATAGGGAGTTGTGTATAGGGGATGCACATGTATAGGGAGTTGTGTATAAGATACGTACATGTATAGGGAGTTGTGTATAAGGGATGTACATGTATAGGGAGTTGTGTATAAGGGATGTACATGTATAGGGAGCTATTTATAGGTGACGTACATGTATAGGGAGTTGTGTATAGGGGATGTACATGTATAGGGAGTTGTGTATATGGGATGTGCGTGTATAGGGAGTTGTGTATAAGATACGTACATGTATAGGGAGTTGTGTATAAGGGATGTACATGTATAGGGAGTTGTGTATAAGGGATGTACATGTATAGGGAGCTATTTATAGGTGACGTACATGTATAGGGAGTTGTGTATAAGGGATGTACATGTATAGGGAGTTGTGTAAAAGGGATGTACATGTATAGGGAGTTGTGTATAAGAGACGTACATATATAGGGAGTTGTGTATAAGAGACGTACATATATAGGGAGTTGTGTATTAGTGACGTACATGTATAGAGAGTTGAATATTGGGAACGAGTATCTATAGTGAATTGTGTATTCGGAACTTGTATGTATAGTGAGTTGTGTCTTAGGGATGTACATTTATAGTGAGTTGTACATAAGGGATGTGTATGTATTGTGTGTTGTATATTAGGGACGTCTATGTATAGTGAGTTGTGTATAA
>JACEFZ010001965.1:327500-357500 GCA_014155875.1 Cepaea nemoralis | reverse complement strand
GAAACCTGTAATGACTGCTGGTGGTAAGTCGATAAGAATAGAAACTTACATCTGGTATAAGTATCTAATTCCATGGTGGAATTTGCTGATGTTGTCTGTGCGTCTACGGCTGCTTTCAAGTTGCCTGCGGTCGTGGCTTCAGAACAAGTCTAGTATTGCTATGTTTATACACCTTTGTTATCTTTCTGCCACTTTTACCGCTGGCATATCTTTCTCTATTCTCCTGCGTGTTTCTGGTACCAGGGATCTCGTGGTATGTGCGTACAATGTTCACAAAAAAACGAAAACCTCTACGCCCTTTCAAGCACAGACAAAACACGTGACGATTACACAACATTTAAGACGCTGGCGCGAGCTTGGCATGCAGAGCACAACCCCTGAGGGCTTCTAGCTGAGGTACACGTCATGCAACAAGTGGTAGGGGTCGGGTTTGGGGAGAGCATGTGGTAGAGGTCGAGTCATAGGGCGAGTGGTAGGGGTCACGTTGTTGAACGAGTGTAAAGGGTGGGTCATAGAATGGGTGTTTAGGAGGAGGGGGAGGGTAGGTCACAGAACGAGTGTTAAGGGGCAGGTCACAGAAAGTGTGGCAGTAGGCACTTTACAGATTGAGTGAGGGGCAGATCACAATAGGAGTGGTAGGTGGGGGGGGGGGGGGCACGTTACAGAAAGAATGGTAATTGGCAGGTCACAAAACGAATATTTGGGGGCAGGTCACAGAAAGAGTTTTGTTCTTGGGTCAGGTCAGATAAAGAGTTCTAGGGGGTATGTCACATAATAAGTGTTAGGGAGTACGTTATAGAACGAGTGTTAGGAGGCAGGTTACAGAAATAGTGGTAAGGGGTGTGTCGCAGAACGAGTGCTAAAGGGCTTGTCACAGAACGAGTAATAGGAAGCAGGTCACTGAACGCGTGCTAAGGGGCAGGTCACAGAACGAGTGCTAGGAGGCAGATCACAGAACGAGTAATAGGAAGAAGGTCACAGAACGAATAATGTGAGGCAGGTCACAGAACGAGTGCTCGGGGTAGGTCGCAGAACTAGTTCTAGGAGGCAGGTCACAGAACGAGTGCTAGGAGGCAGATCACAGAACGAGTGCTAGGAGACAGGTTACAGAAATAGTGGTAAGGGCCAGGTCACAGAACGATTTCTAGGAGACAGGTTACAGAAAGTGTGGTAAGGAACAGGTCACGGAACGAGTGCTAGGAGGCAGATCACGGAACGAGTGCTAGGAGGCAGGTCACAGAACGAGTGCTAGGAGGCAGGTCACAGAACGAGACCTAGGAGGCAGGTCACAGAACAAGTTCGTGGGGGGGGGGGGGGGGGTCACAGAACGAGTTGTATGTAAAAAGTAATTAAATTAAAAGACCATTTACACGCCCAAAGCCGCTTCGGGCATATGGTGCTTCACCTATATGTTTTAATATTATTATCGATCATTCGGCACTCGGTAAGTGATGTTGTCAGTGTCCCGCAGGCCACCCAGACGTCCCAAGACATTCCTGCTACCCCCTTCTAGGCTGAGTCGACCCTGGAGCCCAGCTACATTTGTTTATGAATATGAACCCACGAAGCTGAGGATGGAACCAACGATCTCCGACGCCACAGGCGAGTGTCTAGCCACTAGATTACATAGACTAAGGGGTAGGGAGCATGTCGTATCCATTTACGAAAGAAGAAGAACGAGATACAACATAAGGGCCCCGATTATAACGAAATTGATCATTCGACGGTTGAATGGAGCCATTCTTCTCAAGAATTGGAATTGGAATTGAGAGCATGTTATAAAGGAATAAGTGGTGACTTGTCATAGAACGAGTGGCATGGGCGACAGCAGAGAAGTAACTGTCGGGGACAGGTGATAGACAGAGTGTAGAGGTTGCGTCAGCGTCTTGGAATAATTGTTAGTGATACCGCCTTGGAATACCTTCCAGTTATAACATCAAGGAATAAGTTTTGGGGATAACGTTTTGAATACGTTTTATGAATAGTGTTTTGGAATACGTTTCAGGAATCATGTTTAGGAATATCTTTTAGAAATTACGTCGTGGGATATGTTTAGGTAGTAAGGTCTTTGAATACATTTTAGGAATAACAGAGTGGAATACTTTTCAGGAATAACGTCTCTAAATAAGTTTTAGGGATAACGTCTAGGAATAAATATTAAAGATAACGTCTTGGAATACGTTTTAGAAATAACGTCTTCACATACGTTTTAGGGATCATATCTTGAAATAGGTTTTAGGGATAACGTTTCGGAATAGGTTGTCAGGATAACGTTTGTATATAAGTTTTAGGAATACCGCCTTGGATTAAGTGTTAGAGATACCGTCTTGGAATACGTTTTACGTTTTAAGGATAACGTCTTAGAATACGTTTTAGGGATAACGTCTTGGAATATGTTTTAGCTGGACAAGACATTGTAGTTAAGGGTAGATGAAACTTTTGTGATTGTGGTTGAGGATAGTTGAAACGTTGTAATTGTGGTTGAGGATAGTTAAAACCTTGTGATTGTGGTTGAGGATAGTTGAAACGTTTGTGACTGTGGTTGAGCATAGTTGAAACGTTTGTGATTGTGGTTGAGCATAGTTGAAACGTTTGTGATTGAGGTTAAGGATGGTTGACACTTGTGTGATTGTGGTTAATGATAGTTGAAACATTTATGGGGTGGTTTAGAATTACACAAACAGTTCTAGCTGTGGTAAAGGATATTGGAATGTGGCATCTGAGGTTGCTGTTAAGGATATACGTGGTTGTCGTTAAGGATATATATGGTTGTGGTAAAGGATATATGTGGTCGTCGTTGAAAATATGTGTGGTGGTCGTTAAGGATATATGTGGTTGTCGTTAAGGAAATATGTGGTTGTCGTTAAGCATATAAGTGGTTGTCATTGAGAATATGTGTGGTGGTCGTTAAACATATATATGGTTGTCGTTAAGCATAGAATGTGGTTGTCGTTAAGCATATATGTAATTGTCGTTAAGCATATATGTGGTTGTCGTTAAGCATATATGTTGTTGTTGTTTAAAATATGTGTGGTGGTCGTTAATGATATATGTAGTGGTCGTTAAGCATATATGTGGTTGTCGTTAAGCATAAATGTAATTGTCGTTAAGCATATATGTGGTTGTCGTTCAGCATTTATATGGTTGTCGTTAAGCATAAATGTGGTTGTCGTTGAGAATATGTGTGGTTGTTGTTAAGCATATATGTGGTTGTCGTTGAGAATATGTGTGGTTGTCGTTAAGCATATATGTGGTTGTCGTTGAGAATATGTGTGGTGGTCGTTAATGATATATGTAGTGGTCGTTAAGGAAATATGTAGTTGTCGTTAAGGATATATGGGGTTGTCGTTATGGATATATGGGGTTGTCGTTAAGGATATATTTGGTTGTCGCTGGGAATATGTGTGGTGGTCGTTAATGATATATGCAGTTGTCGTTAAGGATATATGTGGTTGTCGTTATGGATATATAGGGTTGTCGTTAAGGATATATGTGGTTGTCGTTATGGATATATGTGGTTGTCGTTATGGATATATGTAGTTGTCGTTATGAATATATAGGGTTGTCGTTAAGGGTATGTGTTGTGGTCGTTATGGATATATGTAGTTGTCGTTATGGATATATGTAGTTGTCGTTATGGATATATGTAGTTGTCGTTAAGGATATATGTGGCTGTCGTTAAGGATATATGTGGTTGTCGTTAAGGATACATGGGGTTGTCGTTAAGGATATATGTGGTTGTCTTTAAGGATATATGGGGTTGTCGTTAAGGATATATATGGTTATCGTTGTTCATATATGTGGTTATCGTTAAGCATAAATGGGGTTGTCGTTAAGGATATATGTGGCGTCTGTGGTTGTACTTTCGCACACACATACACACACTTAGAAGGAACAGTTGTTGTTGTTGTTGTTGTTGTTGTTTTTGTTGTTGTTGTTGTTATTGTTGCTGCTGCTGTTTTTGTTGTTGTTGTTGCTGCTGCTGCTGTTGTTGTTATTATTTTGGTTGTTGTTCTTGCTATTGTGGTTTCTGTTAAGGATAGTTGCGACGCTTGTGGTCGTGTTATAAAGATCACAGGATCACAGCACGCAAAGGGATAGCAGCAAATCAAAAGCAGACTAGGCTACTACAAGGGGAATGACCAGTAAACAAAACATGGAAATTGGACTACATTAAACATACATTATAATCATATTAAAGAGGAATCATTCGGAGAATGGAGACACAAACGGAGAGCAGGCAAGAGAAGCAGAACAACTTTCCAAATAGTAAATAAACCAAATGGAAAGACACAAATAAGACAAACTATTTTTAAAAAAACCAAACACGCTAAACAACGCGAAAGCCAGGGCTAGGAAACATTGTGTTTCAATGGAGCAACCAATCTGCACAAAATGTTATGAGGCTAGTAACATAGGCTACTTTCTACTCAACTGCCAACAATTTAATGAGGAAAGAGAGGAGCAATCGAGATGTTTTTAAAATAATAATAAAGAAATGGCAACAACAGAATTACTACAAGTAGATTGTGGAGAAAGAAAGAAAGAAAGAATGAAAGAAAGAATGAAAGAAAGAAAGAAAGAAAGAAAGAAAGAAAGAAAGAAAGAAAGAAAGAAAGAAAGAAAGAAAGAAAAACAGAAAGACAGAAAGAAATACAATTTAAAACGGCAAGTAATTTACGCTTACCTCTCCAGATGTAACCTTATTAAAGACGGAACATGGTATTATATGAACATGAATACGTAATTAGTTGTGATGAATATTTGAAATGTTTCTGGATGTGGTTTAGAATAACTGAAACGTGTGTGACTGTGGTTTAGAATAGCTGAAACTTGTGTAGTTGCAGTTTAGAATAATTGAAACTTGTGTGGTTGTAATTAGTTCAATCGTTTGTGATTATTTTTGAGGAAAGCTGAAGGGTGTGTGGCTCTGATTAAATGTGTGTGGCTGTGGCTAAGTGTGTGTGGATGTGGCTAAGTGTGTTTAGCTGTGGCTAAGTGTGTATAGTGTGGCTAAGCGTTTGTAGCTGTGGCTAAGTGTTTGTAGCTGTGGCTAAGTGTGTATGGCTGTGGCTAAGTGTTTATGGCTGTGGCTAAGTGTGTGTAGCTGTGGCTAAGTGTTTGTAGCTGTGGCTAAGTGTGTATGGCTGTGGCTAAGTGTTTGTAGCTGTGGCTAAGTGTTTGTAGCTGTGGCTAAGTGTGTATGGCTGTGGCTAAGTGTTTATGGCTGTGGCTAAGTGTGTGTAGCTGTGGCTAAGTGTTTGTAGCTGTGGCTAAGTGTGTAGGCTGTGGCTAAGTGTTTGTAGCTGTGGCTAAGTGTTTGTAGCTGTGGCTAAGTGTGTATGGCTGTGGCTAAGTGTGTATGGTTGTGGCTAAGTGTGTATGGCTGTGGCTAAGTGTGTATGGCTGTGGCTAAGTGTGTATGGCTGTGGCTAAGTGTGTATGGCTGTGGCTAAGTGTGTATGGCTGTGGCTAAGTGTGTATGGTTGTGGCTAGGTGTGTGTAGCTGTCGCTAAGTGTGTGTAGCTGTGGCTACGTGCGTGTGGCTGTGGCTAAGTGTGTGTAGCTGTGGCTACGTGCGTGTGGCTGTGGCTAAGTGTGTGTAGCTGTGGCTAAGTGTCGTGGCTGTGGCTAAGTGTGTATGGCTGTGGCTAAGTGTGTATAGCTGTGGCTAAGTGTGTATGGCTGTGGCTAAGTGTGTGTGGCTGTGGCTAAGTGTGTAGCTGTGGCTAAGTGTGTGTAGCTGTGGCTAAGTGTGTATGGCGGTGGCTAAGTGTGTATGGCTGTGGCTAAGTGTGTGTAGCTGTGGCTAAGTGTGTGTAGCTGTGGCTAAGTGCGTGTGGCTGTGGCTAAGTGTGTATGGCTGTGGCTAAGTGTGTATGGCTGTGGCTAAGTGTGTATGGCTGTGGCTAAGTGTGTGTGGCTGTGGCTAAGTGTGTGTGGCTGTGGCTAAGTGTGTAGCTGTGGCTAAGTGTGTGTAGCTGTGGCTAAGTGTGTATGGCGGTGGCTAAGTGTGTATGGCTGTGGCTAAGTGTGTGTAGCTGTGGCTAAGTGTGTGTAGCTGTGGCTAAGTGTGTGTGGCTGTGCCTAAGTGTGTATAGCTGTGGCTAAGTGTGTATGGCTGTGGCTAAGTGTGTCTGGCTGTGGCTAAGTGTGTTTAGCTGTGGCTAAGTGTGTGTAGCTGTGGCTAAGTGTGTGTAGCTGTGCCTAAGTGTGTGTAGCTGTGGCTAAGTGTGTATGGCTGTGGCTAAGTGCGTGTGGCTGTGGCTAGGTGTGTATGGCTGTGGCTAAGTGTGTATGGCTGTGGCTAAGTGTGTGTAGCTGTGGCTACGTGCGTGTGGCTATGGCTAAGTGTGTGTAGCTGTGGCTAAGTGTCTGTGGCTGTGGCTAAGTGTGTATGGCTGTGGCTAAGTGTGTATAGCTGTGGCTAAGTGTGTATGGCTGTGGCTAAGTGTGTGTGGCTGTGGCTAAGTGTTTAGCTGTGGCTAAGTGTGTGTAGCTGTGGCTAAGTGTGTATGGCGGTGGCTAAGTGTGTATGGCTGTGGCTAAGTGTATGTAGCTGTGGCTAAGTGTGTGTAGCTGTGTCTAAGTGCGTGTGGCTGTGGCTAAGTGTGTATGGCTGTGGCTAAGTGTGTATGGCTGTGGCTAAGTGTGTGTAGCTGTGGCTAAGTGTGTGTGGCTGTGGCTAAGTGTGTGTAGCTGTGGCTAAGATTGTGTAGCTGTTACTAAGTTGTATGGCTGTGGCTAAGTGTGTGTGGCTGTGGCTAAGTGTGTATAGCTGTGGCTAAGTGTGTATGGCTGTGGCTAAGTGTGTGTGGCTGTGGCTAAGTGTGTAGCTGTGGCTAAGTGTGTGTAGCTGTGGCTAAGTGTGTATGGCGGTGGCTAAGTGTGTATGGCTGTGGCTAAGTGTGTGTAGCTGTGGCTAAGTGTGTGTAGCTGTGGCTAAGTGCGTGTGGCTGTGGCTAAGTGTGTATGGCTGTGGCTAAGTGTGTATGGCTGTGGCTAAGTGTGTGTAGCTGTGGCTAAGTGCGTGTGGCTGTGACTAAGTGTGTGTAGCTGTGGCTAAGTGTGTGTAGCTGTGGCTAAGTGTGTGTGGCCGTGGCTAAGTGCGTGTGGCTGTGGCTAAGTGCGTGTGGCTGTGACTAAGTGTGTGTAGCTGTGGCTAAGTGTGTGTAGCTGTGGCTAAGTGTGTGTAGCTGTGGCTAAGTGTGTGTAGCTGTGGCTAAGTGCGTGTGGCTGTGACTAAGTGTGTGTAGCTGTGGCTAAGTGCGTGTGGCTGTGGCTAAGTGTGTGTGGCTGTGGCTAAGTGTGTGTAGCTGTGGCTAAGTGTGTATGGCTGTGGCTAAGTGCGTGTGGCTGTATCTAAGTGTGTGTAGCTGTGGCTAAGTGCGTGTGGCTGTGGCTAAGTGTATGTAGCTGTGGCTAAGTGTGTGTAGCTGAGGCTAAGTGTGTGTAGCTGTGGCTAAGTGCGTGTGGCTGTGACTAAGTGTGTAGCTGTGGCTAAGTGCGTGTGGCTGTGGCTAAGTGTGTATGGCTGTGGCTAAGTGTGTATGGCTGTGGCTAAATGTGTTTAGCTGTGGCTAAGTGTGTGTAGCTGTGGCTAAGTGTGTGTAGCTGTTGCTAAGTGTGTGTGGCTGTGGCTAAGTGTGTGTAGCTGTGGCTAAGTGTGTGTGTAGCTGTGGCTAAATGTGTTTAGCTGTGGCTAAGTGTGTGTAGCTGTGGCTAAGTGTGTGTAGCTGTGGCTAAGTGTGTGTAGCTGTGGCTAAGTGTGTATGGCTGTGGCTAAGTGTGTGTAGCTGTGGCTAAGTGTGTATGGGCTGTGGCTAAGTGTGTATGGCTGTGGCTAAGTGCGTGTGGCTGTGACTAAGTGTGTGTAGCTGTGGCTAAGTGTGTGTAGCTGTGGCTAAGTGTGTGTAGCTGTGGCTAAGTGTGTGTAGCTGTGGCTAAGTGCGTGTGGCTGTGACTAAGTGTGTGTAGCTGTGGCTAAGTTAGTGTGGCTGTGGCTAAGTGTGTGTGGCTGTGGCTAAGTGTGTGTAGCTGTGGCTAAGTGTGTATGGCTGTGGCTAAGTGCGTGTGGCTGTGTCTAAGTGTGTGTAGCTGTGGCTAAGTGCGTGTGGCTGTGGCTAAGTGTATGTAGATGTGGCTAAGTGTGTGTAGCTGAGGCTAAGTGCTGTGTAGCTGTGGCTAAGTGCGTGTGGCTGTGACTAAGTGTGTAGCTGTGGCTAAGTGCGTGTGGCTGTGGCTAAGTGTGTATGGCTGTGGCTAAGTGTGTATGGCTGTGGCTAAATGTGTTTAGCTGTGGCTAAGTGTGTGTAGCTGTGGCTAAGTGTGTGTAGCTGTTGCTAAGTGTGTGTGGCTGTGGCTAAGTGTGTGTAGCTGTGGCTAAGTGTGTGTAGCTGTGGCTAAATGTGTTTAGCTGTGGCTAAGTGTGTGTAGCTGTGGCTAAGTGTGTGTAGCTGTGGCTAAGTGTGTGTAGCTGTGGCTAAGTGTGTATGGCTGTGGCTAAGTGTGTGTAGCTGTGGCTAAGTGTGTATGGGCTGTGGCTAAGTGTGTATGGCTGTGGCTAAGTGTGTATGGCTGTGGCTAAGTGTGTGTAGCTGTGGCTAAGTGTGTATGGCTATGGCTAAGTGTGTATGGGCTGTGGCTAAGTGCTTGTGGCTGTGGCTAAGTGTGTGTTGATATGGCTAAGTGGTTACAGATAGACCAAACGTTTGTTGTTATTGTTAAGGATAGTTTAAATGTGTGTGGTTGTAGTTAAGGATAGTTGTGACATCTGTGGGTGTTATTGTTGTTGTTGGTGGTGGTGGTGTTGATGTTGGTGTTGGTGTAGTTGTTAAGATAAGTTGTGACCTCTGTAGTTGTGGTTTAAATAAAGAAACGTCCGTGGTCAGGAGTCATTGTAAGTAAAACATTGTATACATAATGACACTGCTACTGGTACCATTAATATTGGGACTCTTCACTGACTGTTGCAGATGAGGACGGGGTGCGTATGGGAGTGTCCCGAGTGATGTGATGTCGGTTGTTTACTTAACTCAACTCAGTAAAATATCTTTTGTTTTTATTAATGGTAATAAAATCACTTGTGTTTGTTTTTCGCGAAGATTAACACGTTAACATTTGTCATTTAGAGGCATGTAAGTGGCGGTGGTAGTGGTTGCCAGATAGCATACCCGCCTACCACAGTTTGAAGTCATGGTTTAGAGTTAGTGTGACGTGACATGGGAGTCGCGGCAGTGTAGTATCAGGGCAACCGGCTGTATGACCAGAGGTCACGGGTTCAAATCTTCATGGAGGAGGATTTTATTACAAAATTGACCCAAGCTCCTTGATGTGACCAGCCTAAAATGTGAGCCATATAATCTCTTGGCCAGTAAAGGCGGTCGGCGTGATACTGGCTATGTCACCCACAGAGTGCTACTGGTTCCGTCCATAAACATATGTCTAGCACCATATGCCCAATTTGTCTTATAACGTGTCTACTCTTAATCGCTTCCATGCATCTTCTGCCTGATACTATGACATTTCATAAATAAACACACAGAGTATTGTATGGCGCTCACGGAAGTGAGAAAACAGAAGTAGAGACTAGTGGACGCACTAGGCAACATGCAAATTGAAAGCTAGGGTTACCGACCAGAATTCAAACATGTCACCTCCAAATGACTAAGGTGCCTCGTACCTCGACGCATGGTCAAATAGACATCCCTGGTGAATACATGATTCACCTAATACTACCGTCCTCAAACATGTGCATTTATTGACTCGGTTAAGCATTGTCCATTCTATTCTTGTATCGCATGATGGTGTTATCTTGTTGTTTATAGAATGTGATTACAGATAGGTCACACTCTGACCGTGTGAGACGTCAGATGGTGCGTGATGGTGGAGATGACCATGTGTTCACATACATCCATTGTGGACGAACATTTAGCTCGCGAATTAGACAGATCATTCACACTGTCTACCGCCATGGGTTGTAGTTATCATTTTTTTAAAGTAAAGTCTAAAAAACGATCGTCTATCAAGGCGGCATGGTGCCAGTACAGATATATGATTATTGCATATAGTGGATTGCGTTGAACAATTTCCTCAAGCCTGTGGCTCAGTACTTCCGACTTCGACAAGCACTTTTTCGAGTCGCTTTTCTTTGACTGTCCTTAGTCTACCTACAAGGCAGCAGGTTTGTGCCTCTCTTGGCCTGGGTCCCATCCCTTGGTCCGCCTGACCTGTAGCTGGTGTGCCATTGGCATAGCCCCTGGTGGTCACTGGAACAGGCACGCCCCTCTTCATCTTTAAGGTGGAGACACATTTCAGGGCATTTTTTGATATTTTTTTTTTTCTTTTTTTCTTTTTCTTTTTTGCTTTCGTTCGATTTGAACTCAAGCTTAGTTCTATTTCCAGTGCATTGGAATGATTTTTGCGTGAGGATTAGCTTTCCCTATCACCAATGGATATTCAAGGAAGATTCATTTTTGCATTCTCTATTACAACAGTTGCTACAGCTCTTCTGCCTTTTCACCTTTATTTACTGTGTGATCTGCACACGCAGAATGTTTTTATTATAACTTGTATAACTCTAACTCGTATACCTGCTCTCTCTTTGATCTCTCTAATTTTTTTTTTCTGTGTCGATAAAGAAGAGATACGTTGACAAAATACATCATTTTCTTACTCCTTGCTTATCTGTTCGTAATTGCCCACTTTATTTCCATTTTAATTGCTGCTACTTGTTTTCAGTAAATATTTGTTTAATTATTCTGACATCGTTTCCATTCATTTTAATATCGTCATTCGTGTTGATAATTTCATAATTTGTCACTTTTTTCAAATGCTGTGGTGTAATCTGCTAAGCATATATGCACTCACTCAATAACACACACTTATACATTCACTCAATAACACACACTTATACATTCACTCAATAACACACACTTATACATTCACTCAATAACACACACTTATACATTCACTCAATAACACACACACACACACACACACACACACACTTACACATGCCATCTCACAGTTATACACTCACTCAATAACACACACTTATACATTCACTCAATAACACACACTTATACATTCACTCAATAACACACACACACACACACACACACACACTTACACATGCCATCTCACAGTTATACACTCGCTCAATAACACACACATACACACACACACACACACACACACACACACACTTACACATGCCATCTCACAGTTATACACTCACTCAATAACACACACATACACACACACACTTACACATGCCATCTCACAGTTATACACTCACTCAATAACACACACACACACACACACACACATACACATGCCATCTCACAGTTATACACTCACTCATAACACACACATACACACACACACACACACACATACACACACACACACATACACATGCCGTTTACACAAATTCTCACAGTTATATACTCACTCAATGACACACACACGCGCACGCACACACACACACACACACACACACACACGCACATGCCGTTTACATAAACGCTCACAGTTATATACTCACTCAATAACACACACTCTCACACACACACACACACACACACACACACACCACAATCCAGCCGGCATCATTTCTCTCGGCCTTTCTTTTCTCCACTGATGTTTCTAGTCGTCACGATGTTTCCAATGTCTCTCCACTGATGTTTCTAGTCGTCACGATGTTTCCAATGTCTCTCCACTGATGTTTCTAGTCGTCACGATGTTTCCAATGTCTCTCCACTGATGTTTCTAGTCGTCACGATGTTTCCAATGTCTCTCCACTGATGTTTCTAGTCGTCACGATGTTTCCAATGTCTCTCCACTGATGTTTCTAGTAGTCACGATGTTTCCAATGTCTCTCCACTCTACTTACATGACTAAAAAATGCTGCTTCTCTCTTACGTATAGTTGTTTATACTATTTCCATTCGCATCTTCCATGCAATTGTTATTAGATACTCTCGCAGGCCAAGATATTCTCCTTCACTTCTAAGTTTTCCCTGCGTTATTCATTCACGCTACATGATTCACTAAAACAAGTTAGTTGCATGTCCTCTACGGTACGTCGCAGTCGGCCCCATTATTGTTTGGTTGTTTGTGATTTCTTGCTACGTTTGCGTTCAGCAGTTTGCTATTGCTTTCTGAACGACCGGGATTCATAACAATTGATATGAGTTGCATTAAGAACCGACATCACTGCACTCAGGACATTCCCATACCCTCTTTCAACAGCCAGCGAATAGTCATACTACTAATCGTTGCCACCGCTATCTAATTTAAAGTTCTCCTGGTCTTCCCTTTCAGCTTTGAGATTCTTCCATAACCCCTGCCGATCCCCCTCAATCTCATTCTTTCCACATATGGGTTATCAATCTGTTCCCCCTCCTTCTCCACGTGGTTCCACAAGCGAATGACGACCTCCCCCTTGTCCATAGGCAATCTGCCACCAAGGGGTGCATTACCTGCCAGCCTATCAGCCTGTTCATTCCCTCTCACCCCCACATGTGCAGGGCAAAATATCCATACAGTTCTCACAATCTGTGACCTCTGAAGCGACGATAGCCATTCCACACGAAATATTCGTTTATCCACCTTAATAAGCTTACTATTTGAATCTGTAATGAATATAATTTGTGTTGCAGTAGTTTTCTCTAACCAACGGAATGCCGCTGCTACTATTTCCACCTCCATTCACATGCTGGAGATAGTAGTATCTTATGTGAGGCTCTCCTTTTTCAAGACTCGTCCATTAGCCTTTGCAATAAAGCCCCAACCACTATGTCTGTTTCTTACCATTGACCCATCAGTGTAGATGACTATGTCACCTTGATGTGTGTTACTCTGGATCAATTATTGAACTTCAAACTTAGGGCGACCCGCTGCCTATTCTCTGCACTCACGACCCAGTGTTACTATTACATTGTGCCAGTCTGTCTTGTCTTCCGGAACTTCAATCCACTCTTTTTCACGATTAATAGTCTCCAGATCACACACCTGGCGTATAGATAGTTTTGCCTGTGCCATTCAGGACCTGCCTCGTCTTAGTCTATGACCCTTGACTATATCCGTGGCATCATGCAGGGGTTGATCCCTATCTGCAGCAACTCGCAGGTACCATTTGGCCTGAAGGACCCTATGCCTATCCGTCATTGTTGGTAGCGCCAGGATATGCCTCATGCATATAATTGGTGTGTCCTTTGTGCACCCCAGAATAACCCGCATGGCAACATTCTGTATGCGCTCCAACCTTTCAAGCTGGCTCTTTGATACTGTCAGCAGCCCCAAACCATACTCAATGACAGAAATTATTAACTGCTCAAAGAGCCTGTAAAGCATCCTCGGATCTACCCCGGTTGCTGCCATAGCCCTCAATGCATTAAATCCCCTACCAGCCTTTACCACCAAAGCTTCCACATGATCCTTAAAAGACAAACACCTGTCAAAGGTGATACCCATGTATTTCGTATTACTCTCTCTACTAAGAGGACATTCATTCAATATAATACCTGGGACATTTGCCTTGACGATCCGGTTATCCAGGGAGTACCACACAACCGATGCCTTGTCTGGGTTTTTAACGGTCCCTGCGTCCCTGCATCACTCTGCCGCCCTGTTTACTGCCACCTGTAAGACTTCCGCCAAACTAGTCCTGTCTCTGCCCTGTCTGTACACTAGCACATCATTTGCAAATGTCAAGATTCTACCCACAACTGGTGTCTCAATAAGTGCGATTTTGCTGGTGTAGATATTAAAGAGCACTGGTGACATGGCAGAGCCCTGTGGCAACCCAAGTGTAATAGTACAAGGGTCAGAAGTCCAGGAACCCATGTGTAGTGTAGCGTCAGCTACGATAATAGAAAATATATCAAAGTTGCTACAGATAGACTTTCTATGCCTAGAAAGATAAGTCACTGGAGAAGACGAAACTGAATAGCTCATGATTCTAGAAGGATTCAACGTCCCAGAATAGGTTTAGTCTTCTGACAGTGTTCAGGCAGACAGGAATGGCATACTTGAACAAAGACAGTCTGCCAAGAGTATCCAGCTACTGTGCCTGAAATAAAAGCTCGAGCCCCCTAACTCTAATCACTCTCGCCGACACGGAGATGGAAAGAGTAAAATATATAAAGAGACAAACTTTCTTATCTTCTCAGCGTGGAAGCCGCCAACACAATCAAGAAAACACAAGAGGAAAATTTGACAGCTAGCTGCAGTAAAACACCAGAACGTGAAACAACCGCAAAGGTTATTCAAACTTCTACACCAAATGATGTCGCTCCCGTCGATCAACCGACACCAGACACTACAACTTTAACTGAAGACAGCAGCAACCGTGAAGTTTTCAACAGTAACAGCCGTGAAGGTTTTGACAGCACCAAGATGAAGCAGCCCAATTTACCAGAGACCCCCACACAAGAGGAAACAACAACAACGGAGGACGTTACCGGCAAATTACTGCTAAAACTGACAAGCATTGGAGAAGCCAAACTGTCGGCGCTACCAACAGACAAGATAATCAAGCTGCTGGAAAACGAGCTGGGAAGAAACAGCATCTACCAGCTGCGCAAGACACCCGATGGAGTAGTGGCCTCCATCAACAAAAAACACAGAGACCACAGCACTTATGTAGAAATTAGCACAAAGAGAGAAGGCGAATATCAAACTTCACCACGGCATCTTATTGGAAGCCACCCGACACAGCATGATGAAACGATGGGTCATTGAACGAGTCAAGACCCATCTCACCAACGACCAGATCAGGGAGATGCTGACAAGGGAGAATAAAAAACTCAAGATCACCAGTGTTGAGAGGATCACCGGAAAGAACAGCATCCCCTCCATAGTCGTCATAGTAACATCGGAGACCAAGTTCCAGAGCACTACATACCGAGAGTGCTGCAGTGCTCTAAGTGCCAGAAGTTTTGGGACACCCGTGCCACCTGCAAGAGTGAGGTGGAGGTATACAGATACTGCTCTGGACCTCATCCATACAGTCAGTGCCAGAATGCAAAGATCGACAAGGACTTCAGGAGGCCTAACTAACAGAAAATGCGCCAACTGCCTCGGCCGGCAACCAGGACACCAGGTACCTCGGATGCCCCTGCCACCAAGACAGCAAGGAGGCCATGAAGATCGCCATCAAAACTAACCTACCCTATAAAGAGGCTAGGAGACATTAAGAGGCCATCAATCAACTCACAAAAAGCGACAAAGCATAGCTGGAAGGCCAACTGAAGGACCTGCGATCAAAGCTCAACAGCCTGGAGGAAAAAAAGACAAGACGCAAGAGACTCAGATAACAGCCGCTCAGCGTATCCTGGACGAAACGAAGCAAGTTCAGCAGAAGATTGAGCCGGATGTCGCTCGTATGTCTGCTATAAAGGCGGAGACAGAAGAATAGCTATCAAGCATGGAAGAAGAAAAAGACAAGACGCAAGAAGCAGAGATAACGGCCGTTCAACTCATCCGGGACGATATGAAGCAAGTTCAAAAGAAGATTGAGCAGGATGTCGCGCTAATGGATGCTATAAAGGCTGAGACTTAAGAACATCTATCAAAAATACAAGATGTGAACGAAAGGACAGAAGATAATCTACAAGAAATAATAGCACTGCTCAAGACCCAGAAAACCAGACCCGAACCAGAAGATGCAAGAACACTGACAGAAGAAGAAGCAACAGATGAAGGACGAAATTGCTCCCCACCAAGATCGAACTAGCGAACCACCCACAACACACGAAATCAAGGAAGACCAACAAGACACCCAAACGATCACAATTACTGGAGCATAGAGAACGAGTGGTAAAGCTCCCTGAAGGAAACAGCACTATATGACGAGATGGGCACACAACAACTCCAAGCCTCAACAAGTGCGCGACTCTGTCCAGACATGAAAAACCTCATCAAGAAAGTAACGAACGCAATTAACCCATCAGAAGCCGGGAAGCTGGCACCAAGCAGCCCAAAGTACGAAAGACAAACTACAAGCTACACCATAAACACTTCAACATAGCCAAGTCGAAAACTCGAAGGCTGAAAGGGGGTACTAGTAATAAACATTGGATTGGATTATCTTCTCACACTCTGTTTAACCTAATGTCTTAGTTTAAGGTAACAACTAAGAGTTGGAAATACGAAACTCACATTAATATATATGATAACACTTTGGGCGCTCCACGGGAGGCAGCCCTGAAATAAAGAAAAACTCAAAATAAATTAACTAGACTTGACGATGTTTGTTCTAATTTCTGGTTCGGCTGAAAACACATGTAAATCGTGGACAAACTGATGGGGCCTATAATGTTACACAAGATGAGCGTGTTGTGGTGGCTGACCGTAGGTCTAGCCACTTATCTCAATTATCTTGTCCTCGAGGTTGGCACTCGGTTCATCGGCTCTTCCTTCAGTTCTCATCCTTAGGCGAAAGTACGTTCCAAAATTTCCTTTCCTCTGGGTTAGACCTGCAGATACTTCTGTCGTAAGTTAATTTTTCACAATAGAATGTTCATGGAATTACTACTGGTCCCATTCCAAATTATTAAGTGCTCTGAGGCTCTTTCTATAAAAGTTGAAACAGTATTCTTTTTGATACACAGGCTTAAATACCTGTTTGTAGATAATATAGTGAGAGTTTTTTATGAGTGCTGCTTCACAAAGGGTCACACAGGTTTGGCTCATCCAAAGCTTGCAGCTGAAGATGTCACATCTGTGAAATAAATGCAGCGAGAGCAAGTTAATGTTCTGTCAAGCCAACATCTCAAAATTGGCCCTGGACTAGTTCCTGAGGCCCACATTTATCTCACACATGTTCTTTTATTTTATTTTATTTTTTTGCATATCCCTTACAGGACGTTGCACTCAACATCAGCATTTTCAGCTGCTGTTGATGTACTAGGCAAGATTACGCTCAGTAGTTGTCATTACTTTCTGAGCGACAGGCCCACATAACTTACCCCGTAAGTTACCAACGCGCCGAGAACCGCTATCGATTTTCGCGCAGGGTACGTTACTCACGAGAATATACGGGATTACGGAGAAAGACGTTAACCCGTAGGCTAGGGAGACCGGCCTCATACATGTACAAGAACATTATCATGTGCTCTCTTCTTTCATTCTCTAACATTTCCTATTCTATGATCAATAATAGCAACACAACATTATTCTATTTTTTTTTTCTTTTTATAAGTGAATATAATAACTATTAAATAATAATTAAAATATAATAATATAATAAATATAATAATTATATGATTAAAATATAATAATTAACAAGTAATCTAGGTATAGACTCACATACCTTCCATTACACAGATTTCTGTATAACTGAAAGTTAATGTAGTGACAAGCAAGATCAGTACTGAGAATTGGTGAGAAATCATCGATGAGAAATATTGAAAATGTCTAGGGTACCCTGGCCATCCACGCTAGTAATTGACCTTCACGCGCATGTTTAGTAAGATTCCATATTTGTCCGGCATAGAAATATTCAATATTAACTATAATCATTCACAATCACCACCAAGTCCTCGAAATATCACACACTACTGAAATGACTTATATTAGTTCCTAAAGTAACCACTCGATTAGTACTCTACTTGTATAAGGACTAATCGAAAATTTGTTCTAAAAGTTATACCTTTAATCGGTCCGGGTTTATTTGTTCGCATAGGGGCGTGAGACTCTGGAATTCGTCTCATCTTCTCTGACGTTTCCGAATCAAGATTGACAGAGACATCATTCTCGGTCTCTTGGGGCGTCAGGTGATACTCCACCTTTGAGTTCTCTTCCCCCCCCCCCCCTCAACCCCAATTGCCACCGAGACTGCCATCAAATGCACCGGTAGATCATTTAATCCTTCCGTATGTTTTTAATTAAGTTAACGGGAAAGACTTCAGGGTTACCCCGAATGTACAGTTTGTAATGGGTGCGAGACACCTTACCTGTAATAATGAATGGCCCCGCCAACCAATATCTAAAGGAATATCCCCCTTGGGTGATAATACAAATACTTGACCACCTATCACAGATGGAGTCTCCCCGTGGGTAGGTGGAACCCGCTGACACTCTTTACACGACCTGACATATCGCTTGATATCCCGGGTCATCCCCAGCATAAATTCGAGAAATAAAGCATTTGGATTGTTGCTTTTATCCCCATAGGCTCACTGTTCGAGATGAAGTGTACCTTTTATAAGATATGGTAACGATACTTTTGGGGTACCACAAACTGCCCTTGGACGTAATCCATAGTTCCTGTCCAACGGAATAACAGTTTGTTTGACCTTTTTCGTAGAAATCACCAGCTACTGGTGGATTTCTAGATTTTGACAGTTTGCCAAAGCATGAATATAAGGTCGGGCATGCTGCTTGGGCAGCCCTAATCTCCCAAGATAATGGGTTGATAAGAATTTCAGGTTCACTCAAAGCATCTGTATATGTTGTGGACTTAGGTTCTCCCAGATATACAAACTTGCGCCCCAATATAAAAGGATACACTGGGTCCTCTAGCACAACAGCAGAAACTGTTCCGGTAACATATTTGAATGTTATCTTCGCCTTAGCAATTTTAACATGTTTAGATTCAGAGTCCAGAGTAACACATCTTAACTCAATACTGTGGTCGTCAATTGTCCAGGTTTCACTAAATTTTCAGCAAATAACTGCGTCACACCGAAGACCAGTGTCATATAAGCACTGTCTCCCATTTACAGTGATAGTCTCAACTGCTGGAGGTCTTTGAGTCTAATCAGGGGTCCTCCATTGGTGGTTCTTATCCGCCACAGTCAAACAAGTCGTGTACTTGACAGGGAGTTTGTTTTTGCAGAACTCCTGTGGTGGTCATTTGTTCTGCAAATTTTACAATACTGATTAACCCATCCAGTACTTGTAGGTTTTTGAGGTTGAGATGAATGTTACTATTATAATTACCTGAATTTTGGTGTGAACTAACAATGTGCCCTCTGTTATCCTTGCCTGAAGAGTTATTGGTGTGATAACCCTGATTTTTTGTGGAAGGATTACATGGAGCAGGATTAATATTAGCTTTATTGATACCTGCCTCACCTTGTACAGTTAAATACCTTTCGGCTAGTGTGATAATCTCATCTAGTCGAACTCCACTATTTTCTGCAATAAACGTTTGGAGAGATTTCGGGAGCCATTCTTTAAATTGATCCGCAAGCATCCTTTCCTCCAGCCCCTCGTAGGTAGTATCAAATTTTATCAGTCCTACCCAAAAACGTGTGTAGTCGTGACGCGAGCTGAGCAAACGATTCTACTTGAGATCTTTTGCCTGTCCGGAACTTCAGCTTGTAGGCTTCGGAAGTTAATTCAAATCTGTTTTAGGAGAACCTCCTTGAGCGTGTCAAAGTCCTTCTCAAAACTCGAACTCGGCGGAAGTTTAGTGAATACGTCATAAGCCGGCCCGCGTAGACCTTGGGAAAGCTTAATGTTGTACATCTCTTTAGGCAGATTATAAGCCTCACACGTGATAACAAAACGATCAATGTATTCATCCATCTGATCCTCTTTCGGATTGAAGTGGGCCAGTGGGAAGCTCATTGATCCTTGTGTGAGAGTCGGTCCTGAAGAAGTTTCACTACTGTGATGGGGAGAACTAGCACTACTGTACCTGGAAGCATCTGGATTTTGTAACTCCAATCTCCTGAGTTCCAATTCATGCTGTCTCAACTGTTCTTCCCTCTTCATTTCCAGTTCCGCTTGCTTCAGCTGTTGGTCTTTCTCAGCTTGCGCGTCTGCATCTTCCCTCTAGATTATATTTCTGCCATTCTAATTCTTTCCTCTCTTGATTCCTTCTCTCTTTCTTTAATGATGTCCCGTTAATCGATCCTCCACTCTCGTTCCGTTTTTCTAACATACTTGGCCAATTCTACACCTTCAAACCCTAACAAAGTACCTTGTTCTCTCAGCTCCTCTGACGTAGGTGGCTTTTCGAAAGACATTTTACTTGGTTACTAAGTTGGTATAGCATGAAGCACATTTTAAAATATACTTACTCACTGCGACGTGATCTGTACTGAAAATATGCTAGCAATATATTCACTGACAGTATCCACATACAACACTGACAACACAACACAAGGCCCTACCTGTCAGCGCACATTCACTTATATTTTTGGCCTTAACTTCTTGGATATTATATTATATTATATTATATTATATTATATTATATTATATTATATTATATTATATTATATTATATTATATTATATTATATTATATTATTATATTATTCTGCAGCTTGTCTTGTTCCAGATGTAGGGGTGTTACCTTTCCTCTGGAGTGAACTAGGCAGGCCGAGAGAGGGATCATGCTGCATGGGCAACACATGATCTCTATATTTTAGCCCAGGCTTTGTGCTATGGAGAGGCAATAACTCCATCCCTGGTCTTAACTGGTCTCGGAATCAAAGCGAGAGGCAACTGTTACGGGTTATAAGTCCTTGTCAGTTGGCGTAGACATGGGGCGCCACGCGTTGCCTCTGACGGTGGGAGACACCTATAGGTGTCACTGATCAGCTACCGCCCGCCTCAAGCTGGGCAGCCCCCAGCCAATTGGGTGCTGATCCGCCACAGCCTGCCTGCTTCAATGGGTGCTTGGGGCTAGGACAAAATCTGAATTGCAGGCTGTAAAACCAATGCACCAGGTACAAACAAAAATAAAAATAGAAACCTCAAGCTACGGCTTGCAACCTGGAACGTGAGAACCATGTGTCCAGGATTTTCCACTGACTTGACCAATATTGACGATGTGAGAAAAACGGCTGTGATTGATGCCGAACTCAATCGTCTTAACATTGATATTGCTGGCCTGCAGGAGACTCGCCTCGCTGAGGAAGGGTCACTCAGGGAAAACAACTACACCTTTTTCTGGAAGGGTAGAGGGCAGGCAGATAAAAGGCAACACGGTGTGGGCTTTGCAGTGAAGAATTCGCTACTGGGAATGATTGAAATTCCAGCAGGAGGAAATGAAAGACTATTATCCCTGCGCTTGGCAACCTCTTGTGGGTTTGCCACCATTATTACTGCATATGCACCGACACTCGATTCCTCTGATGATGTGAAGGATTTGTTCTATGAGGAGTTAGACTCAGTGATCAAGGCAGTTCCAAAATCTGACTACATTTATATGCTCGGTGATTTCAATGCTCGTGTGGGCAAGGACTCGAGTTCATGGCCAGTGTCCCTTGGAAAATACAACATCGGTCGCATGAATGAAAATGGGCAAAGGCTGCTGGAGCATTGCACCAGTAATGACCTATGTATTACAAACTCTTTTTTTAAAACAAAAGAGATGCATAAGGTCACATGGAAACATCCAAGATCCGGCCATTGGCACCAGCTGGACTTCATCATCACACGGAGACAACATCTGAACCATATATCATTGACTCGTAGTTACCACAGTGCTGACTGTGATACAGATCATTCTTTGGTTGTTGCAAGAGTTAGACTGAGACCAAAGAGAATCTACACAGCTAAACACAAATCTAGCCCCAGGATTAATATTATTAACACTCATGATCCTGAAAAGTGCTTTCAGTTTCAACAGCAACTTGAAGACGCTTTCACTGATACCCCAGAAAATTGTACAGTAAATGAAAAGTGGGGTCAAATTAAGGAAACTCTTTATAAAACTGCCGTAGGGGTTTACGGCACTGTGGATCATAAGAGGCAGGACTGGTTTGCGGCCAACAGCGAGACTCTGCAGCCCTTGATTGATAAGAAGAAGAAAGCTCTCTTAAGAAACAAGGAAAGACCAACGCGTAACACTCTGAGTGAGCTAAGGCAAGCTAGGAAGGATGTGCAAAAGGCTGCCAGGCAGTGTGCAAATGATTATTGGATCAAGTTATGTGAGTCCATTCAAATCGCAAGTGATAAGGGAGACATAAGAAGCATGTATGAAGGAATAAAGAAAGCCTGTGGTCCAGTGATCAAAAGAAGTGCACCGCTGAAAACCTTGACTGGAGAAGTCATCACTGATAAGAAACAGCAGATGGACAGATGGGTAGAGCACTATTTGGAGCTTTACTCAAGTGAGACCAAACTAGCGGATGATGCCCTTAACGCCATAGAGGCTCTACCAACTCTTGACCACCTGGACACACTTCCCACCATAACAGAAGTTAAGTGTGCTATAAATGAACTTGCATCTGGCAAGGCTCCAGGTAAGGATGGGATTCCAATAGAGGTTATCAGGAGTGGGCAAGACACACTCGCTCTACAGATCCACCAGCTAATAGAGCTATGCTGGCGTGAAGGACAAGTCCCACAGGATTTCAAAGATTCAAGCATCATAACACTGTACAAGAACAAGGGCGATCGGAGCGACTGCAACAACTATAGGGGTATCTCACTTCTATGTATTGTTGGAAAAGTATTTGCCAGAATTGTTCTGCGCAGACTTCAAGTCCTAGGAGATCAAGTCTACCCTGAATCACAGTGTGGCTTTCGACAGAACCGGTCTACCACTGATATGATATTCTCATTGCGACAAATGCAAGAAAAATGCCGTGAACAGAATCAACCACTGTTTATTGCCTTCATCGACCTCACAAAGGCATTTGATTTGGTCAGTCGTGAGGGTCTGTTCAAGGCACTAAAGAAGATTGGCTGCCCACCAACTCTTCTGTCCATTGTGGAATCGTTCCACACAGGCATGAAGGGTATAATCAAGTTTGATGGTGCAACTTCTGAAGAATTTGAAATCAAGAGTGGAGTTAAGCAAGGTTGTGTACTAGCTCCCACCCTCTTTGGAATATACTTTTCACTTCTACTGAAATATGCATTTCGTGATCAGGATGGTGGTATATACATTCACTCACGCTCAGATGGCGGCCTCTACAATGCTCAGAGATTGAAGGCTAAGACCAAAATTAGGAGGGTACTGATCAGAGAGTTGCTTTTTGCAGATGATGCTGCAGTTACGACCCACTCTGAGGAAGAATTGCAATGTCTACTATCTGCATTCTCCAATGCTTGTTCTGAATTTGGTTTAACAATTAGCAAAAAGAAGACACAGATTATGTCACAAGGTGCACATGGGGTACCATCAATCTTTATTGACGACGCCGAACTAGAGATAGTAGACCATTTTACATATCTAGGATCAGTGGTAAATAGCAAATTATCCCTAGATCAGGAAATCAACATCCGGATTGGTAAGGCAGCAACAACAATGAACAGGTTAAGAAAAAGAGTCTGGGAGAACAGGAAGCTTACTGCCAAAACAAAAGTCCTTGTCTATCAAGCCTGTGTCCTTAGTACTCTTCTCTATGGCAGTGAAACCTGGACAACTTACTCACACCAAGAGAACAATTTAAACAGCTTTCATATGCGGTGTCTGCGAAGAATTCTTGGTATTAAGTGGCAAGACAAAATCACAAATACTGAAGTATTGGAAAGATCAGGTTGTGTGACAGTTTATTCCATGCTCAGTCTTCGTAGACTTAGATGGATAGGACATCTTAGGAGGATGGATGATGGTAGAATACCAAAGGATATCTTTTTTGGTGAATTACAGATGGGTAAGAGATCTCAGGGTCGGCCTCTACTACGATACAAAGATGTGTGTAAGCGGGACATGATTGATACAGGCATTGATAATGCACATTGGGAGCAAGTCGCCGCTGAACGTGTTGCATGGAGGGCAAATATCAGAAATGGAATAAAGTCAAAGGAGAAAATTATTGCAGAAAAGTCACACACCAAGCGTTTGAGACGTAAGATGGTGCATGATGGTGGAAATGACCACGTGTTCACATGCACCCACTGTGAACGGACATTTACAGCGCAAATTGGCCTTATCAGTCACACTCGCTACCGCCATAGTTAAAAGTTATTATGCCTTTTTAAAGCACAAACTATCGTCTGTCAAGACGGCAAGGTGCCAATGATTATATTATATTATATCATAATATATATTATTATATCATAATATATATTATTATATAAAAGACAATGTATGTCTATATGTCCTTTATGCGTTCGCGAACGGTCCATCCGATTCAGGTGAAATTTTCTATAGTTGTTTTTCTCATTCGCATGCAGCCAACTGGCATAGTTTGTTAGTTTACAAACAGTTATTTACGTAATAAAATTTAATTTTTTAATTACATTATAATTAATATATAGCAAGGGGACTTAACTTAAGAAAAGTTATATCAAGGGACATAACTTTTAGTAGCATTGCTATATATGTAATTTAAATAATTGTTGCATTTTTCTCAAAGTTTTATAAAATGTTTATCTACAGTTATCTACAGGCATATGCGTTATAATATATAATGATAAAATCTTTAAGGCATTTTCAAAGTTTTCATAAAAATAATGCATCTATTTTAAATACGTGAAAATTTTCTAACTCATCTTTTTATGTTTAAAGAAGTTATCTACAGTCATGTAGGTGATTTAAAACAGTTTTCATTAAAAACAATGGATTTATTTTAGATACGTTAGAATTTTATTTCTGTACTTTTTTGGGAGATAAACTTTTGAATTACGCCGCAGTCAACCCAGCATATCTAAGATATCGAAGGTTTTGATTTTCCGTTCGTTTGGCCGGGAGAAGGTCAGTACAAATTTCACACTTGCATAAAATGTGTATATGCTTTATTTTTATTTTAAAAAGACATTGTTTTTGTTTTTAAAAAAGGTGCAACAATAGTTGGCCGCGTGTGCGGTCAACATCAGGTTTTCCCAACATTTCATTCAATGTTGTGGGTGTGAAAGAGAACACATGGTGTGTGGAAGGACATTCTTAATTAGCTTTTTATTTTTTGGTTCATACTTTATGCATACTATGTAAATATGTCATACAGACCTACACAAATACCATACACGCAGCACGCCTGTTAAAATACTAAAATTACGAACCCATTTTTCCCGCAACGGGAACGGGAAAGGGCCGAATATATACTCTCTGTGAATCAAAACAAAGTGATAAAAACTTAGAACCTCAAGAATTCGGATTAAATGTAAAAAAAAATTTCCAGGCCGTTAGATGGCTAAATGAAAATCAAAGTTTTCGTAAAAATAATGGAAATTTTCTAACTCTGAACAATATTATCAAAACTACAATTTTAAGTGTGAAATTTCAAGGAGAAAATGTGCTGTTGCCTCGCATCCCAATGATTCCAACATATATGCCATTCAAATTCAAACGTCTGCAGTTTCCGGACAGACAGACAGACAGACAGACAGACAGACAAACAGACAGACAGACAGACAGACAGACAGACAGACAGACAGGCAGGCAGACAGGCAGGTAGTCAGGCAGGCAGGCAGGCAGACAGACAGACAGACAGATCCCCGCCAGGGACTGGGCGAAGCCGGGCCGGGTCAGCTAGTTATATTATATTATATTATATTATATTATATTATATTATATTATATTATATTATATTATATTATATTATATTTGCTACATTAGGGTTTAGTTATGCTAATTTATAAATAACTTTGTCACAATTAATTTCTTTAATTTTAATTAGTATAGTTTAATATTGAGATCTACTGTGAGGCAACTCTTTAATAGAATCGCTAGTGACAGAAGATTTAAAGTTTGAACTATCTAGACCGGGCGATAGCCAATCACTTGTAGCGTAGCGTCAGGTATGATGATAGAAAATATATCAAAGTTGCTGCAGATAGACTGCCTGTGGTTTGAAAGATAAGTCATTGGAGAAGACGAGACTGAATAGCTCGTGATTCTAGAGTGATTCAAGATCCCAGAACAGGTCTAGTCTTCTAACAGTCTTCAGGCAGACAGGAATGGCATACAACTATACTTGAACAAAGACAGTCTGCCAAAAGTATCCTGCTTTTGTGTCTGAAATAAAAGCTCTAGTCCCCTAACTCTAATCACTCTCACCGACACGGAGAAGGGCAGAGTAAAATATATAAAGAGACAAACTTTCTTATCTTTTCACACTCTGTTTAACCTAATATCTTAGATTACGGCAACAACTAAATATTAGAAATATGAAACTCACATTAATGTTTAATATATGATAACATTTTGGGCGCTCCACGGGAGGCAGCCTTGAAATAAAGAAAAGGGGGTTACACTAACCTTTCCTTACTCAAATTACATTAACTAGACTTGACGATGTTTCCCATTCCAAATTATCAAGTGCTGCAAGGCTCTGTCCATAAAAGTTGAAACAATGTTCTTTTTGCTACTCAGAGCATAAATGCCCGTTTTTAGATAATATGGTGAGGGTTATTATGAGTACTGCTTCGCAAGGAGTCACACAGGTTTGGCTCATCCAAAGCTTGCCGCTGAAGGTGTCAAATCTGTGAAATAAATGCAGCGAGAGCAAGTCTGATTCCAAATCTCCCGCATCTGTGTTTCGAATTGCATTCATAACTCCCTCGCCACAGAGCCGGCCACGAGAAGCACTTCTAAAGCTGTTCTCGTGATTCGCTGCCTTACATTGGGAGTCTCCGTGGCGAAGTGGTCAAGCCGTCTGACTCGGGCTCCAAAGGTTGTGGGTTCGATTCCGGGCCGCATCCTTCGGCTCACGGGTGCATTTTTTCGGAGACTTCTGAGGATCTTCGCTGTAGCTACGGTTTTCGTGTTTTGTGCGACGCTTTCCGCGCTATTGAAAGTGACCCTGTGCAAAAAAAAAAAAACCGGTGTAATGGAGTCGACCCTGTCGACATTTAAGCGACTTTAAGCGACAGCGAAACATGTTCTATACAACATCTACGTGCCACGGAACAAAAACAAGGAACGTAATGACATTCTACCAGATCTTCTTCTCAGCCGTACACATTCAGGTGTCAAGCCCATCGTATTTCAGGAACTAATGACATTCTACCAGATCTTCTTCTCAGCCGTACACATTCAGGTGTCAAGCCCATCGTATTTCAGGAACTAATGACATTCTACCAGATCTTCTTCTCAGTCGTATACATTCAGGTGTCAAGCCCATCGTATTTCAGGAACTAATGACATTCTACCAGATCTTCTTCTCAGCCGTACACATTCAGGTGTCAAGCCCATCGTATTTCAGGAACTAATGACATTCTACCAGTTCTTCTTCTCAGCCGTACACATTCAGGTGTCAAGCCCATCGTATTTCAGGAACTAATGACATTCTACCAGATCTTCTTCTCAGCCGTACACATTCAGGTGTCAAGCCCATCGTATTTCAGGAACTAATGACATTCTACCAGATCTTCTTCTCAGCCGTACACATTCAGGTGTCAAGCCCATCGTATTTCAGGAACCAATGACATTCTACCAGATCTTCTTCTCAGCCGTACACATTCAGGTGTCAAGCCCATCGTATTTCAGGAACTAATGACATTCTACCAGATCTTCTTCTCAGCCGTACACATTCAGGTGTCAAGCCCATCGTATTTCAGGAACTAATGACAGTAGGCTTGAGGTTGTTGACATATCCACAGTCTGTCCTCAAGTGGAGCGGGTGTAGGCCAAAATAATTGTCTCTGTTCTGGAGTACATGTTTAGTCATTAGTGTACTACAGTTACTCTCATCAGTATCTCCCAACTTTAGTTGATTGAACAAATGATATTTCAGCCTGTTGTGTCTTGAGCGGTGTCTGAAGATTGTTACTTGTGCTCTTCGGTTAGTTAGTTGCATATCCTTTGTATGGCGTTGCAGTCAACTTCAGCCAATTTTTTTTTTTTTTTTTTTTGGGGGGGGGGGGGGGGGGTGATTCGTGGGTAAGTTTATGTTCAGTAGTTTGCTATTAATTTCTGAACGACCGAGGCTCATAATGTTGTATGTAAGCCAACGTAAAGTGGTCAGCTTCCAAATCGTCTTCCGCTGAGTTTCGAACGCGGTATGCCGGATTGCGAATCGCGTTCGGTACACCTTCACCACAGCGCGGAAAACAGGACTCATTTACATAGTAAGAATATCTGACATACAATTTAGTCATACCTCGACATATGCTGATTCAAATTACGATACTCTGCACTAATGACACGTGTATGTTGCCACCAGAGCGCTAACTTGAGATGTCTGTCTCCTAGTTACGATATCTTGGCAACGAAGCACTATGGCTTTCGACGATCTTTCAACAAGCGTCGCAGTTGTTAGCGTATTTGCAAACGCATTTCGCTTAGCATATCCTGTGGTGAAACACTGTGATTAACCCCTTTACTTAAGTGCAAAGGCTTCTGGTGAACTGAAGCTGAAACCCATGCTCATTTACCATTTGCCATTATATTCCTCGGTGTTTACCCGTGTAAACAGATTATATTGCAGTGCATGCACTGATAAGTAGGACAAGCCAATGATTCGAATTTCACGATGCGATAGCTTGCTGCAGCCTACCATGCTGTTAGTGCACTAAACCAAGTCCACGTCAGAAAGGTAACCGAACAGAGGACGAGCAATCCCGTTGTGCTGTACCCAATCATGAAGATGGCTGATATATTGTGTCTGCGGCGAAGGGGTTACGAATGCAGTTAGCAATCCTGCATACCGCGTTAGAAACACAGCTGCGGGCGATTTGGAAGCAGACCACCTTGCGTTGGTTTTCATACGATGTTATGTTATAAGTACCCGGTCGTTCAGGAAGCAATGGTAAACTACGACACGTTAACTTTCCAAGAAATCACCCAAAAAAAAAACTTTTAAAAAAATGCTGGGGTTGACTGCGACGTTCTGTAAAGGATATGGAATTAGCAAACTTTGATATCTTGCAACAATAAACAAGAAAGATATTGTGAAAGAGAAGACAGCGAAGTCTCACACTTTGAGAAAATAACAGCTATTTAGGCGATCAGAATGGATCTATTGTGATATGGCTGAATGGATCTATTGTATTACAGCAGAAAGGTTGTATTTTTTTACAAATGAGTGAATCTATTTTATTACAACAGAATCGATCTATTTTATTACATCAGAATAGATCTATTTTATTACAACAGAATGGATCTATTTTATTACAACAGAATGGATCTATTGCATTAAAACACAATTGATCTATTGTATTACAACAGACTGGATCTGTTGTATTACAACAGAATTGATCTATTGTAGTTTTCCCTACGCAACCCCTTTAATTTGACATATAATACAACATGTTTGCTACAATATTAACAACTTTTAGGTCATAATTGTAACACACCCCCACTTCCCATTTTCCGTCATCCATTTTTGATTAGTACAAACCTACTGTTTATTTTGGACTGAACGTGTTAAAGCTTCGACCCTCAGAACTGTTATAAAATTCAAGGGGGCTTCAAATGATAACCGTAAATGTTTCTTTTTTTGGATGAATATATTCTGAAAATGTAAATAAGAAATGTATTATTTTTCGATGTAGTCACCACTGCGTTCAATGTGAGTCCTCCAACGCCGATAAAGTGCTTGGGTTCCTGTAGAAAACAATTCTCAGGGGGGTCACTACTTGGTCATGAACAGTCTGTCACAGAAGTCACGCCGTTTTGAAACTTCCTACTCCAGGCTGGAGTGACAGGCATACATGACCGTACTGGATCTTCATTCCCCGATGTATTTCTATAGGTTTCACCCCTTCACTGATAACAAAACACGGATAACAGAACGCTGCCCCTCTTTGGTGCATGTCTAAAATGGGGCGACCATCCTTAAATTGGCCTTATGACACCACGGTGTTCGTCTGATCCGTGATGTCGCGTGCTTAAAACTCTTAACATCCCTAACAACGACATTGACAGGTTACAAGAAAATGGCATGGTTATTGTAATTTCTATCACACTTTTTAGGTTTCCATTTGAATCCCCCACGTATGTTGACCACATATAAAATCCCAGTGGTTTACGGCGAAATGTTACAAGGGGTTACAAAGCAAGGGGGTCGTCTTATTGCAACGGGTCCTATCCCGCAGAGCTCGGCAACTAACCACCCGCCGAACGCGTAGCACAAAACAAATCCTATCAGTGTTGAAGAGATAAGAGCCCAGGCCACTGACATAGCAGGCTCGAATATGCACCA
>JACEFZ010001965.1:300000-320000 GCA_014155875.1 Cepaea nemoralis | reverse complement strand
CAACTGTCCGGTGTATGGGTTGAAACTCTGTATCGGCACAGTCCGTCCGTCATGTGCCATGTCGGTAAGCGTGGGCGGTCATGATTCGCCATTTCACTCGATTACCAGAGTCGTGGATCAGCTCAGTGTTCTTGTCTCGACCTTTCCGCGTGGTCAAGCCATCCAGGTATTTACTTCTCTGTCTTCCCCTTGTTCTCTTCCACCGATCTTGCCAGTTGTCACCAATTTATCTAATTTATGTCTTTTAATAACATGTCCAAAGAGTTTTGACTGTCCACGTCTAATTTCTCTAATCAGTTTACGATATTCATTTGTTTCTTGTAGTACTTGATTATTGATTTTTCTGTCCGTTAGTGATATTCTTTGCATTCTCCTCAGAAACCAAATTTCCACAGCCGTCAGATGTTTTTCAGCTTGACTGCTCATTGTCCACGCTTCACTTCCATACAAAAGGGCAGGCTTTATGTAACACCTCAACACTCTATTTCTCGTAGCAATTGATATCTTGTTATTAGTCAGTATATTTTTTATCTTAAGAACACTCGTTCTTATCCATTCGGCCATGCTGGCCTCCGTACCAATTTAAATATGGTCACCTTTAAACATTCCAATTCGCCCCGATGTGGATGAAACCGATGAGCACCGGGCCGACGGGCGAGTGTCTAGCCACTTCTTTTTCGCTCACCCCCTTTGAACGTAAGCGTATTCCAGGCACGCCCTGCTACTACTACTAGCTGCTACTACTGGGGAGTGCACTGAATGTGTACGTGGGGATTAGCTTTCCCTAGTACCAGTGTCCCTCGCCATCAGGTAAACTCACTCCAACTGGTGACGCACTTGCAAATTACGTGTGTGAGTGGGTGTCTTGTGCGTGTTTTATGTGTGTGTGTGTGTGGTGGGGGGAGGGGGTGGTGGGTTACATGTGTGTTTGTGCGTCCAGAACGCCAAAGCAAAGGTCTATGATCCTCTATATCTGTACCCGCCACGGGAATAGGGGTGAGTACATGAAAAGCAAGCAAACGAGGCCCTGCCCAACCAGACATTTCAAACAACAACCAAAAAAAAAAAACTGATAACTCTCATGAATTCATCGTTTGATAGCGCGCGCTAATTACCTATGCATAGAAATTGCTCATCTTCTTTCGCTGGCCGTACTCTCTCCCCTCCCCACTCATATGTAAGACGTGACCTTCCGACTGTGTTTATCCCATGCTCACTGCATTATCCTTGTCTCTTCTCTTCTCGTTTCTAGGAAAGTTTTCACGTGAGCGCTAAACTCAGTGATCTGCGTTCTTAGCATCCATGAATATTCCTCCGTCGTTTCTTTGCTAGCTGTGATGTGTTCTCTCGCGGAGGCCGCCAATTATGCCGAGCTGAGATGTGTGTGTGTGTGTGTGTGTGTGTAAGAGAGTATGTGTGAGAGAGAGAGTGTGTGTGTGTGGGGGGGGGGAGACAAAGAAAGTGCGTGTGTTTGTGCTTCTTTGTGTTTGTGTGTGCGTATATGCGTAAGTGTGTGTGTGTGAGAGAGAGAGAGAGAGAAGTGTGTGTGTGTGTGTGGGTGAGAGCGAGAGATGTGGGGACGAGTGTGTGTGAGAGAGTGTGTGAGAGAGAGTGTTTAAGAGTGTTTATGTGAGATAGTGTGTGTGTATGTGTGTGTGTGTGTGTGTGTGTGTGTCATTTTACCATTTCACTCGTAGAGTGGGTGATTAGCATTAACTAGCTGGGACTGATTAGTTAATTTAACTACTGGGATAGAGTAACAACTGAGTGTGTAGCAACCGAGATTGGTAAAGTAACAACTGGGATAGAGTGTGTAGAAGTAACAACTGGGATACTGTCTGTAGAAGTAACAACTAAGATATAGTGTGTAGAAGTAACAACTGAGATAGAGTGTAGAAGTAACAACTGGGGTAGAGTGTGTAGAAGTAACAACAGGGATAGAGTGTGTAGAAGTAACATATGGGATAGCGTGTGTAGAAGTAACATATGGGATAGATTTTGCAGAAGTAACAACTGGGATATAGTGTGCAGACATAACAACTGGGATAGAGTGTGTAGAAGTTACAACTGGATAGAGTGTGTAAAAGTAACAACAGGGATAGAGTGTGTAGAAGTAACATCTGGGATATAGTGTGTAGAAGTAACATCTGGGATATAGTGTGTAGAAGTAACATCTGGGATATAGTGTGTAGAAGTAACAACTGGAATAGAGTGTGTAGAAGTAAAAACTGGGATATAGTATGTAGAAGTAACATCTGGGATATAGTGTGTAGAAGTAACGACTGAGATATAGTGTGTAGAAGTAACATCTGGGATATAATGTGTAGAAGTAACATCTGGGATATAGTATGTAGAAGTAAAAACTGGGATATAGTGTGTAGAAGTAACAACTGGGATATAGTGTGTAGAAGTAAAAACTGGGATATAGTGTGTAGAAGTAACAACTGGGATATAGTGTGTAGAAGTAACAACTGGGATATAGTGTGTAGAAGTAACAACTGGGATATAGTGTGTAGAAGTAACATCTGGGATATAGTGTGTAGAAGTAACAACTGGGATAGAGTGTGTAGAAGTAACAACTGGGATATAGTGTGTAGAAGTAACAACTGGGTATAGTGTGTAAAAGTAACATCTGGGATATAGTGTGTAGAAGTTTCATCTGGGATATAGTGTGTAGAAGTAACAACTGGGATAGAGTGTGTAGAAGTAACAACTGGGATATAGTGTGTAGAAGTAACAACTGAGATAGAGTGTGTAGATGTAACAACTGGGATAGAGTGTGCAGAAGTAACATCTGGGATAGAGTGTCTAGAAGAAACAACTGGGATAGAGTGTGTAGAAGTAACAACTGGGATATAGTGTGTAGAAGTAACAACTGGGATACAGTGTGTAGAAGTAACAACTGGGATATAGTGTGTAGAAGTAACATCTGGGATATAGTGTGTAGAAGTTTCATCTGGGATATAGTGTGTAGAAGTAACAACTGGGATATAGTGTGTAGAAGTTTTATCTGGGATAAAGTGTGTAGAAGTAACAACTGGGATATAGCGTGTAGAAGTAACATCTGGGATATAGTGTGTAGAAGTAACAACTGGGATATAGTGTGTAGAAGTAACAACTGAGATAGAGTGTGTAGATGTAACAACTGAGATAGAGTGTGTAGATGTAACAACTGGGATAGAGTGTGCAGAAGTAACAACTGGGATATAGTGTGTAGAAGTAACAACTGGGATATAGTGTGTAGAAGTAACATCTGGGATATAGTGTGTAGAAGTTTCATCTGGGATATAGTGTGTAGAAGTAACAACTGCGATAGAGTGTGTAGAAGTAACAACTGGGATATAGTGTGTAGAAGTAACAACTGGGATATAGTGTGTAGAAGTAACATCTGGGATATAGTGTGTAGAAGTAACAACTGGGATATAGTGTGTAGAAGTAACATCTGGGATATAGTGTGTAGAAGTAACACTTGGGATATAGTGTGTAGAAGAAACAACTGGGATAGAGTGTGTAAAGTAACAACTGGGATATAGTGTGTGGAAGTAACAACTGGGATAGAGTGTGTAGAAGTAGCAACTGGGTTATAGTGTGTAGAAGTAACAACTGGGATAGACTGTGTAGAAGTAACATCTGGGATATAGTGTGTAGAAGTAACAACTGGGATATAGTGTGTAGAAGTAACATCTGGGATATAGTGTGTAGAAGTAACATCTGGGATATAGTGTGTAGAAGTTTCATCTGGGATATAGTGTGTAAAAGTACCAACTGGGATATAGTGTGTAGAAGTAACAACTGGGATATAGTGTGTAGAAGTAACAACTGTGATATAGTGTGTAGAAGTAACAACTGGGATATATTGTGTAGAAGTAACAACTGGGATAGAGTGTGTAGAAGTAACATCTGGGATAGAGTGTGTATAAGTAACAACTGGGATATAGTGTGTAGAAGTAACAACTGGGATATAGTGTGTAGAAGTAACAACTGGGATATAGTGTGTAGAAGTAACAACTGGGATAGAGTGTGTAGAAGTAACATCTGGGATATAGTGTGTAGAAGTAACATCTGGGATATAGTGTGTAGAAGTTTCATCTGGGATATAGTGTGTAGAAGTAACAACTGGGATATAATGTGTAGAAGTAACAACTGGGATATAGTGTGTAGAAGTAACAACTGGGATATAGTGTGTAGAAGTAACAACTGGGATATAGTGTGTAGAAGTAACAACTGGGATAGAGTGTGTAGAAGTAACAACTGGGATATAGTGTGTAGAAGTAACATCTGGGATATAGTGTGTAGAAGTAACATCAGGGATATAGTGTGTAGAAGTAACATCTGGGATATAGTGTGTAGAAGTTTCATCTGGGATATAGTGTGTAGAAGTAACAACTGGGATATAGTGTGTAGAAGTAACAACTGAGATAGAGTGTGTAGATGTAACATCTGAGATAGAGTGTGTAGATGTAACAACTGGGATAGAGTGTGCAGAAGTAACAACTGGGATATAGTGTGTAGAAGTAACAACTGGGATATAGTGTGTAGAAGTAACAACTGGGATATAGTGTGTAGAAGTAACAACTGGGATAGAGTGTGTAGAAGTAACATCTGGGATAGAGTGTGTAAAAGTAACAACTGGGATATAGTGTGTAGAAGTAACAACTGGGATATAGTGCATAGAATTAACAACTGGGATATAGTGTGTAGAAGTAACAACTGGGATATAGTGTGTAGAAGTAACATCTGGGATATAGTGTGTAGAAGTAACATCTGGGATATAGTGTGTAGAAGTAACATCTGGGATATAGTGTGTAGAAGTTTCATCTGGGATATAGTGTGTAGAAGTAACAACTGGGATATAGTGTGTAGAAGTAACAACTGAGATAGAGTGTGTATATGTAACATCTGAGATAGAGTGTGTAGATGTAACAACTGGGATAGAGTGTGCAGAAGTAACAACTGGGATATAGTGTGTAGAAGTAACAACTGGGATAGAGTGTGTAGATGTAACAACTGAGATATAGTGTGTAGAAGTTTCATCTGGGATATAGTGTGTAGAAGTAACAACTGGGTTAGAGTGTGTAGATGTAACAACTGAGATAGAGTGTGTAGATGTAACAACTGGGATAGAGTGTAGAAGTAACAACTGGGTTAGAGTGTGTAGAAGTAACAAATGGGATAGAGTGTCCAGAAATATTATCTCAGAATGGTAAGTGACAACAGGGATAGAGTGCGTATAAGTAACAACTTATATAGAGTTGTTTAACTCAGTCGTAGTCCATACACGTGCTAATACATCTAGTACAAGGGTCTGATTTTTGCCTTCGGATTAGCTTTCCCTCTTGCCAGTATCCCTAGCCATCAGTCGAACCTACTCCTACTTCAGAGGTACTTGTAATTTACGTATACAAATCAAGGACAAGCCGTCAACATTTTAGTCCAAATGACCGGTGTAGGGGTTGAACCAGCTATCTCGGCATCAGCACACCGGAAGCTTAAGAACAAGGGCCATTATTTATTCGACAAAGCTGATCCCCCACTACCTGGTATGAGACTAGCAATTAGCAAATGATGTCCTACATGATGCTGACCCAGTTTTGTGTGGCTGGGTCAACCCTGGTCCACTGTCAGGCTGTCATCTGCTGCTTATAGTACTTTGCGTGGAGAACTGTGCAGGTTACGGTTTTCTGTTTTTTTCTCCGACAGAAAAAAACAAATCATATTACCGAGGATTCGATCCTGGATCTCCCGAATAATAGACCAGTGTTCTAGTCACTCGGCCCACCATTGTCCCTAAACTAAAAACCATGTCTCGAAGAGATTTGATCTACGACAACGAGCCGGCAAGCGTGTGCGCAAACCACTGCGCCTCGACAACTCATATCCCAAACTGTAAGCTGTATATTTATATATTCATGTTGTGTCAATCCTTGATGAAACGATAGCCGGTCAAGCTAGTTATGATTTACTCTCCATAATTTACGTGTAAAAATAATCTCCTGGGAGGAGTTTTGGTTGCATCTGTCCCCGTCTCTGTCCTCCCTTATACCGTTTTGCATAGCTCTGTGTGTTTTCTTATCTGGGTGACCGATCTGGAGCCCTTTATGATAGCATCAGCTGACAACTCTGTGCGGCTTCATTATATGTTTTTGTTGATTTCTCATCTTGAATCATTCATCAGATATCCATCCCTATATTTTGTTGTTGTTGTTCAAGTTTATTGAAGTGAGATCATCTTTCGCATAGAGATTTCGTCATCTCGAGGTTAATTTGAGAAATGCTTTCACACACAGATAACTTAACATTCATGGAGCATGAACAAGACCTTCAGTTCTTTTGTCACTAGAAATTTAGTCAATCTTGAACTAGATCTTCATTTCTTCTGTCGTTAGGGCCAATCTTAATTCAATTAGTTCAGTCCTTCTATCAGTAAACATTGATTCTACATTGAACTAGAGCTTCAATTCTTATGTTACTGGACAGCGAGCCAATATTAAAATAGAAATGCATTTCTTCAGTCACTACACGTTGAATCAATGTTGAACTTTAACTTCATTCTGTCTCTAGACATTGAATCAATGTTGAACTTTAACTTCATTCTGTCACTAGACGTTGAACCAGTGTTACACTAGAACTTCACACTGTCACTAAACATTAAATCAGTGTTGAACAAGAACTTTCTTCTGTCAATAGACATTGAATCAGTATTGAACTAGAACTTTCTTCTGTCACTAGACATTGAATCAGTATTGAACTAGAACTTTCTTCTGTCACTAGACATTGAATCAGTATTGAACTAGAACTTTCTTCTGTCACTAGACATTCAATCAGTATTGAACTAGAACTTTCTTCTGTCACTAGACATTGAATCAGTATTGAACTAGAACTTTCCTCTGTCACTAGACATTGAATCAGTATTGAACTAGAACTTTCTTCTGTCACTAGACATTGAATCAGTATTGAACTAGAACTTTCTTCTGTCACTAGACATTGAATCAGTATTGAACTAGAACTTTCCTCTGTCACTAGACATTCAATCAGTATTGAACTAGAACTTTCCTCTGTCACTAGACATTGAATCAGTATTGAACTAGAACTTTCTTCTGTCACTAGACATTCAATCAGTATTGAACTAGAACTTTCTTCAGTCACTAGACATTCAATCAGTATTGAACTAGAACTTTCTTCTGTCACTAGACATTCAATCAGTATTGAACTAGAACTTTCTTCTGTCACTAGACATTCAATCAGTATTGAACTAGAACTTTCTTCTGTCACTAGACATTCAATCAGTATTGAACTAGAACTTTCTTCTGTCACTAGACATTCAATCAGTATTGAACTAGAACTTTCTTCTGTCACTAGACATTCAATCAGTATTGAACTAGAACTTTCTTCTGTCACTAGACATTGATTCAGTATTGAACTAGAACTTTCTTCTGTCACTAGACACTAAATCATTATTTAACTGGAACTTTATTTTATCTGTCACTAGTTATTACATCACCGGTCTCCCTGGCTAAGGGTTTAACGACATTCTCCGTAACCCCGTATATCCACGTAGGATAACGCAACTGCGCGAGATTCAGTAGCGGATCGCGGCTCGTTGGTTACTTACGGAGGTATGTGAGTCAGTCACTCAGAAAGCAATGGCAAACTATTGAGAGTAAAATTGCCAAGAAATCAACATTAGCGGTAAAATCCTGGTGTTGACAGCGATGTCCTGTAAATAGGATATGTGGGGGGGGGGGGGGGGGGGGGGGGGGGGGGGGGGGGAGGGGGGGGGGGGGGGCGGGGGGGGGGGGGGGGAGGGGGGGGGGGGGGTGGGTGGGGGGGGGGGGGGGGGGGGGGGGGGGGGGGGGGGGGGGGGGGGGGGGGGGGGGGGGGGGGGGGGGGGGGGGGGAGAGAGAGAGAGAGAGAGAGAGAGAGAGAGAGAGAGAGAGAGAGAGAGAGAGAGAGTTATTAAATAAATTTTCAACTAGAACTGCATTCCTTCTGTCACTAGACATTGAATCAGTCATGAACTAGACTGTCAGTCCTTTTGTCACGAGACAAGGATTCTAGCTTGAACTACACCTTCAACGATCATGTCAATAAACGATGAAGGAATCCTACGAAGGGCTATAAATGAAACCCTTAAATGTTGTTGTTGTTGTTTTTTAATGAATATATTCTGAAAAGTAAAGAACAAATGTATCATATTCTATGCAGTCACCACTGCGTTCAATGCAAGTCCTCCAGTGCCGAAAATGTGCTTGGATTTCTGTGGAAAAACATGCTCTTGGTCACTACTCGGGGTACCTGACCCGGTCGTGAACAGACTGTCACAGATGTCACGCTGTTTTGAAACTTCTTACTCTACTCATACACTTGCTGGATTGACAAACATACATCACCATAATGAAACCCTCATTCGCCAATGAATTTCTATAGATTTCACCCCTTCCCTGTTTTAAATAAAAAAATGGATAACAGAACGCTGCTCTTCTTTGGTGCATGTCAAAAGTGAGGCGGCCATCTTTAAAATATCACTATGACGTCCCCATGTTCGTCAGCAACGTGATGTCACGTGCTGAACACTCTTGGCATCCTTAACAACAATATTGACAGGTTACAAGACAATGGCACGGTTATTGTAATTTCTACCACACGTTTAAGTTTTCATTTGACACCCTCTCGTATTATGTCGCTGGACATTGAATAGCTTATACCTACGTCTCAATCAGGTGTTAACGTTTTGTATGTGTCTTTAAGATACCCGGGGTGGTGAGGTGGTCTTAGTGATTACGTGGTTAAGACGTCAGCCTGGTCCTTAGAAAGTCGTCGATTTGACTTCGAACCTCGTCATTCGGCTCGCGCGTGCAGTTTCCCGAGACCCGTAGGGAAGGGTGGCAGTTGTCACCGGAGCTACGCTTTTGGCATTTGGTAGCTATTGTGCTGGGAGATACTGAACTGTATGCTATAAATCTAGTGCAGTGAGGTCGATTCTCTTGCCTCTAACACTTTAAGAGATTGCTGAAAATAGCATATTTATATGTCCTGTTCTTGCAGATAGGAACTTGGTGCTTCGGTAAAAGGTCAGATAAGGGAACAATTACGAAATTAGTAGGCGGAGAAGATGGAACGAAAGTGGTCCTACCATTATATACGTCTGGTTTATCTGGTGTACATTGTTTCCAGAAGTCGGAAAGAAAGTACCGAAAATAGTCTGACTGCTATCTACGTCTGGGTTATCCGGCGTACATGGTCTCCAGTAGTCGGATAGTAAGTATTGTAAGTAATCTGGTTGCTGTTTATGTCTCGATTGTCCGGTGTACATTATCTTCAGTTTCCGAACAGCAAGGACCAAATGGTGTGTAGTCACTGTGCAGCCGATAACTAATGAACGGAAACTGAACTACAATATGATTAGTAACTATAATAGAGAGAGTGAGAGAGAGAGAGGAGAGAGAGAGAGAGAGAGAGAGAGAGAGAGAGAGAGAGAGAGAGAGAGAGAGACACACACACACACACAAACACACACACACACTAACACACACACACACACTAACACACACTAACACACACACACACACACACACACACACACACACACACACACACACACACAAACTAGCGTTCCGAATAGTCTGTTTCAACATGTAGAACACAGAAAACAATAACAATTAGCTGACAACAAGAGTGTATTATTTAAAACTTGATGATTAAGCAAAACAGAAACCATTTTCTCATGCATCACCTTGTGTCTGTTGTTTGACATGTGATATTTCTTTTCAAGTTAAGTATTCTTGTGTTTTATTCGCTGAAAGATTTGTTTTATTCGCTGAAAGAATATTAGTCGACACGCCTTTGTTATTATTATTATTCTTTTTTTGTTTGATGCAGTTGGGCGTGTACGTTTCTCACGCCGTTAGGTCAAACAAGACAGGGCTGTATAAATTGCTCCAGATATCGACAATTAAAGTCAGCAAAGAACCGTTTGTGCGCCTGTACAGAATAGAAAGAATCCTATGAGATTCTCATGTAGAGAACTAAGAAAATACCGGTGAATTGAGAGGTGAAGAAAGGACACTGGCGATGAAGATGACGCATCTTAAAAACCCCGTGAATATTATAACTAAGAGGGGGTTTCAAATGAACACGTTAATTTTTGTTTCTTAGGGTGACTAAATTCTTAAACAGTACAGAACAAATGAATCAATTTGCGACACTGCGTTCAATGCAAGTCTTGCAGCGCCGATAAAGTGCTTGGATTTCTGTATAATACAATTCTCTTGGTCGCGTGTGTATCCGCTCATGCACCACCTGCTGTACCTCTTCACGGAAGTCTCGCCGTTTTGAAACTTCCTACTCCATTCATACGCTTGCTGGACTGACAGGAATGCTTCACCATACTGGACCTTCATTCGCCGATAAATTTCTATAGGTTTCACATCTTTACTGATCAAGGAAACACAGATAACAGAACCCTGCTCCTCTTTGGTGCATGTCAAAAGTGGGGCGGCCATCTTTAAAATATCCATATGACGTCACCGTGTTCTTCTGCCATGTGATGTCACGCGCTTAACACTCTTGATATTCTTAACAAGTAATATTGATACGTTACAAGAAAATGGCACGGCTATTGTATTTTCTATCACACTTTTAAGTTTTTCATATGAAGCCCCGTTCGTAGAAAGACTCTTGTCTATAACCCACATAATAGGTAAATACAAAACTTGGACTGGCAATATTTTCAAACACTTTTAGTTCCATGTCCCTCACAGGACGTAGCATTCAACCCCAGCATTTTGACTGTTCGTGATTTCTGGGCAAGTTTTACGTTCAGTAGTTTACCATTGCTTTCTGAACGACCGGCACCTATACCTTTTTTCGAAAAACCAGCACCACTGTGTTTCGAACCCGGGTGTATGAATCGCGTCCGTAACACCTTCGCCACGGAGACGGGTTTTCTTTTTTTCAAACACTCTCGCTCATTAAAAATACACCCTGTACTTCTAGTGCACTGGACTCATTTTTGTCGTTATCTGAAGGTGACAGGTTTGAATCCAGGTAGTAACTATAGTTAGTTGCATATCCTTTACAGGACGTCGCAGTAAACCCCATCATATTTTGGCTGTTTGTGATTTCTTGCCATTGCTTTCTGAACGACCGGCATGCATACCATTGTAAGGAAACCAATGCAAGGCGGTTTACTGCCACATCGCCAGCAGCTGTGTTTTGAACGCGGTGTTCGGGATTATGAATTGCGTCACTAACACCTTCGCCACGGAGCTGGTAACTATAGCTTTCAGGTTTTATGTCGACTAGTATTTCCTCTAGTCTCTATTTCTTTCTTCTACTTATATGAGCGACAAATAATAGATATATGTTTATTTATGAACTGGTATTTTGGTAATTTTTTGTGGCTTTGAAAATGTGTTGAACAGATGTATAAGCTGTGAAAATACATACATCTATTATAAAATACATACATCTAATATAAAATACATACATCTATTATAAAATGCATACATCTATTACAAAATACATACATCTATTATACAATACATATATCTTTTATAAAATGTATATATCAATTTCTCCTCCTCCCTCTTCCTCCTCCCTCCTCCTCATCCCTCCTCCTCCCTTCTCCTCCTCCCTCCTCCTCCCTCTACCTCCTCCTCCCTTCTCCTCCTCCCTCCTCCTCCCTCTACCTCCTCCTCCCTTCACATTCCTCCTCCTTCCTCTTCCTCCTCCTCCCTCCTCCACCTCATCCCTCCTTCTCCCTCCTCCTCCTTCCTCCCTCCTCCTCCTCCCTCCTCCCCCTCCTCCTTCCTCCTCCTCCTCTCCTCCTCCTCACTCCTCCTCCTCCCTCCTCCTCCCTCTACCTCCTCCCTCCTCCTCCCTTCACATTCCTCCTCCTCCTCCCTCCTCACTCTCCTCCTCCCTCCTCCTCCTCCCTCCTCCTCATCACTCCTCCTCCCTCCTCCTCCTTCTTCTCCCTCCCCTCACTCCTCCCCCTCCTCCTTCCTCCTCTCCCTCTCTGCCTCCTCCCTCCTCCTCCTCCCTCCTCCTCCCTCTACCTCCTCCTCCTCCCTCCCTCCTCCCTCTACCTCCTCCCCCCTCCTCCCTTCACATTCCTCCTCCTCCCTCTTCCTCCTCCTCCCTCCTCCTCCTCTCTCCGCCTCCCTCCTCCTCCTCCTCCCTCTACCTCCTCCCTCCTCCTCCCTTCACATTCCTCCTCCTCCCTCCTCCTCCTCCCCTCCTCCTCTTCCCTCCTCCTCCTCCCCCTCCTTCTCCTCCTTCTCCCTCCTCCTTCTCCTCTTCCTCCTCCCTCTTCCTTCTCCCTCCGCCTCCTCCCTCCTCCTACTCTCTCCTCCTCCTCCCCCTCATCCCTCTCCCTCCTCCTCCCTCTCCCTCCTCCTCCCTCTCCTCCTCCTGCTCCCTTCTCCTCTTGCGTTCTCCTCCTCCCTCCTTCTCCCTCCTCCTCCCTCTTCCTCCTCCCTCCTCCTCGCCTCCTCCTCCACCCTACTCCTCCCTCCTCCTCCTAATCCCTCCTCCTCCCTCCTATTCCTCCCTACTCCTCCTGTCTCCTCCCTCCTCCTCCCTCCTCTTCCTCCTCCACCTCCCTCTTCCTCCTCCCTCCTACATTTACCAAAGACAGACAGACAGTCAGACAGATAGTCGGGAACGGGATCTTATATGACTACTTATATAATTTAAATGAGATGCTCTCCACCATGGGCTGGGCCGGGTCAGACAGAATAATAATAATAATAATAATAAGTCTTTATTTTCAAAGGGTTAAGAATTGGGCACGCAGGCCCGTCTGACATTCTGCAGACAGACAGATAGATAGACAGACAGACAGACAGACAGACAGACAGACAGACAGACAGACAGACAGACAGACAGACAGACAGACAGACAGACAGACAGACAGACAGACAGACAGACAGACAGACAGACAGACAGACAGACAGACAGACAGACAGACAGACAGACAGACAGACAGACAGACAGACAGACAGACAGACAGACAGACAGACAGACAGACAGACAGACAGACAGACAGACAGACAGACAGACAGACAGACAGACAGACAGACAGACAGACAGACAGACAGACAGACAGACAGACAGACAGACAGACAGACAGACAGACAGACAGACAGACAGACAGACAGACAGGACAGACAGACAGACAGACAGACAGACAGACAGACAGACAGACAGACAGACAGACAGACAGACAGACAGACAGACAGACAGACAGACAGACAGACAGACAGACAGACAGACAGACAGACAGACAGACAGACAGACAGACAGACAGACAGACAGACAGACAGACAGACAGACAGACAGACAGACAGACAGACAGACAGACAGACAGACAGACAGACAGACAGACAGACAGACAGACAGACAGACAGACAGACAGACAGACAGACAGACAGACAGACAGACAGACAGACAGACAGACAGACAGACAGACAGACAGACAGACAGACAGACAGACAGACAGACAGACAGACAGACAGACAGACAGACAGACAGACAGACAGACAGACAGACAGACAGACAGACAGACAGACAGACAGACAGACAGACAGACAGACAGACAGACAGACAGACAGACAGACAGACAGACAGACAGACAGACAGACAGACAGACAGACAGACAGACAGACAGACAGACAGACAGACAGACAGACAGACAGACAGACAGACAGACAGACAGACAGACAGACAGACAGACAGACAGACAGACAGACAGACAGACAGACAGACAGACAGACAGACAGACAGACAGACAGACAGACAGACAGACAGACAGACAGACAGACAGACAGACAGACAGACAGACAGACAGACAGACAGACAGACAGACAGACAGACAGACAGACAGACAGACAGACAGACAGACAGACAGACAGACAGACAGACAGACAGACAGACAGACAGACAGACAGACAGACAGACAGACAGACAGACAGACAGACAGACAGACAGACAGACAGACAGACAGACAGACAGACAGACAGACAGACAGACAGACAGACAGACAGACAGACAGACAGACAGACAGACAGACAGACAGACAGACAGACAGACAGACAGACAGACAGACAGACAGACAGACAGACAGACAGACAGACAGACAGACAGACAGACAGACAGACAGACAGACAGACAGACAGACAGACAGACAGACAGACAGACAGACAGACAGACAGACAGACAGACAGACAGACAGACAGACAGACAGACAGACAGACAGACAGACAGACAGACAGACAGACAGACAGACAGACAGACAGACAGACAGACAGACAGACAGACAGACAGACAGACAGACAGACAGACAGACAGACAGACAGACAGACAGACAGACAGACAGACAGACAGACAGACAGACAGACAGACAGACAGACAGACAGACAGACAGACAGGACAGACAGACAGACAGACAGACAGACAGACAGACAGACAGACAGACAGACAGACAGACAGACAGACAGACAGACAGACAGACAGACAGACAGACAGACAGACAGACAGACAGACAGACAGACAGACAGACAGACAGACAGACAGACAGACAGACAGACAGACAGACAGACAGACAGACAGACAGACAGACAGACAGACAGACAGACAGACAGACAGACAGACAGACAGACAGACAGACAGACAGACAGACAGACAGACAGACAGACAGACAGACAGACAGACAGACAGACAGACAGACAGACAGACAGACAGACAGACAGACAGACAGACAGACAGACAGACAGACAGACAGACAGACAGACAGACAGACAGACAGACAGACAGACAGACAGACAGACAGACAGACAGACAGACAGACAGACAGACAGACAGACAGACAGACAGACAGACAGACAGACAGACAGACAGACAGACAGACAGACAGACAGACAGACAGACAGACAGACAGACAGACAGACAGACAGACAGACAGACAGACAGACAGACAGACAGACAGACAGACAGACAGACAGACAGACAGACAGACAGACAGACAGACAGACAGACAGACAGACAGACAGACAGACAGACAGACAGACAGACAGACAGACAGACAGACAGACAGACAGACAGACAGACAGACAGACAGACAGACAGACAGACAGACAGACAGACAGACAGACAGACAGACAGACAGACAGACAGACAGACAGACAGACAGACAGACAGACAGACAGACAGACAGACAGACAGACAGACAGACAGACAGACAGACAGACAGACAGACAGACAGACAGACAGACAGACAGACAGACAGACAGACAGACAGACAGACAGACAGACAGACAGACAGACAGACAGACAGACAGACAGACAGACAGACAGACAGACAGACAGACAGACAGACAGACAGACAGACAGACAGACAGACAGACAGACAGACAGACAGACAGACAGACAGACAGACAGACAGACAGACAGACAGACAGACAGACAGACAGACAGACAGACAGACAGACAGACAGACAGACAGACAGACAGACAGACAGACAGACAGACAGACAGACAGACAGACAGACAGACAGACAGACAGACAGACAGACAGACAGACAGACAGACAGACAGTCGGGAACGGGAACTTATATGACTACTTATATGAATTAAATTAGATGCTCCCCACCAGGAGTTGGGCGATGCCGGGCCGGGTCAGACAGACAGACAGATAGATAGTCGGAACGGGAACTTATATGACTACTTATATGAATTAAATGAGATGCTCCCCATCAGGGTCTGGGCGAAGACGGGCCGGGTCAGACAGACAGACAGACAGATAGACAGACAGACAGACAGACAGACAGATAGTCGGTAACGGGAACGAGAACTTATATGACTACTTATATGAATTAAATTAGATGCTCCCCACCAGAGTCTGGGCGAAGCCGGGCCGGGTCAGCTAGTCTATTTTAAAATAGACAAATAGTTGGTGACAACTGGCAAGATTGAAGGGAAGAGACCAAGGGGAAGACCTAGAAGTAAATATATGGACGGCATGGCCACGTAGCATGGCCGAGATAGGAGCACGGAGCTGATCACGACTCTGGCGATCGATTGAGATGGCAGAACATGTCCGCCTACGCTTATCGGCATGGCACACGATGGATGGATGGAGTATAAACTACATACATCTATTATAACATACACACGTCTATTATAAAATACATACATCTATTATTTGATGATTCTGCTCTATACGCCAACTCAGAGGCGGACATGCAACATAATGTTTCAGCTTTCTCACATGCCTGTGCCAACTTTGGGCTCAATATCAATTTGGAGAAGACTGTAGTTATGTACCAGCCAGCTCCAGGAAATAATCACACTGTGCCGAATATCAAAGTGAATGGTCATGGTCTAAGTGTTGTGGACAAATTCACCTACCTTGGCAGCACTCTGTCACAAGCTGCCACAACTGATGATGAAGTGAATGTAAGAATCTCCAAGACCAGCGCGGCCTTTGGCAGGCTGTACAAGAATGTATGGGACAGAAAGGGAATAAGCCTGCAAACAAAGCTGAAAGTCTACAAAGCAATTGTATTATCCACACTGCTATATGCTTGTGAAACCTGGACTGTTTATCAGCGACACGCTAGGAAATTAAACCACTTCCACACAGTCTGCCTTAGGAAGTTACTGAAGATTAAATGGCAAGACAAGATCCCAGACACTGAAGTCCTAGAAAGAGCGTCCATGCCCAGTATCCACACTCTACTAATGAAGAATCAGATTCGCTGGGCTGGTCACTTGACTCGCATGCCAGATCACAGGCTCCCTAAACGAATTTTTTACGGCGAGTTGCGTTGTGGTAAACGCTCCCAAGGCGGCCAGAGGAAACGCTTTAAAGACACTCTGAAAATCTCACTGAATGCTTTTGGAATTCATCATGACACCTGGGAGATTGCAGCCAGAGACCGAAATTCGTGGCGTGCATCATTACGCCAGGGTGCAGTCACTTGTGAGGCAACCAGGACTGCAAGAGCTGTGAAGAAAAGAAAGAACAGAAAAACCACTGCAGGAAATTCTCCTTCTAGAAACGTCAAGCATTCCTTGTCCACATTGTCAAAGAACATTTCGAGCCAAAATAGGCCTTATCAGCCATCTTAGAACTCACGGATCCATACTTTCACTGGATGAAATGAATGGTCATCATCATTCTTGATAGACAAACAACAATAAACACATCTATTATAATATATATATATATATATATATATATATATATATATATATATATATATATATATATATATATATATATATAATATATATATATATATTTGTGTATATGTATATATGTATATGATATATATATATATATATATATATATATATATATATATTATATATATATATATATATATATATATAATATAATGCAGATATCTGTCTGTCTGTCTGTATGTATGTATGTTATTTATTCGTTCGCGAACGGTCCATCCGATTGAGGTGAAATTTTCTACACGTCTTCTTCTCATTCCGGTGCTACCAACTGTCATAGTTTGTTAGTTTACAAACAGCTATTTACGTAATAAAATGTAATTTTGTAATTTACATTATAATTTATATATAGCGAGTGGACTTAACTTAAGAAAAGTTCTATCAAGGGACATAACTTTTAGTAGCATTGTTTTACATTTTATATATAATTTTTGTTGCATTGTTATCAAAGCTTTATTAAATGTTTGTCTACAGTTATTTACAGGCATATGCGTTATAATATATAATGATAAAATCGTTAAGGCATTTTTAAAGTTTTCATAAAAATAATGCATCTATTTTAAATATGTGAAAATTTTCTAACTCATCTTTTTTATTTTTCTTCAACATCTATACAGTCATCCCAGCATTTATTGGGTTTTCGTGATATCTTGGTAAGTTTACGTTCAGTAGTTTCAGATTCTTCTCGAGTGTATTTGCTGGCTGTCAGTAGTACACTTGGTCTGGTCGGAGGTCGGGATGATCCTTCTCGGTCATTTGGCTAGGATCAGACGCATTTGCTGCATCCCCCCCCCCCCAGTAGTGCGCCTGGTCTGGTCGGGGAGGGGGGAGCCGGGGTGATCAAACCACCTCACATAGCTTCACCTTAAATGTGGACCACTGTGGGCAATAGCTCACAGTGAGACTAAGGGTCCACGCCAAAATAAAGGGGGGAGGCGGAGGAACCAGCTGGTCTGGGGTAACCGCCAAACCCACACCAAAAAAATAATTGCCCTATTTAGTTATTGGGATGAAGATTGTTCTCTTCCAATCTGTTCGCCATATTTCCGGGAACGGGAACGGGAGCTTATATGACTACTAATATGAATTATATGAGACGCTCCCCACCAGGATCTGGGCGAAGCCGGGGCGGGTCATCTTTTTTGGGAATGGGACCGAATATGAATTAAATGAGATGTTCTCCGCCAGGGGCTGGGCGAAGCCGGGCCAGGTCGTCTTTTTTGGGAACGGGAACGGGGGCATGGACCGAATATGAATTAAATGAGACGCTCCTCGCCAGGGCCTGGGTGAAGCCGGGCCGGGTTAGCTAGTCTATTATAAAATACATACATCTATTATAAAATGCATACATATATTATAATATACATACATCTGTTATGAAATGCATACATCTATTATAAAATACGCACATCTATTATAAAATATATATTCTATTATAAAATACATATATCTATTATGAAATATATATATCCATTATAAAATACATAATCTATTAAAAATACGTAGTCTATTATAAAATACATACATCTATTATAAAATGCATACATCCATTATAAAATACATACATCTACTATAAAATGCATACATCTATTATAAAATACATACATCTATTATACAATACATACATCTATTATAAAATACATACATCTACTATAAAATAATACTTCTATTATAAAATACAAACATCTACTATAAAATACATACCTCTATTATAAAATACATACATCTTATATATAAATTGCGATCTCCGTCTGTCTGTCTGTCTGTCTGTTGTCTGTATGTCCGTATGTCCTTTATTTGTTCGCGAACGGCCCATCCGATTGAGATGAAATTTTCTACACGTCTTCCTTTCATTCCAGAGCTGCCAACTGTGATATTTTTTTAGTGTGAAATCGGCTGCTTACCCAATATTATTTCATTTTTCATTTTTCATTGTAATTTCATATATCTCAGGGGACTTAACTCTGTAAAAGTTATTTCAAGGGGCATAACTTTTCTGTATAACTTATAGTCATATTTTCAAAGATTTATAAACTCTTTGTCCATAGTTATGTACCGGCATATGAGTTATAATAAACAATGATATAGTAGGGCATTTTCAAATTTTTCATAAAAATAATGCACAATGCATAACATTGTAACTCATCTTTTTTTTGCTTAAGAAGTTACTGTAGTCATGCAGGTGATTAGAAAGAGTTTTCATTAAAAATAATGGATGGTGTGTAAAAGGACATTCTTTTAAGTTACTTTTTTTATTGTATGAATTTAATGAGACGCTACCCGCCAGGAGCTGGGCGAAGCCACGCGGGTCATATAGATAGACAGACCCACCTTTTCGCTGCAGTTGTCTACAGGCGTATGCGTTAAAATCCTCCTCATACTCTCCCCTCCTCCTCCTCCTACCCTCCCCCTCCTCCTACCCTCCCCCTCCTCCCTCTCCCTCCTCCTCCTCCTCCTCCTTCCTCCTCCTCCTCCCTCCTCCTCCCTCTTCCTCCTACCCTCCTCCCTCTTCCTCCTACCTCCTCTCCCTCCTCCTACACTCACTCCTCTTCCTTCCTCCTCCCTTCTCCTCCTCTCTCCTCCCACTCCCTCCTCCTCCCTCCTTCTAATTCTACGGTCCTCACCCCTCATCCCTCCTCCTCCCTCCTCCTCCTCCTCCTCCCCCTCGTCCTCCCTCTCCTCATCCCTCCTCCTCTCCCGCCTCCTCCTTCCTCCTCATCCTCTCTCCTCCTCCTCCTCCTCCCTCTACCTCC
>JACEFZ010001965.1:180000-295000 GCA_014155875.1 Cepaea nemoralis | reverse complement strand
ACAAGCCTACCTAACTATTCTCCCACCCACACACAGAGAGACAGACATACCTACATAACCATCCACCCACCTCTAGACATACAAGCCTACCTAACTATTCTCCCACCCACACACAGAGAGACAGATATACCTATCTACCTGTATATCTATTCAAAATCCGCATGTAGACAGACATGCCTACCTACCTAACAACCCAGACAGATAGACAGACAGACATACAGGCAGGCAGGCGGGCAGGCAGGCAGGCAGGCAGGCAGGCAGGCATATAGATCCACCTATTATCTACATAACTACCCATCAACCCAAGACAACACACACACACACACACACACACACACACACACACAAGACAAGCAATCAGACGATTGTGGATATAGCTGTGTGTGCGCACAGGCTCGCGCGCGCGCACATTGGTGTCGCCAAGAAGTTACTGTAAAATCAACTTGAAAAGGTTTAGGAATTATTTACCTCAACGACTAACATGTCTTTCACTAGACATTTAATCAAGCTTAACTATACTGTAGATAGGTATGTCCCTCAACATTGAATTAAGCTTGCCAAAGATCTTCAGATGTTGAATGAAAGAATGTATGAGAGGAAATAGAGAAGTAGGGCAGAATGTCAGACGGGCCTGCGTGCCCAATTCTTAACCCTGTGAAAATAAAGATTTTCGTTCGTTCGTTCGTTCTTCAGTTCCTCTGTCACTAAACATTGATTCACACTTGAACCAGACCTTCTTCGCTTCTGTCACTAAATATTCAATCTAGCTTCAATTTAGACCATCAGCTCTGCTGTCACTTAACATTGTATCAAACTTCGACTAGATCTGTAACGCCTCATTCAATAAACATTGAACCAAACTTGAATTAGACTATCTCTTCTGTCACTAAATATTAAATCCACCATGAATTAGACCATCAGCTCTTCTGCCATTAAACATTGAATCAACTGAAATAAACCGAAGCAAACGGCTAGAACTGGCAGTGAACATTCATCCGACACAGTTATTACCATGTGTCAGTGTAACGACATAACCGTTACACCAAAGAGCCGGCTGTCTTCATTAGACGAGAAAGATCTTACAAGAGTTTCAGCCCAGCTTTCGCTAGACGTTCAAACAGGTGTCCCAGTACAATCGACACCTTGGCATCACGTTGAACTAACACGGCATCACACTGATAGCTTGGTCCGAGTTTGACTGCATCACAGATGGAAGCTTGTTTGCTTTCATGGACACGGTGTTTATGAAATAGTTGATAAGCTACTGGCTTTTGTGTTGACAATTTATGTTCACGAGTTGACTGTTACGGGGCGTTTAATTTTAGAAACGTTGGGGTTTTTTTTATTCTGGTTATTTTTTTATTTTTTTTTCGTGTGGCGTATGATTTCTTTGTTAGTGAAACCTAGTTTAGTTTAGTTCAGTCGACGGATCAACATCACGGCACACGGGTGTAACCCATAAGTGCTCCGTTCTACTCCTAACTCAAACCTGAGTCCGGAGAAGCTCAGCTCAGTGCATGAACTCCGTAGCACCAGCGAGGATCCTGAAATACTTTGGGTAGATTTTTAACTCGAAATTTTGCCCGGGCAGCGGGCAAGGGCTACTCTTTCTTCGATCTCCAACTGTCAAGGGATATTTTACGTGCGCAACAATACACACGGGCGTCCGATCTTACTACCCAGAGACCAGGGGAAATTTTGTTACTAGAAGTCCATGTGAAAAAATCCCGGTCCTCACAGGGGCTTAAACCCAGGACCTCCAGCACGCGAGGCGGACACCATACCTCGAGACCACTCAGCCTCCGAGTTAGTGAAGTCTATCTAGTGAGGGAGGGAAAGAGTAGAAGATGAAGAGAAGGGAGGCAAGCAGGCAGGCAGACAAAAAGGAAGGAAGGAATTAGGGATCTAGTTGGAGAGGTACAGGAGAGAAGATGTAGAAAGGAAGGAAGGAGTGGACGGAATAAGGAGAAGGAAGACCGAAGGATAATAATAATAATAATAATAATAATAAGTCTTTATTTTCAAAAGGAGGAAGGCCTAGGCATGGAGGAGGAAGGCCGAAGGAGGAGGAGGAAGCCCGAAGGAGGAAGAGAAAGGCAGAGGAATGAGGAAGAAGTCCGAAGAAAGAGGAAGGCCATAGTAGGAGGTGGAGGAGGAGGAAGGCCGAAGGCGGAGAAAAAGGAAGGCCGAAGGAGGAGGAAGGCTGAAGGAGTAGGAGGAGGGCCGAAGGAGGAAGAGGAGGACTGAAGGTGGAGAAGGAGGAAGACAGAAGGAGGAGGAAGGCAGAAAGAGGAGGAAGGCAGTAAGGGGAAGAAGACAGAGGGAAGATGGCAGAAAGAATAAGAAGATGAAGAAGAAATGTACTGACATGGTTAAGTAGTGTGCCATCCATTATTGTATTAAATCTCGGTGTTGTTTTTACTTTAACATAATCATTGTCGAGAATTGGAGACTAGAGGACGCACAAGACAATTTATATAATATTTCTTTCCCCTACTTTTATGATAGCTTTCAATTTTTATGTTGTCGAGTGCGTCCTCTAGTCTCTAATTCTTTCCTCTATTTCTATGAGCGTCAAATAATATGTATATATTTATTTATGAAGTACAATATTTAATTATACCGTTAAGTTAGTACTATTGTATAGATCGAAAGCACGGAGAACGACTGAAAGGATTACTAATAAACTACAATCATTCAATAAATAGTATCTGCCCTCATCATATGCCATGTCGGTAAGAGTGGGCGGTCATGTTTCGCCATCTTACACGATCACCAGAGTCGTGGATCAGCTCTATGTTCTTGTCCCGATAATGCCGAGAAGTCAAGCCATCCATATATTTACTTCTCTGCTTTCCACTTGTTCTCTTCCCCCCCCCCCCACCCCCACCCGAATATTGCCAGTTGTCACCAAGTTCTCTAGTTTATTTCTTCTTATAACATGCCCAAAAATGTGACTGTCTATGTTTAATTTCTCTAACCAGTTTTCGGTTTTCATCTGCCTCTCTTAGGACTTGCTAATTGATTTTTCTGTCTGTCCATTGTATTATTTGCATTTGCATCAGAAACCACATTTACACAGCCATTAGATGTTTTTCAGCTTGTCTGCTCATCGTCCACGTTTCACATCCATACAAAAATATAGGTTCTATGTAGCCTAATAGAAGGATTCGAGAGCTGAGAAAAAGACGCCGTCGCTGCATAGAACATACCTGAGAAAACCTGATAACACTAAAACTAGGCAATCTTTAGCTTGAAATGCACATGGCAAAAGAAATCAAGGAAGACCTAAATCTCACGGAGGAGAGAATTAGAGAACGACATTAATATGGGGAGGACAGGAACGCTGCCGCATGAGATAGCAAAAGTATTTGACAGCTTGGAGTGAGTTTGCTGAGGTCCTGTGCTTCTTTTCATCTCGTCTGATCTTGTTCCTCTTGTACCTTGCGGTGTCGAGGTGAAGCATAAAAGCGTTTATAGGCTTCATATATCGTGATTCCCGTGGATTCTGTTATTCCCTCTGTCCATCGTTTACATGGTCGGCCTCTTTTTCTGGTTCCGTTTCGTCTGTACATCATTGCTTGTTGTGGTATACTCTTAGTTGGTAGCCTTGTTATTTTGCCAAACCATTTGACTTGCTGTTTTCTGATGAAATCTAACGCTCCACTTTAGTCCCGATTTCTCCATTTCTGATTTTCTCTCTTCTTGTTACATTGAGTGTTCTTCTCAGGAATCTCATTTCCGTTGTAGTATTTTTCTTTTCTATTTTTCTGTCACTGTCTAGGTTTGGTATTGGTAGCATAGAGTTTGTAGGACAATTATGTTGCAGAGTGCTTAGTATCTATGAATACGTGTTTATTCTTTTGTATTGGTGCCATTTGTCTAATGAGTTGGTTTGCCTTATTGCTTCTATTTTCGAACTCGTCTTCTGATTTGCCCTTTGATGATATCATACTTCCTAGGTACTTGAAGCTCTTTACTTGTTTCGGGGGGTGTTCCCTTAGATAAATCTTTATTGTTTTTTTTTCTTCTTTGGTTATAGTCATTACTTTTGTTTTACTGATGCTTATTTTCATGTTAATCCCTACACACTTCGTTTAGGCTTTTTATGTGCACTTGTAATTCTGCTTCTGATTTTGCTATTAGTGCTTGATAGTCCGTAAATAAGAGTTCTTTAATGGTGTAATTCGCCGTTGATTCCTTTTCTGTGTTTTGTTCGTCGTGCCGTGTTGTTACGGCTGTTTAGCAGGCATCTTTACATATGCTGTTTATATAGCATGTTCAACCCCTACACCGGTCAGTTGAACTAACATGCTGACTTCTCGTCCATGACTTATGGACGTAAATTACAAGTACCTCAGAAGTCGGAGTGGGTTCGACTAATGGCAAGGGACACTGGTAATAGGGAAAGCTAGTTCAAACGCAAAAATAAGTCCAGTGCATTAGAAGCAATAGCATATGTTTGGACTTCGCTTGAGTTAAAGGCGGGTGTACGCAAAAAACATATCCTCATCGTGTATTCGAGACTGCATGTTTATCACTACCGTCAAGGTCTGACGATAAATTAGTTCGTGTTTGAGACACTTGGCCAGATAACTTTTGCCATGTTCTGAAGTCTGCAGACAAATTTCTCGGCGGCAACCTCGACGTCCATGACCTTCTAGCTAGGCACAGCTTTCGCCAATAGTGTACAGCGTGGTAACTTTCTAATGTACACATAACAAGATAACTTTTTAATTTACACCTAACAAGATTCGGCCAAAAACGGCTTTACAATAATTAGAAAGCTGACTTTCAGTGCAAGGAGAGACGGTGTCTACGAGTAATGTAATGAGCGCATTACTCGGTGCATTAATCTCGCGCTTCATTTAAGACGTAGCGCCTGCCATGTATGATCATCATTATCATCATCATCATCATCATTATCATCATCATCATCATCATCATCATCATCATCATATCATCATCATCATCATCTAGTGATCTTCTTCTTCTTCTTCTTCTTCTTCTTCTTCTTCCTCTTCTTCTTCTTCTTCTTCTTCTTCTTCTTCTTCTTCTTCTTCTTCTTCTTCTTCTTCTTCTTCTTCTTCTACTACTACTACTGCTGCTGCTGCTACTACAACTACTACTACTACTACTACTACTACTACCACTACTACTACTACTACTACTACTACTACTACTACTACTACTACTACTACTACTACTACTACTACTACTACTACCACCACTGCTACTACTACTACGTCTTCTTCTTCTTCTTCTTAATCGTTAAAATTATCACATTATTCTTCTCGTTCTTGTTGTTCTTCTTGTTCTTCTATTAATTTTCTTCCCTTCTCTGCAATAGATGTTAGGACTAACATCAGCTTACAGAAGAAGAAGAAGAAGAAGAAGAAGAAGAAGAAGAAGAAGAAGAAGAAGAAGAAGAAGAAGAAGAAGAAGAAGAAGAAGAAGAAGAAGAAGAAGAAGGAGGAGGAGGAGGGGTGAGGGGGAGGAGGAGAGGGAAGAGGAGGAGGAAGAGGAGGAGGAGGAGGAGAATAGAAGAACGAGAAGAAAGACGGGGAAGAGAAATGGAGGAAGAATCATCATCATGTAACCCAACCGTCATGTTTACCGAAGATTTACAGATGTAAATTTCTTCATTTATTTGATTTTTCTTTGCTTCTTTATGTCATGATTTCGTGCTTCCTTCCTTTTTCATTCTTTCTGTCCTTCCTTCCTTCCTTCCTTCCTTCATTTCTTTCTTCCTACATTAATGTTATTTTTCCTTCCTTCGTTTTCTATTTCTTTCTTTCTTTCTTTCTTTGTTCGACGCTTTTTTGTCTCTTCTTCCTCATTATCTTTATTTATCTTTGTGTCTTTTTTCAATGGGGTGCTTCTTTCCCATCTCTATATATTATATTGTTTTTTCTTTCTTGTTTCACGTGATGTTTCATCGTCATGATGTTACTAATGATAATATCGAAGATGATGATGGTCATGATGATGAGAGGTTTGATGATGATAATTATCGTTTTCGTGATGGTGGAGAGAATGATTTTGATGATGATTATGGCAATGATTATGATGAAGACGACGACAATGATGATGTTGATGTTGTCGCTGACGTCGATGATTATGATGATAAGGATAGTGATATGATGATGATGATGATGATAATGATGACGATGATGATACGTCTGATAGACCCTACCTAATCTCTCTCATACACACACATACACACAAACACAATAACACACACACACACACACACACACACACACACTGTCGTGAGTTTACAGGGCATCCAGACCATAAACTACGCTAGTAACAAAATAAGTACGTAGCCAAAGTGTGACTCTGAGCTGAGAAACAGAGCCGATCACCCACATCATCAATCTGTAACCCAGTATATGTCGTATTTCCAGCAATTCTCATTTTTCTGTCACAGCAAATTGGTGCGACGTGAGCCGAGGGAAAATATTCAACTTGCATACTACACTCTTCTCTTCTCCGCTGATGAGTCATCGGACGGAATTAGCGAATTCTATCCCCAATCAGAAACACAAATCTCTGCCTGCTTGCCAGAAAGTTTATGCAAATTATGTTTGCAATGCAGAAACACAGGGCCACGGGTCAGTTCGTGTCCTTCCCATGCAGTGGACTCGGACACCGAGTCTCCGGCGATTAAAGTCGGTTCTGATGTGCGTATAGAAATTTGTTCACTTGTGTCCGGCCTACAGACATTGGTTCCGTTATGTTCTAGATGATTCGGCTTAAAAATTTTCAAAGGAGATATGTTTGGATGTGTTCAACTGGGATGTGTTTAGATATGCCCAACGGAGATGTGTTTAGATATTTCCAGATTGTATATGTTTAGGCATGTCCCACTAAGGTATGTTTAGATGTGTTCAACTGGGATATGTTTTCGTATTTCCAATTGACATATGTTTAGAGACGTCATGATGATATATGGTTAGATATTTGCAACTGTGACATGTTTAGATATGTCCAACTGAGAAATGTTTATATAAGTTTAACCGAGACAGGTTTAGATATATGTAACTGAGATATATTTAGATACATGTAACTGAGATAGGTTTAGATATCCTTAAATGTTTTGTTTGTATATGTCCAACTGAGATACGTTTATAAATGTCCAACAGAGATATGTTTATAAATGCCCAAATGAGATATGTTTATAAATTAACATCTGAGATATGTTTATAAATGTCCAAATGAGATATGTTGTTTAGATATGTCCGACTGAGATATGTTTATAAATGTCCAAATGAGATATGTTTAGATATGTCCACCTGAGATGTTTATAAATCTCCAGCTGAGATATGTGTATAAATGTCCAATTGAGATATGTTTAAATGCATCTAGCTGAAAAATATGTTCAGATATGTTTAACTGAAACATATGTTTATGTACGTCCAACTGATAAATGTTTAGATGTGTACAACTGAGATATGTTTAACTGAGATATGTTTAGGTGTTTACGACTGATAAATGTTTAAATATGCCCAGAAAACATAGATGTAGACATATCTAAAATAAACAGTGCTCATACATGTCTAGCAGAGGCATATTCGAGCACATCTAATATAAATTGCGACCATAAAGTTAACCAAACAAAGGAGTTTCGCATATATTTTTCGACGAACAGTACACGATTACTCAAATATGTTGAGGCTTCAACCATTGTGTGTTTAAATCAGTGTTATGCAAACTAAAAGACTTCCTACTGACTCTGCGATCACCGAGGAGATAATAAATGCCCACATTCGAACCCTATCAGGACTGTGTGTGTTATGTATTTCAGCCAAAATATGATTCGGCCATTCGCTTCGTGTGATATATAATTTTACAGTATGCACCTGACGAGATGCAGTGAAGCATGCCGGGTAACAAATTGTGACGTATGTTGTTTACAACTTTTTTGTTTAAATTCACTAAGAGAATGCATTAATTTGAATGTCTAGCGGAGGTAGGTTCTTATTTGTCTGGTACAGATAGGTTCATGTGTTCAAAAGAGCTTCATACTCATATGTCATAGAAAGATAGGATCAGATATGTCCATATATGTCCAACATAGGGTCAGGTATGTCCGCATTTGTCCAGCATAGATAGGATCAGATATGTATACATAATCCAACATAGTTAGGATCAGATATGTATACATAATCCAACATAGTTAGGATCAGATATGTATACATGTATCCAACGTAGATAGGGTCAGATATGTATACATGTATCCAACGTAGATAGGGTCAGATATGTATACATGTATCCAACGTAGATAGGGTCAGATATGTATACATGTATCCAACGTAGATAGGGTCAGATATGTATACATGTATCCAACGTAGATAGGGTCAGATATGTATACATGTATCCAACGTAGATAGGGTCAGATATGTATACATGTATCCAACGTAGATAGGGTCAGATATGTATACATGTTTCCAACGTAGATAGGGTCAGATATGTATACATGTATCCAACGTAGATAGGGTCAGATATGTATACATGTATCCAACGTAGATAGGGTCAGATATGTATACATGTATCCAACGTAGATAGGGTCAGATATGTATACATGTATCCAACGTAGATAGGGTCAGATATGTATACATGTATCCAACGTAGATAGGGTCAGGTATGTATACATATATCTAACATAGATAGGATCAGGTATGTCCACATATGTTCAACACAGATAGGGTCAGGTATGTCTACATATATCTAACATAGATAGGATCAGGTATGTCCACATATGTTCAACACAGATAGGGTCAGGTATGTCTACGTATGTTCAACATAGATAGCGTCAGATATGTCCACATATGTCCAACATAGATGGGGTCAGATATGTCCACACACTCACACACACACACACTCACACACACACTCACATACACACTCACACACACACACTCACACTCACACATACACACAAACACACATACACACACACACACACACACACACACACACACACACACACACACACACACACGTATCGTCTTCGGTGGACAAAGCCCAGACAATTGTGTTGCTCATCACGAGAGCTAACCGCCATTTTGCAGTGACTCCGCCAATAATATCTCGCATTAGTGATTATAGAGGTGCTTAATCATCGCACTCCGGACAGGTTGGTTGGTTGGTTGGTTGGTTGGTTGGTTATGTTATGTTAGGTTAGGTTAGGTTAGGTTAGGTTATGTTAGGTTAGGTTAGGTAGGTTAGGTTAGGTTAGGTTAGGCTAGGTTAGGTTAGGCTAGATTAGGTTAGGTTAGGCTAGATTAGGTTAGGTTAGGTTAGGTAGGTTAGGTTAGGTTAGGTTAGGCTAGGTTAGGTTAGGCTAGATTAGGTTAGGTTAGGTTAGGTAGGTTAGGTTAGGTTAATTTTTCAGTCGACAGATCATCTTCATTGCACATCGAACCGTTCAGTCCATAAGTGCTGGAACCGTACATCCCGCAGCGTGTAAACGGCTAACGACAGCATCCATGGCTCTAGACTGCTCGAGACGCAGACATTCACTCGGGAATGTTTTCTTGGTGACTCAATGAGTATTTTCAGGAACACAGAGATGGTGTGTGTCCGAAGAGAGTGGCTGCTGTCTCTGGGGCGGTCTCGGCTGGCAAAGATTATCTTCATTTTCGTGCCAGGGCAGGCGGATGTACAAGGAAATGAGCAGGCTGAGAGGCCTGCAGGTAAGGCTACCGTGGAAGGCAAACTAGCCATGGACCAGGCTGATATTCTGAATGCTCTGCGAGAAGGAAGTCGTTTGCGAGAACCAAGTGATGACTGTGGATCTACAACCATGGTCAAGCTGCGAGAACAACAACTTAAAAGAGGTGTGGCCAAACAGGAACACTACGCAGGATAACTATGAGTTAAAACAAACTACAATTCTTTATTACTATCACTATGAAAAACTGATGATTTGTATGGTGACGATGATAGGGACTGTGCTACGACAGTTACAACATTCACATATAGTAGTTAAATAAATAAAACCTCCACGTAACTTTTTGAAGACTTCCTGGTTCTGTGATATGACGTTGGCAATGTAGGTGAGAAGATGCCCCAATTCCAATAGGATTTCACTTAGATCCAGTGAAAACACCTAATATCCAGTAGGATCAGCCCGTCGGTTTTCTTGACCAATGTCCCGTCCTGAAGCTACCCAGTCTTTCCTGGTTTTCAGGATCTACAACATGGCGCTCTTGCTGAGAGCTAGAATACATAATCAAGAATGTGTAGTGTCTAAGTTCTACACCAATACAATCCTAAGTTCAGGATCCTCACCGGTGCTATGCAGTTCGTGCACTGAGTTGAGTTTCTCCAGACTCAGATTTGAGTTAGGAGGAGAACAGAGGACTTATGTTTTACACCCGTGTGTCGTGATGTTGATCCATCGACTAAACTAAACTAAACTAAACAATCCTAAGTAATACATACAATCTATCACCCCCATACACACACACACACACACACACACACACACACAATAGGATGTCTGGAAGTGTCTCTCCTCAAGCTTTACTGCATTCACTCTTCTACTATCGACTCGGGGAGGACATTTTCTGTCGTTGATCACGCCCGTTTTTACATCTCATGCCTTCACTTGTAGCGTTCCCGTCATGAGAAATGAAATGTCCTAAATTCATGTCACTTAATAAAACACCCGGTTCTTTTCAGCCGCTCCGTCAAATGTTATTTCAGCAGATCAAATGGTCAGTAATGTTATTACACGAGTGTTTGATCGCCGGACTTAAGTGCCAGTGATCAATCTCTGTGCCATGCCTCAGTGAGTTACGATGAACTCTCGTTCACCACCCACTAAAAGGGCTTAGCGCACCATATACCCGGTACACAGTGCGGGTAATGTCTACACAACTACACCTCTGCTCCAAACATAATCATGATATACCATATAATATTTAAAAGTGGGGTTACATATTACATGTCAGCCCGCTACAGTACTAGACAATCTGCCTATGCGCGTTGCTCATAACACTAGCACACAACTATTCATCTTGGTGGGTTAACACCATACGACAGTCAATTTCTCAAACATACACTAAACATTTTGCATGGCAACATGTAAGTACGCATAGTAACAATTCAAAATAAGCATATAATTATATTTCTAATAATAGCGTAACGAATGGGATTAGTCATACTATTATATACAGCGAAATGAGACTATAAACAGTTCTCTTAGGAGCAACAAACAAGGGACAGTCGAAATGTGGGTCTGCCTGATCTGTCGTTACTTAGCCACTGTAGTGGTGAAGAATTTAAAAGAAGTATAGTCATTTGACTATATTTTGTACAACTAAAAGCACTCAACAAAAGGAGACCCTGCTAGTTCTCAAAGAAGTAATCTGGGTCAGACAGAGGAGTTGCAAATCCGCAATCATGCAGCTTTTCTGAATAGTTACTAGAGACAACCATTCACAGACAATAATAAACAGCATAGAATCCCTACTCAACGATAAATGGAATATACATTTAATCGTTCCATACCTGATCCTGATTCTGAAGTATCTGATTTGACTATTAGAATCTCCTAGTCTTTATACTGTTTCTTGTCGATTAGCTAATCTCTATACTTTAATCTACATAACCGCGGTTATTTATTTTCACTCCACGTTTATTTCCCTGAATCGTGCACCGTGTCGCTTCACACCAATGGCGGTTCAGACTGAATTATCTCCCGGCCTGTCCAGTTCTCCTGTCTGCACGGTTGGCAATACGTATGATCCTGACACTTCGCAGTTTTCTGGCGTTTCTATATCAGCCCAACACTTCACACCTTGGATGGCTGGTCATACATGTTATTAGCGTGAAGCCCCAGTCAGTCTGACAATTTGGTTAACCCGGGAGTCTTATCAAGCATGAATTTCCACCTGTACTCTGCTGGTGCACATATGGCTTTCTAAGGCGTCAAATTTGAACTTGCTCAAACGTAGAAACAGACTGTATTAGTTTTCACCACTGGCCGTCTTCGTGTGCAATCTTACATCATAGCTAGGTAGAGGGTGGCCTTTTACAATGGCGTGCAATGTTACGTAATAAAGTTTCATACAACCAGCGCAGTTATTCAGATTTTAATGCTGCGTGTACCGTTTTTATTCTTCCTTAATTTCTTCTTTACTTGTCCAACTAGAATGCAAACCGAGATCCATTCTGGGATGATATACGCGCATTATGTGACAGAAGCCAAAGAAGATAAATAAATCAGCATATCTTATAGCGCTGATGGTGTATGGCCCATCCATTGCACTTCCCACCTCGATCATCGCCATTATAGCCAAAAGATTGGTTCTCTTGTTGTCTTTCACGTCTAAGTATGATAGTGTGTATATGAATTGTTGAATATTGAGTCCAAACACATAAGTAGCCATCCGCGTCTTCCTTCTCCTCATACCATTCTTTCTCTTCTTCTTCTTCTTCCTCTTCTTCTTCTTCTTCTTCTTCTTCTTCTTCTTCTTCTTCTTCTTCTTCTTCTTCTTCTTCTTCTTCTTCTTCTTCTTCTTCTTCTTCTTCTTCTTCTTCTTGTTCTTCTCGTTCTGGTTCTTGTTCTTCTTCTTCTTCTTCTTCTTCTTATTATTATTATTATTATTATTATTATTATTATTATTATTATTATTCCTCTCTGTTAATATGTTTATTGTGCTATTAATTTTCTTCTATAGCACAACACCCGGCAGCCTTCAGATAATTTCTCATTAATCTGTTAACTATCCATAATTTACTTCCACATATCATAATTCGCTTTTTGCAACTCCCGAGAACTCCCCAAACTCACTCAAGAAGATATATTACACAAAATATTCTTCATCTTGTGATATTCCGTTTTGGTCTGACCCGTTCTCCATTTCACCCTTGTAATACATCTGCCATTAAAAATAATAATCTTAACTGGCACATGAGCAAATGATGGGGACGTAAAGAATCATTCAACAAAGATACGTAAATGATTTACAGTGGGTGAAATCTGTAAATATGTTCAAAGCATTTTTGTTCTGTTCAAAGTTCACAAAGCGCCTGTTTCCAATCGAAGTTAATAATGATGGATTTTTGGCTACTGCCAAACTGATCAGATAATCAGTCGCAATAAAATTCAAACTTGACTCATTTTAGTCTTAGATATATTAAATAACTGCTTTTTATAATTTTGCAGCCATATGCAAGGATTTGTCTTGTCTATCAGGCATAACTAACAATATAAAATAGCATAAAGTCATGTAGTTTTACATAACATAATTACGAAAAACAGGACGTTGCAACGACGACCCTTCATCAGCAGGCAAATACACAAAACACAGCATATAAATACGGGGAAGGCACTACAATGACTACACTAAGGCGTCATAACCAAATGAGAACAATGGACACGTGAAACAAAATGGTAATGTTATGAGCATGGTCGGACACGCGTTCAACACCTGGGCTTGTCAAATTGAGGGAACGATTGACTACCTATTCCTCCTTGCTCTCAGGCCTACAAAATACAGGGTTTTCATAAGTCTCACTACACTTTGCATTATAACAGCATGTGTATTGGAATGCATATTTTCCGTCTCGCAAACGGCAAACATACTCTTCAACAAACATGCTGTTTTACATACGACCATGCTCATAACATTACCATTTTGTTTCACGTGTAGTGAGACTTTACAAACTCCCTGTATAATGTCGCTGTCACATCACACACACGTAGCAGAAAGCTGATTCGGGTCATTCTAGTATATTATTTTTATATGCAAGTGTCGATATGTCACCCTTCTCCTGATTTTATCCAGTTTTTTTTTGTTTGTTTTTTTTGCGTTCGCTTGCTTTGAATTCAAGCGTAGTCCATACACGTGCTTCTATATGGTGTATTTTAATGACTGTGCAGTGTTTGAAAATATTGCCGGTCCATGTTTTGTATTCACCCTCCATAAAGTTCATGCAACATAACAGGTAAATACAAAACTTGGAACGGCAGTATTTTCAGTCACTGCACAGTCATTAAAAATACACCCTGTACTTCTTGTACACCGGACTGATTTTTGCGTGTAGCATAGCTTTGTCTATTACCAGTGTCCCTCACCATCACTCCGACTTCAGAAGTACTTGTAATATACGTCCCCAAGTCAGAGACGATAATTCAACATTTTAGTCCAACTGACCAGTGTAGGGTTTAACCCCCCCCCCCCCCTACCCCAGCATCATCACGCCGGGTGCTTAAGAACGAGTGCTCTTACCCATACCGTCATAGTCAGTTAGTCAGTCAAGCAGGCAGTCAGGCAGGCAGGCAGGCAGGCAGGCAGGCTGGTAGGTAGGTAGGTAGTTAGTCGCGGTTTTAACTTCACAGCAACGGGTTGTCCACATTATGCTCCTTTCCTGTGCCAGTGAATATCAAATAAAATTCTCCTCACTGCCCCTTGTGAAAAGTGGAAAAGACAGGAGTCTTGACAACCGACAGCCCGCACAGATGCCCCGCCAGACTGTCAACACCGAAGTCCTCCACGAAAATACAGTGCATCTTATAATGCCGTCGCCAGAATGCCAACATAAAAATGCTCCACGAAAATATAGTTCGTCGTCAATGGAAGCGGCAGTCACTAGAAGATCAGCAGCCACACATTTCTGCATAAGGCAAAAGCCAGTCAATTCTGCGACATAGCCTGCCGCCATTGCTCCGAAGTCTAGATATTTCTATATGTTGTTTGTTCCGTTTCTAGATGTTTTCTAGCCAGCAGTGCCATTTTTTTCCGAACATGCAGTTCACGCGACAACCAACCTCGGTCAGATGTAAAAACATTTCACTGCACTGTACACAATGCCGTCGCCAGAATGCCAACACAAAAGTACTCCACGATAATACAGTTCGTCGTCGATGGAAGCGGCAGTCACTAGAAGACCAGCAGCCACACATTTCTGCATAAGGCAAAAGCCGGTCAATTCTCCGACACAGCCAGCCGCCATAGCTCCGAACATGAAGTTCACGCTCCAAACAACCTCGAGCAGATGTAAAGCATTTCACATGAAATTCACATCTCACAGCGTCGCGCCACATACTCAACTCGGTAGCAGGGCGACGGAACCATATACTTCCAATCCAACATGAGGAAAATGCGAATGCAAACGGCAGCCACGAGCATAGACACTCCAGAGGCCTTAACCATTTCAAAGTCTATCCTCCATGTTCGCGACCGCAAGACCATACGGTCATGATGACCTCTACCCGATTGAATATGACCTCACGTCTGACAAACAATTGTGAACGCGCAGAGTCAGTGCGTCTGGTCTCTTCTTCGGTTGAAAAACAAATACTGATATTGCCATAGTAGATACTTCCACTGTAATGTATTAGTTGCATGTCCTTTGCAGGACGTCGCAGTCAACCCCAACATTTTTTGTTTGTGATTTCCTGGCAGGTTTTACGCTACCAACATTTATACCATTGTATGAAAACAAGAGCAAGGAGGTCTGCTTTCAAATCGCTCGTAGCTGTGTTTCGAACGCGGTATGCGGGTTTGCAAATTGCGTTCGTGATCCCTTCGCTACAGCTTCGGCTAAAATATTAAACCTTCACATATTCCAGACCATGACTTGTGAGGTGGTGTGGTCCATTCCTTTCCTCGTAGCCCTTCTTTAACTGACAATTCCCAGAGAATTATGACATATGTCTGGTGCCCGTGTTTGCGAGGCTGGGTCAACCCCCAGAGTCATCATCATCATCATCATCATCATCATCATCATCATCATCATCATCATCACCATCATCATCATCATCATCATCATCACCACCATCATCATCACCATCACCATCATCATCACCATCATGTGCCCATGCCGATAGGCGTGGGCTGTCTTGTTTTGCCATCTCATTCGATCACCAGAGTCGTGGGTCAGCTCTGTGTTCTTGTCTCAACCATACAACGTGGCCAATTCATCCAGGTATTTACTTCTCTGCTCTGAACTTTTTCTCTTCCCCTCGATCTTGCCAGTTGTCACCAAGTTCTCCAATTTTTTTCTTCTCATAACGTGACCAAAGAATTGTGACTGTCTTCGTCTAATTTCTCTAATCAGTTTACGGTTTTCAATGGTTTCTTGTAGTACTTGATCATCGGTTGTTCTGTATTATATATTCTTTGCATTCTCCTCAGAAACCATATTTTCTTCAGATATCCAGAGTCGTATTGAATGGCGAAAATAATCCTGCCTCTACTGGGGATTGAGCCCAGGCCACACTCTTGACAGGCAAGAGAATTAACCATTTGATGGGTGTGGATGCGAATGCTGGGTAGTGAGTATTGAATTGATGGAAGAAACGGAAGGGAGTGATGGTGTGTGGTGTGTAGATATATCTAGAAGAATGTGGAGAACATCGCAAAAAAGAACATCAACGCAGGTGGAGAACTATGTGTGTTATAAGATGATGCATCAGAATTATAAGTTGGTTAGTTAGTTAGTCGACAGATCATCCTCATTGCACATCGAACCATTCAGTCCATAAGTGCTCGGATCCCCTCCTCAGTAAATCCCGCAGCGTGTAGCAGCTAACGACACCAGTTCTGTGTTGGTGTATTAACCTTCTTTGGCTTCTCGCATACTGTTCTTGTTTGGCAACACCTCTTTTAACTTGCTGTTCTCGCATTCTGACGATGGATGCAGATTCACAGTCATCACTTGGTTCTCACAAACCACCACCACTACCACAACCACGTAGAGCATTGAGTATACCAGTCTGGTATTAGAATTATGATCAGACGACAAATGAGATGTGTAGGCATATCAATAGAACAGGTGGGTTATATAAAGTAAACCTGTGTGAGCAGATGCTTTTCTTTTAGAGCAAGATTGAAGGTGCTGGACAGTTTGACATCATGGCATGGAGGGCGTCGGTATTAGATATGATTGGAAGAATAATAGACAGAAGTCTTTGGACAGACAACATCGCCAACGTCTCGTGGCATGGGCTAGAAGAAGAAGAAGAAGAAGAAGAAGAAGAAGAAGAAGAAGAAGAAGAAGAAGAAGAAGAAGAAGAAGAAGAAGAAGAAGAAGAAGAAGAAGAAGGCAGGAGAGGGAGGCAGGAGAGGGAGGGGGAAGGGGGAGGGGAAGAGGAGGAGGGGATTAGGAGATGAGAAGGAAGAGGGGAGGAGGATGGAGGAGGAGGGTGATGCAGGGGGAGAAGGAGAGGAGAAGGAGAGGAGGGGAGACAGACATCTGTGAGTCAAAGATAGAGGACGTGAGACAAACAGCTGTGAAATTAAAGATAGAGGACACGAGACAGACAACTGTGGAATTAAAGATATAATACACGAGACAGACAACTGTAGAATTAGAGATAGAATACACGAGACAGACAACTGTAGAATTAGAGATAGAATACACGAGACAGACAACTGTAGAATTAAAGATAGAATACACGAGACAGACAACTGTAGAATTAGAGATTGAATACACGAGACAGACAACTATGGAATTAAAGATAGAATACACGAGACAGACAACTGTAGAATTAAAGATAGAATACACGAGACAGACAACTGTAGAATTAAAGATAGAATACACGAGACAGACAACTGTAGAATTAAAGATAGAATACACGAGACAGACAACTCTGGAATTAAAGATAGAATACACGAGACAAACAACTGTAGAATTAAAGATAGAATACACGAGACAAACAACTGTAGAATTAAAGATAGAATACACGAGACAGACAACTGTAGAATTAAAGATAGAATACACGAGACAGACAACTCTGGAATTAAAGATAGAATACACGAGACAGACAACTGTAGAATTAAAGATAGAATACACGAGACAAACAACTGTAGAATTAAAGATAGAATACACGAGACAGACAACTCTGGAATTAAAGATAGAATTCACGAGACAGACAACTGTGGAATTAAAGATAGAATACACGAGACAGACAACTCTGGAATTAGAGATAGAATACACGAGACAGACAACTGTAGAATTAAAGATAGAATACACGAGACAGACAACTCTGGAATTAAATGAGAAGGAAACTATATTATCAGCCCAAGGGATGAAATAACTCATGATGATGATGATGATGATGATGATGATGATGATGATGATGATGATGATGATGATGATGATGATGATGATGATGATGATGATGATGATGATGATGATGATGATGATGATGATGATGATGATGATGATGATGATGATGATGATGATGATGATGATGATGATGATGATGATGATGATGATGATGATGATGATGATGATGATGATGATGATGATGATGATGATGATGATGATGATGATGATGATGATGATGATGATGATGATGATGATGATGATGATGATGATGATGATGATGATGATGATGATGATGATGATGATGATGATGATGATGATGATGATGATGATGATGATGATGATGATGATGATGATGATGATGATGATGATGATGATGATGATGATGATGATGATGATGATGATGATGATGATGATGATGATGATGATGATGATGATGATGATGATGATGATGATGATGATGATGATGATGATGATGATGATGATGATGATGATGATGATGATGATGATGATGATGATGATGATGATGATGATGATGATGATGATGATGATGATGATGATGATGATGATGATGATGATGATGATGATGATGATGATGATGATGATGATGATGATGATGATGATGATGATGATGATGATGATGATGATGATGAGATGATGATGATGATGATGATGATGATGATGATGATGATGATGATGATGATGATGATGATGATGATGATGATGATGATGATGATGATGATGATGATGATGATGATGATGATGATGATGATGATGATGATGATGATGATGATGATGATGATGATGATGATGATGATGATGATGATGATGATGATGATGATGATGATGATGATGATGATGATGATGATGATGATGATGATGATGATGATGATGATGATGATGATGATGATGATGATGATGATGATGATGATGATGATGATGATGATGATGATGATGATGATGATGATGATGATGATGATGATGATGATGATGATGATGATGATGATGATGATGATGATGATGATGATGATGATGATGATGATGATGATGATGATGATGATGATGATGATGATGATGATGATGATGATGATGATGATGATGATGATGATGATGATGATGATGATGATGATGATGATGATGATGATGATGATGATGATGATGATGATGATGATGATGATGATGATGATGATGATGATGATGATGATGATGATGATGATGATGATGATGATGATGATGATGATGATGATGATGATGATGATGATGATGATGATGATGATGATGATGATGATGATGATGATGATGATGATGATGATGATGATGATGATGATGATGATGATGATGATGATGATGATGATGATGATGATGATGATGATGATGATGATGATGATGATGATGATGATGATGATGATGATGATGATGATGATGATGATGATGATGATGATGATGATGATGATGATGATGATGATGATGATGATGATGATGATGATGATGATGATGATGATGATGATGATGATGATGATGATGATGATGATGATGATGATGATGATGATGATGATGATGATGATGATGATGATGATGATGATGATGATGATGATGATGATGATGATGATGATGATGATGATGATGATGATGATGATGATGATGATGATGATGATGATGATGATGATGATGATGATGATGATGATGATGATGATGATGATGATGATGATGATGATGATGATGATGATGATGATGATGATGATGATGATGATGATGATGATGATGATGATGATGATGATGATGATGATGATGATGATGATGATGATGATGATGATGATGATGATGATGATGATGATGATGATGATGATGATGATGATGATGATGATGATGATGATGATGATGATGATGATGATGATGATGATGATGATGATGATGATGATGATGATGATGATGATGATGATGATGATGATGATGATGATGATGATGATGATGATGATGATGATGATGATGATGATGATGATGATGATGATGATGATGATGATGATGATGATGATGATGATGATGATGATGATGATGATGATGATGATGATGATGATGATGATGATGATGATGATGATGATGATGATGATGATGATGATGATGATGATGATGATGATGATGATGATGATGATGATGATGATGATGATGATGATGATGATGATGATGATGATGATGATGATGATGATGATGATGATGATGATGATGATGATGATGATGATGATGATGATGATGATGATGATGATGATGATGATGATGATGATGATGATGATGATGATGATGATGATGATGATGATGATGATGATGATGATGATGATGATGATGATGATGATGATGATGATGATGATGATGATGATGATGATGATGATGATGATGATGATGATGATGATGATGATGATGATGATGATGATGATGATGATGATGATGATGATGATGATGATGATGATGATGATGATGATGATGATGATGATGATGATGATGATGATGATGATGATGATGATGATGATGATGATGATGATGATGATGATGATGATGATGATGATGATGATGATGATGATGATGATGATGATGATGATGATGATGATGATGATGATGATGATGATGATGATGATGATGATGATGATGATGATGATGATGATGATGATGATGATGATGATGATGATGATGATGATGATGATGATGATGATGATGATGATGATGATGATGATGATGATGATGATGATGATGATGATGATGATGATGATGATGATGATGATGATGATGATGATGATGATGATGATGATGATGATGATGATGATGATGATGATGATGATGATGATGATGATGATGATGATGATGATGATGATGATGATGATGATGATGATGATGATGATGATGATGATGATGATGATGATGATGATGATGATGATGATGATGATGATGATGATGATGATGATGATGATGATGATGATGATGATGATGATGATGATGATGATGATGATGATGATGATGATGATGATGATGATGATGATGATGATGATGATGATGATGATGATGATGATGATGATGATGATGATGATGATGATGATGATGATGATGATGATGATGATGATGATGATGATGATGATGATGATGATGATGATGATGATGATGATGATGATGATGATGATGATGATGATGATGATGATGATGATGATGATGATGATGATGATGATGATGATGATGATGATGATGATGATGATGATGATGATGATGATGATGATGATGATGATGATGATGATGATGATGATGATGATGATGATGATGATGATGATGATGATGATGATGATGATGATGATGATGATGATGATGATGATGATGATGATGATGATGATGATGATGATGATGATGATGATGATGATGATGATGATGATGATGATGATGATGATGATGATGATGATGATGATGATGATGATGATGATGATGATGATGATGATGATGATGATGATGATGATGATGATGATGATGATGATGATGATGATGATGATGATGATGATGATGATGATGATGATGATGATGATGATGATGATGATGATGATGATGATGATGATGATGATGATGATGATGATGATGATGATGATGATGATGATGATGATGATGATGATGATGATGATGATGATGATGATGATGATGATGATGATGATGATGATGATGATGATGATGATGATGATGATGATGATGATGATGATGATGATGATGATGATGATGATGATGATGATGATGATGATGATGATGATGATGATGATGATGATGATGATGATGATGATGATGATGATGATGATGATGATGATGATGATGATGATGATGATGATGATGATGATGATGATGATGATGATGATGATGATGATGATGATGATGATGATGATGATGATGATGATGATGATGATGATGATGATGATGATGATGATGATGATGATGATGATGATGATGATGATGATGATGATGATGATGATGATGATGATGATGATGATGATGATGATGATGATGATGATGATGATGATGATGATGATGATGATGATGATGATGATGATGATGATGATGATGATGATGATGATGATGATGATGATGATGATGATGATGATGATGATGATGATGATGATGATGATGATGATGATGATGATGATGATGATGATGATGATGATGATGATGATGATGATGATGATGATGATGATGATGATGATGATGATGATGATGATGATGATGATGATGATGATGATGATGATGATGATGATGATGATGATGATGATGATGATGATGATGATGATGATGATGATGATGATGATGATGATGATGATGATGATGATGATGATGATGATGATGATGATGATGATGATGATGATGATGATGATGATGATGATGATGATGATGATGATGATGATGATGATGATGATGATGATGATGATGATGATGATGATGATGATGATGATGATGATGATGATGATGATGATGATGATGATGATGATGATGATGATGATGATGATGATGATGATGATGATGATGATGATGATGATGATGATGATGATGATGATGATGATGATGATGATGATGATGATGATGATGATGATGATGATGATGATGATGATGATGATGATGATGATGATGATGATGATGATGATGATGATGATGATGATGATGATGATGATGATGATGATGATGATGATGATGATGATGATGATGATGATGATGATGATGATGATGATGATGATGATGATGATGATGATGATGATGATGATGATGATGATGATGATGATGATGATGATGATGATGATGATGATGATGATGATGATGATGATGATGATGATGATGATGATGATGATGATGATGATGATGATGATGATGATGATGATGATGATGATGATGATGATGATGATGATGATGATGATGATGATGATGATGATGATGATGATGATGATGATGATGATGATGATGATGATGATGATGATGATGATGATGATGATGATGATGATGATGATGATGATGATGATGATGATGATGATGATGATGATGATGATGATGATGATGATGATGATGATGATGATGATGATGATGATGATGATGATGATGATGATGATGATGATGATGATGATGATGATGATGATGATGATGATGATGATGATGATGATGATGATGATGATGATGATGATGATGATGATGATGATGATGATGATGATGATGATGATGATGATGATGATGATGATGATGATGATGATGATGATGATGATGATGATGATGATGATGATGATGATGATGATGATGATGATGATGATGATGATGATGATGATGATGATGATGATGATGATGATGATGATGATGATGATGATGATGATGATGATGATGATGATGATGATGATGATGATGATGATGATGATGATGATGATGATCATGATGATGATCATGATCATGATGATGATCATGATCATGATGATGATCATGATCATCATGATCATCATGATCATCATGATCATCATGATCATCATGATCATCATGATCATCATGATGATGATGATGATGATGATGATGATGATCATCATCATCATGATGATGATCATGATGATGAACATGATGATGATGATGATGATGATGATCATCATCATCATCATGATGATGATGATGATGATGATGATGATGATGATGATGATCATCATCATCATCATCATGATGATGATCATGATGATGATCATGATGATGATGATTAACATGATGATGATGATTATCATGATTATCATGATTATCATGATCATGATGATTAACATGATGATGATCATGATCATGATGATTATCTTGATGATGATGGTGATGATTTTGATGATGGTGGTAATGGTGGTGGTGATGATGATGATGGTGGTGGTTGTGGTGGCAGCGGGCGGCGGCGGCGGTGGTGGTGGTGGTAATTGCGGCGGCGGCGGTTGTGGTGGTCATGGTCATGATGATGATGATTAATACTTCATCGTCTATTATCTGGATAAAAGTCTTGTCAGTGGCAGATCCTACTATGTACACCGCTTATTCGTTTTGTCATTGTCGCTTTTGGGGCCGGCAATTGCGTTGAGTATCTTAGTAGAGAGGTCAGGTCGATAGGGTGTTCCCTGAAGTCTGGGATCGTGTTGCTTCCTGATTTCTGCCTAAAGAAGAGATTTGAAAATTCCTCGCAACGTCATCAGCGGTCTCGAGGTATGGTGTCCGCCTCGAGTGCTGGAGGTCCCGGGTTCAGGCCCCGGTGAGGACCGGGATTTATTTAAAAAATCCACCTGGACTTCCAGTAATAAAATTTCCCCTGGTCTCTGGGTAGTGAGATCGGACGCCCGTGTGTATTGTTGCGCACGTAAATAATCCCTTGGCAGTTGGAAATCGAAAATGAGTAGCCTAACGGCGCTGCCCGGGCAAAATTTCGAGTTAAAAATCTACCCAAAGTATTTCAGGATCCTCGCCGATGCAACGGAGTTCGTGCATTGAGCTGAGTTTCTCCAGACTCAGGTTTGAGTTAGGAGGAAAACGGGGCACTTATGGGTTAAACCGTGTGCCGTGATGTTGATCCAACGATTAAACTAAACTAAACTAAACTATATGAATTTTTAGCGTGTTTACTAAGTCCAGGATTCGTAGCCGTGAGTTAAAATGGGTTTCATATAACATGCAAGAACTCTTTTTCTAACTATCAAGGACAAGGACCTCGAAACGTAACTAAAATTAATAGGGCACTTGCGTATTCTTTACCTCATTTCTTGGCTGTGTGTAATTTCTTGGCACGTTTACGTTCAGTAATTTGCCATTGCTTTCTGAACGACCGGCACTCATAGCATTGTCTGAAAGTGACTGGAAAATCCTGGGTGTTCCACTGGAATAATTGCAGAGTTACATAATGGGTTAAAAAGACAAGAAGATCGGCTTCATTGCACCGGATTTTATCACATATGGCTCAGTGTCTCTCGGCACAGCAGAAAGCGTCGCACAGAGCATGAACCCCGTAGCTTCGGCGACGACCCCCGGTGGTCTCTGAAAAGAAAACTGCACTCGAGAACCTAATGACAGAGTCCAAAAACGAATCCGCGACCAGTTTACAGAAAATGTTAACCGTGAAAGGATCGGCGTCGTTGCACAGGAGTTTGATTCCATATGGTTCGGTCTCACTTTGCCGAACGACAAGCAGCCTGCCCAGCACGAACTGTATAGTTCCAGAGATGACCCCTAGTGGTCTCCGGAAAATCGCACTTTCATCGGAAAGTTAGTTAGTTGCATATGCTTTACGGGATGCAGCAGTCAACCCCAGCATTTTTGGACAGTTTGTGATTCCTGGGCAAGTTTACGTTCAGTAATGTGCCATTTATTTCTGAAAAACGCAGTCCGAAGACGAACCCACGGCCTTCAGATTGCCCGGCAGGCAGTTTGACCACTTTACCAAAGAGGCTCTCAAATTGGAGGGGTATTCAGCCACATAAGGATTTGAACCCGAGTACGTCAGAGCTCTAACAACCATTCTATTCAAGATACATTTTTCTACGACTCGTAATCAAACAAGGACTAGAGATTTTATAGAAAAGAAGCGATTGCGTGCAATAGAGCTGGCTACCTCAACGTAAAATACCGAGAATATACATGTGTGGCTTCCGAAAACGTAACACCCATAGAACTGTTACCTGCCGTAGAATTACTTCAACAGAACACAACATAATAGATGCACATGCTATTTGTGTTCATCTTACCACACAGATTGTCATTTTCTTTGACCTCAATCCACCGATGTGTGTTCGGATCAGCTGAGGAAACTGGCTTTTTAATGTTCGCCTTTCGTTCACCGAATCAACAGGTGAGATGGAGAGACAAGATGGAGGCGAGAGAGCGAGAGAGAGAGAGAGAGAGAGAGAGAGAGAGAGAGAGAGAGAGAGAGAGAGAGAGAGAGAGAGAGAGAGAGATAGAGTAGTTCGAGACAGACGCCTTGAGGTGTGCAAGACATGAACGTTAGAAGCTCATGCAGACAGCGGCAAAACCTGGTCTGTGACTCCAAAGACCTGCTGCCGTCTCTGCCTCCAGTTGCAGCTTATTCAACGCACTTTAAACAGTCGCAAAGTTCACCTCGCGTAGGCGAGACAGTGCTCACGCTTTAGATTTCGGTGGTGGTAGCGGTGGTGGTAGCGGTGGTGGGGGGTTAGAACGATTAGGTTCTGCCGGGGGAAGGACGAAGAAGAGAACCTGGTTAATTAAATCCAGGAGTAATTGGGCTATCCCGGAGAAGGTAAACAGTTAAAGGTTGGCTGTTAAAATGTGAACCCGATTCTGGAAGGATCCGTCTCTTGTGTTAGAATCCAGTGGCGGAATGAAAGGGAAGGTAGAGGGATATGTTAAAGGGTTAGAGGGAGAAGGACTTTTTTCCTCCAGACATGCTGTATAATGGGCTATTAAGGTGAGTCTGGGCGTGGGGTTAACGACTTCGTGGTGTAATCAGAACAGTGCTACTGAAAACAGCCGCGCGAAAGGTAAAAACCACAGAGTATGGTTTGGGTGCAAACGTGAGTACACCACCGCCGGGTGCCTGGAAAAGGCTAATTAAATTGGAACATTATTTTAATCTATATAAAAGAGGCCAACAATGTTCTATTTGCATGTAATGAGAAGACGAGCCGTGATGAGAGCAACACTCTGAAAATCTATTGACACATTTTTGGGGGGATCGTTCGATGGCTTTGAAATCAATTGCTGTCGACACTGGTATTTTGTTCACATGGGTTAGCTTTCTCTATTACCGGTGTCCCTCGCCATTAGGCGAACCCACTCCGAATTCTAAGGTTTCTTGTAATTTACTTCCCCAAGTCAAGGAGAGTAAGTCAACGTTTAATTCTAGCTGACCGGTGTAGGGAGTTAACTCGCCATAAGCACACCGGAAGTTTAACAGCTAGCGCTCTTAACCTTTCGGTCAGGTGGGTTCCAACTTGCACTTGACACTTTCGGTCAGGTGGGTTCCAACTTGCACTTGACACTTTCGGTCAGGTGGGTTCCAACTTACACTTGACACATGATGATGAATCTTTCTTTGGCTTATTTCATTTTTTACCTGCTAATCATCCCCCATCTGATGTTATCAGTACATTCAGACAGATGAGGAACATCGGCTGCATATCAGATTGAAGTACTCCAAACTCTCCATTGCGAATTGTCGAAATTCTCAACCAATATTGACCTAATCCTTGATTGCTATAAATCGCCATGCATATAAAACTGCGATATCCAGCGCTTCCACGGATATAAATTGTTACACTTACCATTGTCATCGTCTGATGCTTCGCTGTAAATGAGATCAGCATGGGCGAATGGATTAGAGCTCTCGTTCTGAAGCATCCGGTGCGGTGATGCTGAAGTAGGAGTTTCAACCCATACATCGATCAGTTGGACTAAATTATTGACTTCTCGATCTCGACTTGGGGAGGTGAATTACAATTACCTCAAGTCGGAGTGGGTTCGCCTAACATACACGCAATGTTCAACCCAATTCTATTAGGAGCAGCGTGTATGGACTACGGTTGTGTTTAAAGCGAGCGAGCACAAAACATAAAATACTGTAAATTGTCACACTTGTAAACGTCATACTCTGATTGTGTTGCTGTAAATTGTCGCACTTAAAGTTGTTATCCTCTGAGTCATTTCTTTAAATTGTCATATCTGATCCATTTCTGTAAATTGTCATATTTATCATTGTCATACTCCGGTTCCATTGCTGTAAACTGTCAGACATGTTATTGTCATCGTCTGATTCCAGTGTTGTAAATTGTCTGATTTATCAAGTAATGATTTTTACTAAGCTTACTTCTTCTTCTTCTTCTTCTTCTTCTTCTTCTTCTTCTTCTTCTTCTTCTTCTTCTTCTTCTTCTTCTTCTTCTTCTTCTTCTTCTTCTTATTCTTATTCTTCTTCTTATTCTTATTCTTCTTCTTCTTCCTCCAGTTCCTCATCCTTGTTGTTGATCTTCTTTTCCATTTTCGTCTCTCCACATGTTTCTACAAGTGCCTCTTATGAACCTTTTCGTCTCAAAGGTTATAACTATATAAAGCTGACTCTTGATATTCTACGCCGTTTCATCTACCCTTTCATTCCCAGGTATGTTGCAATGTCACGCAATCCATTGTATTACAACCTCTTTGGATTTCTGGCATAGTTCATGGAGAGCCACTCTTAGGCCTACTAATTCTGCACGGCTTTTGCTCTTCAGAATTAAGACAACTGACTCCGAATAGATGAAAGAGGGCTTTTTTATTATCTTTATTTGTCTCTATCAACGGCATTCCTGCTAGTTTTTAAAGTCTTTCCTCTGACGTTACTAAAGAATTTTCCATTTGCCACTGACTGTTTTCTTTGCTCCAGTTTTAGATTCAGGGCAGCCCCTCTTCCTGCATTCTATTAGGCTTTTGCAAGTGCATCTGCATATGCATGGCTCCCAGTTCTACTTGTGTAATCTTCTTCTATGTAGTTCAGAGTTTTTATTTTCTGAGTGTTCTTTTTCTCAATACCCGGAGTGTTTTCTATCATCTCAGGCAGGCACTGCTGTCTCCAAACTGGGAACCTGTGTGCATTGTACATTGGTTTGGCTAATGAAATACTAAACAAAGGATATGTCCTACTCTTGTAAACAATGAGCAGAAATCTGCAACATTTAGTAGATGCAGTTGTTGCACACAGTGAATAAATATGGTTAGAATTAAATTGTAAGATTGTCTGCCAGGTGGATAAGGGTTCAAATCCACATCCAGACGGATTTTTAATATTGACCTGGGCTATCAGGTTGACCCAGTCTACAACATGTACCAGGAAATGTATTGGGAAGTAAATTCCGCAGGTGTGATATTGACTACATCATCTACCGATTGCTGATTGGCTCATACGAATATCAGTCTAGCACCATATGTCTAATGCGCCTTATGGGGTTAAAAGTGTCTTTTATTTACCTTATTTACAACGTGCTCAATACGCCGCAAGTCGTATAGAAAAGTCATTTACTTATTTCGTTTACAACGTGCCTAACACGCCGCAAGTGGTATAGAAAAGTCGTTCACTTACCTTATTTACAACGTACTCAATACGCCGCAAGTCGTATAGAAAAGTCGTTCATTTACCTTATTTACAACGTGCTCAATACGCCGCAAGTCGTATAGAAAGGGCCATTTCTTACTTTATTTACAACGACCCAAATACGCCACAAGTCGTATTGAACAGGCCATACTTTATTTACAACGTGTCAAATACGCCGCAAGTCGTATAGGAAAGATCATTTACTATGCCTTATTTAAGTCTTTGAAAGACGAAGACACAAACAATAGATTGCACTATTTATTGCCTGGCATATTTCGCTTCATCTCGCCAGGTGCATGTTGCAGAAATCACACAAGATAAACTAAAACAAAAAGATAAATCCTTAAAGCGGAAATATACAACACTTATTGTCACACAGTAATTTGAATTATCTACCACGGTACTTTTAAACCGTCTATCATGTCTTTTTGTTTACACAAAGTTGATTTTTGTACATGAATGGTAATTGCCTCTGCCAGCTTTAACATGCGACTATTTTGTCTGTTTAAGTCTATTAGTGTTTAAGTCTTTTTTTTCCAATCTATCTGAAGGGATGAGCATCTAACTACAGTTATCAACCATGAGTTGAAATTTACTCTAACAAGAACGACCTAAAACAAATGCGAGTTATGGCCGTGGTAATATTATGGTTAGTAAGCTAGCCTGACGAGATAGAGGTTCGGGCTCAACCCCCAGCAGAATCGAGATGATTTTCTCGACCATTACAATTCTGGAGTCATCTATTCAGACATTAATGAGTACTAGAATATTTTCTGAACGCTCTGGAAATTTCCTGGTAATAGAAAGATGACGAGGAAGGCAGATAACCACTCATCTCATACCTCGTAGCCTAGAATATATGAATGCCTAGCACCTCACACCAGAACGGTTGTATCTGCTATTTGTACACTACGAGTTAATGTGACTACGCGTCCATATGACTACTGTCTAAATTATGGATTGTTATAACCATCCGTTAATTGGAGACCAAAACAACATAGATCCCAACGCTGACATTGTTGAAGAAGTACCTGCCTCAGATAACAATAGCATCTTAACTATCAATGGACATTTGTGCGACTGTAAACAGCGCACTGAGGAACTAGAACAATCACTAAAGGCTCTCATTGTCACTGTTTCAACTAACATCGAAGCAAACAGCAAGATAAGTAGTGATTGCAATGCTCTCAAGACAGAAGTCGCACTCCTGCGAGACGAAAATTTGCTGCTGAGAAATACAGTTCAAATCTTACAGAATGCGTCCTCTACAAACCAAACCGAAGAAGCATGTAATTCTCAAGCAACCGCTTCATCCTTGGGAAATCTTGGGGAAGCTCAATCCCACCCAGAACAGATAATCACTATCAAAACAACTCAACGCGCAGAGGAAGATAAAAAACAACAAACACCTCAATGTGCAGACGAAGATAAACAACAACAAGCAGTCTACCCCATTGACGTCAAAATAAGCAATAGGTTTGAAGTACTTCAAGAAAAGTCACCAGAAAACTTACAGTGCTTTAACATGCTGCAAACGGGCAAGACAAGCCAACAAGATACATCGGGAGAACCACATGGAGACATAAAGACTGCTGATAATCGGAAATGGATGAAACAACGGTCGAGACGTGCTGACAACCAACATGTACAGACAGCACGACCTGACTGTACACATATTATACTAGGCGATTCCTTAATGAAAGGTTTATACAGCGACAGGATGGCCACATCAGACAAAGACATTGTTTCAATAATCCCACTGCCTGGGGCTGGTGTAGACCGGCTAACAGACAAGATTAGCAGGTTGGCTGTAAATCATAGCGTCAGAAGGGCAAGCGTACATATTGGCATCACCGACACCATGAACAACCAACAAATCACAGGGTCTCAACTGCTGGCACTCTTGAACGGATTACGTCACACTTTTCCTAACTCATCCATTTTCTTCTCCTCCATCATATCACCGAGTTATGGACACCAGCGCCGTCTAGCTGACATAAATAACAACATGTTGCAGAAGTTCTGTTCTCAAAACAAGATACAATTCATCAACAATACAGCATCATTCACTTCACAGGCTGGTGCACCAAAAAAGAGTCTTTACAAGGATCAAATACATTTATCTACATTGGGCACCAGTTTTCTCGCTAAGAATTTAAAATATCCAGAACGGACATACCATACATCCAATACGGGATCGCGCCGGACACTTTTAGCTACTCCTGAAACTCAAGCCAGACGACATACTCCCGTTACATCAAGTACCAATAGGACAGAAGTGTGCAGACCACTCATAACCACTGCACCTGAAATCCAAGCCAGACGGGACACTACCACAACACCAAGTCCGTTAAATACGTCGTCTTTCACACAGGAGGGTAATAATTACGAAGATATGATTCCTATTCTCCCCAGAAAGGATCCGACTCTCAGCAACAACGACGTGCCAGCACAACCTCCTGTTAGCCACCAACCAGAGGCACTAGTTGGTAGTCATTACATACCCATGAGACATCATCAGTACCCATTTAATTGTAATCCAGAATGGTTGCACCTCACACGGTATAGCCCAGCTACACTTCGTCAAGCACTTATAATGTCGCTATACCAACAACCAACACAACCTGGTATTTACTAGCAACTTAGGACAAAGCTACACCGGATCTCGGTACAAGAAAGAGCCTCTCCTTAAACGTTTATCTGCATATTTGGTTATAACTTGATCTAGTAACGTATTAGGTTATAAGTTATTACAAACATTGACTGGTTTTGACTTTATATTAATTGATAGTACTTAGCTGTATAGCTTTTATAATAACTCTAATTGTGTTTTCACGGTGAGTGAGGGGGTCTTCACTGCTCTTCCTTACGGATCTGTGTACGTATTTTTATATATTTACAGAGATATTACTGTTTCTCTGTACTTTAGAGTGTGTTTTGTAATAAGGGACGTAAGTTGTATTCACTTTGTGTGTGTGTGTGTGTGTTGCTTTTAAACTTGTGATTACGCATTGTTGAAATGTCTAATAAGTACGAACACTGGCTCAGGAATAATGGGCTCAGAATCGGGCATGTAAACATATGCCATCTATTAGGGAAGCTGCCCGAACTATCACTTATACTTAATCAAAATTTTCACATGTTTGGCGTTAGCGAAAGTCGATTAAATGGCAACATCTCAGATGATGACATCGCTATCAGAGGTTTTAAAACCATTAGAAGAGATCCCTATCAGAAACAAGAGACGAGTATTGCAGTTTATATTTCCAACTCGCTTAACGCCCACCGCAGGCTAGACTTTGAAACCTGTGAGATTGAGTGTGTATGGATAGAGGTTAAACTTCAAAATTGCATATCGCTAGTAGTTGGCTATCTTTATCGAAACCCCAGTGCAGGAAATATCTGGTATGAAAAATTCACCACTATGATGGATGTAGTCTCTAGTAATGCTAGGGAAATAATATTGCTAGGTGACTTCAACATAGACGCTAACAAATCAAACAAAACATGGGAAAACATAATAGAGTCATATAATTTCCAACAGTTAGTCAAACAAGCCACTAGAATCACTAAATCATCTGCAACACTTATAGATCATATTTATACTACATGTGCTGATAACATCACAGAATGTAGTGTACCTATCAATGCAATGAGCGATCACTATCCAGTATGTTGCACGTGGTCGAAAAGGGGCACCAAACTCCCAAACACAAACATATAAGTATAAAATATAGAAATTACAAAAATTTCAATCGAGACGTCTTCTTACAAGATTTGCTCAACTCATCTCTGGACTATGTTTACCAGCTTCCTGACCCAGACGATGCTCTGGACCACTGGCTAAAGACCTTTCTAAGTATATTTGATAAACATGTTCCATTTAAGGAAGTTCGTGTTAAACATCACACAAAGCCCCCGTGGATCACACAGGAGGTAGTTGAACTTATGAGAGATCGCGACAGGGCTCACAAAAATAGAGATCTAACTATGTACCGTAGTCTGAGAAACAAAGTTCAATATGTTATTCGGAAGGAAAAGAAAAACTATTTTAAGAACATAGTAATAGATAAAACCAACACTAAAGATATATGGAAAGCAATTAATACCTTGACAAACAAACACAAATCATCACAATCATTACCATCAAATCAGGTTACATGTGATCAATTCAGTAGATACTTTCAGTCCGACATAAACCAACTGAAGGCTGCAATACCAGATGCGCCTCATGACATATCTTTATTATCATCATTCTGTGAGAACAAATGCTATGGACACATTTCCTCCAACATACCGCTAATGACGACAACTGAAGTATTTACTCATCTCCGTAATCTAAAAAACAATAACTCATCAGGACTAGATGGAATTAGTAGTCGGATCCTTCGCCATGCTGCACCGGCGATCTGCGAGTCACTAACTTTTATATATAATCAATGTATAACCAGAGGTCACTTCCCATCAGCCTTTAAAATCGCTAAAGTGTATCCTTATTTAAAAGCTGGTCCTCTAGACGATCGTCTCATGAGTAATTATAGACCAATTTCCATATTATCCTCATTATCCAAACCGCTAGAAAAGCACATCCACAAAACAACACTAGATCACTTAGTTCGCCATAAACTGATAGTTGACAGTCAGTCAGGATTTCGGCCAAAATATTCTTGCCATACGGCACTAACAAACATGATAGAAAACTGGCATCAAAATATTAACAACAATACTCTATGTGGAGCGGTGTTTATAGACTTTAGGAAAGCATTCGATATGATAGATCATACTATTCTAATTAAAAAACTAGAAACAATGAAAGTAAGTTTTAATATAGTGACATTAATAAAATCATTCTTATTAGACAGAAAGCAAGTAGTATCACACAATAAAGTTTTATCTCAAGCCATTACCATTAATATTGGAGTACCTCAGGGGTCTATTCTTGGCCCTCTATTATTTGCCATTTATATAAATGATCTTCCATTAAATCTGTCGTCGTCCTGCGATCTATTTGCTGATGACTGCACAGTATATACAAACGCTGTTGATCGTAATGTGCTAGAATTATCCTTCCAACAGGAAATAAATAGTGTAGTTAACTGGAGTCATGCAAACCGCATGCAAATTAACATTACTAAAACAAAGTCTATGTTAATAGGAACCAGGCAAAGACTTCACACTCTAAACTCGCAGAGAACTCTTCAGCTGCACATTGGCAGCACGCCTGTAGAAAGTGTCACCGAGCACAAGACACTGGGTGTTATCATAGATCAAAATCTAACTTTTAACTCACATGTTCATGCTCTAGTTAAACAAATAGCCAAAAAAGTATACCAACTTGCCAAAATTAAAAATTTCCTTGACGAAAACACAAGAAAGATATTATATACTTCTCATATACAAACACATATTGATTACTGCTCCACAGTCTGGGATGGATGCTCCAAATCAATAACAAAACGCCTATATTCACTCCAGAAAAGGGCAGTGCGTTTAATTAATGGTGAAAAGCTTACCGACAATTCTAACCTATATAAACGTCTCCGGTTACTGCCACTCCACAAGCGCCTGCTTTTTAATAAGACCAAACTAATTCACAAAATCCTATTTCAAAATGCTCCAAGCTACCTTTGGCCATTGTTTAAATATAACGCTAGACATAGCGAACGACTAAATATACTTCATGTCCCTAAACCTAGGATAGACTTATATAAAACAAGCTTAGCATACTCTGCCGCTCAGTTGTGGAACAATCTTCCACAAGAAATCAAAGACACCACCAATCATGATTCATACATTCGCAACCTGTTTGAACACTACCTTAGTACAGACTACATGCCCCCATAACAAATAACACAAAAAAGACAATAATGGTAACTTATCTCAAACGACAACTAGCCAAAAAACATTCCCTTATGTATGGCACGTTACACCCTCCTTAGGTATTTATAATGCCCATGTTAAACACTGCCTCAGTGAGTCATTTGTTATTGATTATTTTTCATGCGTTTTAATGTTCTTTTGTTGTCAAAAGTTGCTTCATAAGTGATGTTGAATGAAAGAATGTATGAGAGGAAATAGAGAAGAAGGGCAGAATGTCAGACGGGCCTGCGTGCCCAATTCTTAACCCTTTGAAAATAAAGACTTATTATTATTATTATTATTATTATTATTATTATTATTATTATTATTATTATTATTATTATTTCTCCCCTCCTTCTCCTTCTCCCCTTCCCCCTCCTTCACCTTCTTCTTCTTCTTCTCCGCCGGCTTCTTCTTTTTCTTATTTCGAAGGCGGTATAAAAGCAGACTGCCTTGCACTCGTTTCTATACAGTGGTATAGACGTTAGCCATTCGAAAAAACTACTGAACGTAAACTTTCCTAGTATATCACAAACATTTTTAATGCTAGGGTTGTCTGCGAAGTCCTGTAAAAATCATGCAGCTAACTTCTTCTGCTAGGTCCACAATTGAACTTTTCTGTAAGACTTCAGTGAAAAGCTATGAGTATTCTAAGACCTTTTCTAAGAACTTTTATGTAACACTTAAATCAACAGCCAATTGTCGTAGTAAGTAAAGGACAATTTTACACACCTTAAGGTACGGTGGGTATATGGTGCTGCATCTGTATTGTATAGATAAATCAGCACTCGGTGGGTGTTGTGGTCAGTTTCACGCAGGCCACCTTTACTTCCCAAGACACTTCCTGGTATCCATTTTTGGTTGTATCGATCTGAGAACCCAGGTTAGTTTAAAAAGCCCGCCTCAGTGATGAATCGAACCGAGTCGAAGCACTCCCAAAAATACCTGCCACTACAGGGAACTGAACCCACACCACTGTGATCGTAAACTGAGCACTAACCAGGAAGACACCATGGTTCTTGGAATAAATTGTAGGGATTGGAACTGTATGATTCATAACGCTGTCTGGCTTGCGATAATAGTTGCAATAAAACGGTACTGCATTCTGGCAGATGATTGCGTGTGGGGAGGAAAGCTAGTCAGAGAAAGTCAACCGATGGTTGCCAAAATGTACGGAGTGCCAGCCACACTGGTGTGAATTCTGTTCGTATTCCGTAGATACAGGTGGACGAATTATATCCATATTTTGTACTTGTGTGTATATTTTGAATTGTGGGATAATTATATTCACATTTGTACTTGTGGGTTAATTGTATCCATATTTTGTACTTGTGGGTTAATTATATTCATATTTTGTACTTGTGGGTTCAGGTAGATTAATTATATCCATATTTTGTACTAAAATATTTTGTACCAAACTTGGTTGAACATCAAGAATACAATTCAATCTACCGCAGAAGAATGTCTCGGTGTGTCAAACACGCATAGAAAGAACAGATGGTTCAATCAAAAATGTGAAGAAGCAGTCACTAAGAAGAAGAATGCCAGACATGTATGGTTAAATGACATCAATAACATCCAAAAGGAAGAGCATTATAGAAATGAATGTAAAGAGGCTACAAAAATAGTCAGACAGCAGAAGCGAGAATATATGAGTAATATAATCAAAGATATGGAAACTAATCACCAGAAAAATGAATCCAGAAAGTTTTTTAAAGTACTGAAGTCAATGAAACGAGGGCACCAACAAAACACATATGGTTTAAAAGACAAAAATGGGAATATGATAAATACCAATGAAGAAATGTGCAACACATGGAAAGAATATTTTATTGAATTACTAAATTGTGAAGCTCCAAGTAACATTTTCCCACAGGAAGAGGTTCTAACATGCGAACCACAAATTGAAGAACCTACATTTGAAGAAATCCTATATGTAATCACACGACTTAAAAACAATAAGGCAACTGGGACTGATGGAATTGCTGCTGAATTTATAAAGGCAGGTGGCCATGCATTACATCTAAAGCTATACGAACTAATAATAAAAATCTGGAGGACAGAAGAATTACCCCATGACTGGAAAGAGTCATTATTGATACCTATCTTTAAGAAAGGAGACAAGTTCCAATGTGGAAATTATAGAGGAATATCACTACTGTCCACAAGCTATAAGATACTATCCGCAGTATTACTAAATAGACTAAAACCATATTCAGAAGACATATTAGGTGACTACCAGGCGGGTTTTAGACAAAACAGATCAACAATAGATCAGATATTTATCTTACGACAAATAGCCGAGAAACATTGGGAATATAAAAGAGATCTCCATAACATTTTTGTGGATTTTAAAAAGGCTTATGATAGTGTCCATAGGAATAGTCTATGGAATGTTATGCAGGAATTTGGAATACCAAGGAAGTTAATTAACATGACCAAACTATGCATGGAAGATACTTATAATATAGTAACATATAAAGGCAGGAAATCAGACCCCTTCCAAATAACATCTGGCTTGAAACAGGGTGATGCACTATCGCCGCTACTCTTCAATCTGGCTCTAGAGAAAGTTGTAAGGAAGGTAAAGGAGGAATGTGATATTGGAGGAACATCCAAGCTGCTTGGTTATGCAGATGATATAGATATTATAGGGCAAAGTGAACAAAAGACATTAGAAATATTGACTCACTTAAAGGAAAAAGCCCAACAGATGGGGCTGGTTATCAACCAAGATAAGACAGAATATATGGTAATTTCAAGAGACGGAATGGCTAAAAACTCTGGCCACATACAAATAGATAATATGACCATTAAAAGAACGGAAACATACAAATACCTGGGTACAATCTTCAACTGCTCCAACATCATAAGGGAAGAAATACAAACTAGAATCAACTCTGGAAATAAGATATACTATGCACTACAACATCTACTAAAATCAAAGGCGCTATCTCGTAACACCAAAATCACAATATACAAAACACTGATCAGACCAGTTGTGCTGTATGGCTCTGAAACCTGGAGTACAACGAAAGGAGACGAAGCCTTGTTACAAACCTTTGAGAACAAAATTTTAAGACGCATCTTTGGACCCATTAGGGATACACAAAGTGGAGAGTGGAAAAGAAGAAGTAACAAAGACATTTATGATTTGTTTAAGTCCCCGCTAATCACTGGTATCATGAAGGCTAATAGACTACAATGGCTGGGGCATATAGAAAGAATGGAAGATAATAGGGAAACAAAACTCGCTTACACTCAGGAAATAAATGACCGTAGACCCCGAGGTAGACCAAGAAGGCGGTGGAGAGATAATATACATACAGACCTACAAGCACTTGGAATCAACGACTGGCAAGAGAAGGTCCACCAGAGAGACGAATGGAGACAGATTGTATTTGCAGCAAAGAACCTCAATGGCTCGGAATGCTGAAGAAGAAGAGAAGATATTTTGTACTTGTGGGTTCAGGTAGATTAATTATATTCGTATGCCGTAGCTATAGGTGGACGAATTATATCCATAGTTTGTACTTGTGGGTTAATTATATCTATATTTTAAATTCTGGGTTAATTATATCCACAATTTGTACTTGTGTGTTAATTGTATCTATATTTTGTACTTGTGGGTTAATTATATCTGTATTTTTTAATTGTTGGTTCGTGTGGGTTAATTATATCTATATTTTGTACTTGTGGGTTTCTGTGGGTTAATTATATGCATATTTTGTACTTGTGGGTTAATTATATCCATATTATGTACTTGTGGGTTCATATATTGTATGTGTGGGATAAAGTTTGCATTATATCATGTTTACTGCTGGATCAGAAAGCAATGGCAAACTACTGAATATAAAATTGCGTTTACAGAAACAACAACAATATATCCTGGCCTACCACAGGGATCACCATTATCTCCAGTACTGTTCAACGCCTACACAGTGAGAATCACCAGTGAGCAGATCACTGGACCTGGCAGGACATTGTCATATGCCGATGATGTTTTAGTGTATCGTCAGGGTAAGGATAGAGAGGAGGTTGCTGTGGAACTACAAACCGAACTCAATCGCATAAGTACTTGGTGTGATGAAGCTGGGGCAATGGTCAACCCAACAAAGGCAACAGTGACTTGGTTCTCGTTGAATAATCCTATTGTCAACACTCCAACACCAACTGTAATGCTGTGTTCAGAGACGGTAGAAAGAACGCAGGCAATGAATTACCTAGGGATACGGTTTGATTGAAGCCTTGCTTATAATGTGCACATAGACCAGGTATTAACAAAGGCCAAGCGGGGTTTGGCTGCGATGCGGGTGATGGCGGCAGCAAACTGTGAGGTGCGCCATCTATGTCTTCTGTACGAGGGGCTGGTCATGTCTGCTTTTGAGTATGCAATGGCAATCCTGACCCTCAGCCGTAAGCAGATAGAAAGGATGGAAAGGATACAGAATGAAGCTATGCGCATTGTTCTTGGATGTACAAGAGATACAGCATGCAGGGCGATGCGCTAACTTCTTGATTTTCCAACCATTGAAGAGAGAATACAAGTTTGCAGGGCACGCGCCTACCTCAGAGTTAACACAAACACACAACATCCACTGCATAGTGAAATTAGGAAGGTGAAGGGCAGCAGGTTAAAAGAGGACGGTCGTGGATGGGTCAAGCCGAAGACATTCTTCAACAGGTGTGTTCACTTGAGGACTTAGAACCTGGCGAGGAGTGGGTGCAAGTGCCAACAGACTTCTGCACATCCTTTTCAGTTTGCATCCAACTAGATAGGAAATGCAGACAAGAAAATCCGGCTGCTGTGGAGGCTGAAGTACAAGCGTTGATTTTCGAGAATTCGCTAGACAGTGACGCGGTCATCTACACAGATGGGTCGGTCGTCCGACATGTGAGAAGCTCATGGGCCTTTACAGCTCGGGCCGGAGGGAGAATTGTGAAGGAGGACTCTGGTGCTTTCACTGAAACCACAAGTAGCCTGACCATGGAAGTCATGGCAGTAAGTAAAGCAATAACATGGCTCGAGACACAGACATTCACTAGGGCTTGTTTCCTTAGCGACTCAATGAACATGATCAAGAGGATAGAGGAGGGGTCGATCCGAAGAGAATGGTTGCTGCCTCTGGAGCGGTCTCGGCTGGCAAAGATTAGTTTCATCTTCGTGCCAGGGCATGCGGGAGTACAAGGAAATGAGCGGGCTGACAAGCTCGCAGGTGAGGCTACTGTGGAGGGCGGACGCGCCATGGACCAGGCTGCCATTCTAAATGCTCTACGAGAAGTAAGACTTTTGCAAGAACCAAGTGATGACTGTGAATCTACAACAATGGCCAGACTGCTAGAGCAGCAAATTAAAAGAGGGGTGGCCAAACAAGAACACTACTCAAGAAGCCAAAGAAGATTGATAAACCAACACAGAACTGGCGTCGTTAGCCGCTACACCAGTGGTTCTCAACCGGTGGGGAATTCCCCCCCCCCCCAGGGGGGAATTTTAGGGTTTCCAGGGGGGGGGGGGGGGATGAAGACCATTTCAAGATCGCGTTAATACAAGAACCGATTACTTGATATTGTTTCTCCCTTCATACTTTACAGTTATGTACGTCTCATCCTTCTAAAATTCATTTTGTAAAGTAAGTAGACCCACAAATCATGTTTTATGTGGATGTCTAGACTCGTTTTAGTATATGCTATTAAATGTACCTTCCATTTTTACGTATACTTTGTAGGGGTGGGGGATTTTTAGGTAGGAAATATGAAAGGGGGGGGGGGGGATGACGTTCTGAAAATATGGTGAAGGGGGGGGGGGGGCACGGGCCAAATTTTTGATAGGGAGGGGGGAATGACGTTCTGATAATATGGTGAAGGGGGCACGGGACCAAAAAAGGTTGAGAACCACTGCGCTACACGCTGCGGGATTTGCTGAGGAGGGGATCCGAGCACTTATGGACTGAATGGTTCGATGTGCAATGAGGATGATCTGTCGACTAACTAACTAACTAACTATTAAATTGCGTAGTAGATCACAAAAAGTCAAGTAACATTGCCTAGTAGTCGCAACAAAAATACAAGTGAAATTGCCTAGTAGATCACAAAAAAGCCAAGTAAAATTGCCTAGTAGATCACAAAAAAGACAAGTAAAATTGCCTAGTAGATCACAGAAAGCCAATAGTGTGCTGAGGTGGTTGCAACGTCCTGCAAAGGACAGGCAACCTTCTAGATACGTTCAGATAGTCGAAGAGTATCTTTTGTGTACTTGTAGTTTTAGGTTAGCAAATTATACCTATATTTTGTACTTTTGGTTTCAGGTTAGCAAATTATACCTATATTTTGTACTTTTGGTTCAGGTGTACAAAGTCTGACCATATATTGTACTGCGTGTTCAAGAGTACGAATTCTGTACATATATTAAATTTGTGGATTCAAGCTTAAGAATTGTATACATATTCTGTAACTTATGGGCTCAGCTGAACGAAGTGTGTCCATATTTTGTACTGTAGGTTCAAATGGATGACTTCTGTCTATATCTTGTAATTGTGGGTTCGGGCATGCAAAATGATGCTCATATACTAAAAATGTGAGTTCAGGTAAGCGAATTATGTCCATATCTTGTATTTTTCAGTTCAGGTATGAGAATTATGTCCATATCTTGTATCTTTGAGTTCAGGTATGCGATTATGTCCATATCTTGTACTGGTGAGTTCAGGTATGCGAATTATGTCCATATCTTGTATTTTTGAGTTCAGGTATGCGAATTATGTCCATATCTTGTATTTTTGAGTTCAGGTATGCGATTATGTCCATATCTTGTACTTGGGGGTTCAGGTATGTGAATTATGTTCATATCTTGTAGCCGCGGGTTTAGCCTTTTGATGAGACATTCTCGGGATGTCTAGCCTTATGATGAGACATTCTCGGGATACCTAGTCTTATGATGAGACATTCTCGGGGTGTCTAGCCTTGTGATGAGACATTCTCGGGGTGTCTAGCCTTGTGATGAGACATTCTTGGTGTACCTAGTCCTATGATGAGACATTCTATGGGTATCTAGTCTAATGATAAGACATTCTCGGGATGTCTAGTCTTATGATGAGACATTCTCGGGGTATCTATCTTAAGATGAGACATTCTCGGGGTGTCTAGCCTTAGGATGAGACATTCTCGGGGTGTCTAGCCTTATGATGAGACATTCTCGGGGTGTCTAGCCTTATGATGAGACATTCTCGGGGTGTCTAGCCTTATGATGAGACATTCTCGGGGTACCTAGTCTCTTGATGAGACATTCTATGGATATCTAGTCTAATGATGAGACATTCTCGGGGTGTCTAGCCTTATGATGAGACATTCTCGGGGTGTCTAGCCTTATGATGAGACATTCTCGGGGTGTCTAGCCTTATGATGAGACATTCTCGAGGTGTCTAGCCTTATGATGAGACATTCTCGGGGTGTCTAGCCTTATGATGAGACATTCAAGGGGTACCTAGTCTCTTGATGAGACATTCTATGGATATCTAGTCTAATGATAAGACATTCTCGGGGTGTCTAGTCTTATGATGAGACATTCTCGGGGTGTCTAGTCTTATGATGAGACATTCTCGGGGTGTCTAGCCTTATGATGAGACATTCTCGGGGTGTCTAGCTTATGATGAGACATTCTCGGGGTGTCTAGCCTTATGATGAGACATTCTCGGGGTACCTAGTCTCTTGATGAGACATTCTATGGATATCTAGTCTAATGATGAGACATTCTCGGGGTGTCTAGTCTTATGATGAGACATTCTCGGTGTGTCTATCTTATGATGAGACATTCTCGGGGTATCTATCTTATGATGAGACATTCTCGGGGTGTCTAGTCTTATGATGAGACATTCTCGGGGTGTCTAGCCTTATGATGAGACATTCTCGGGGTACCTAGTCTCTTGATGAGACATTCTCGGGGTGTCTAGTCTAATGATGAGACATTCTCGGGGTGTCTAGTCTTATGATGAGACATTCTCGGGGTGTCTATCTTATGATGAGACATTCTCGGGGTGTCTAGCCTTATGATGAGACATTCTCGGGGTGTCTAGCCTTATGATGAGACATTCTCGGGGTACCTAGTCTCTTGATGAGACATTCTATGGATATCTAGTCTAATGATGAGACATTCTCGGGGTGTCTAGCCTTATGATGAGACATTCTCGGGGTGTCTATCCTTATGATGAGACATTCTCGGGGTGTCTAGCCTTATGATGAGACATTCTCGAGGTGTCTAGCCTTATGATGAGACATTCTCGGGGTGTCTAGCCTTATGATGAGACATTCAATGGGTACCTAGTCTCTTGATGAGACATTCTATGGATATCTAGTCTAATGATAAGACATTCTCGGGGTGTCTAGTCTTATGATGAGACATTCTCGGGGTGTCTAGTCTTATGATGAGACATTCTCGGGGTGTCTAGCCTTATGATGAGACATTCTCGGGGTGTCTAGCCTTATGATGAGACATTCTCGGGGTGTCTAGCCTTATGATGAGACATTCTTGGGGTACCTAGTCTCTTGATGAGACATTCTATGGATATCTAGTCTAATGATGAGACATTCTCGGGGTGTCTAGTCTTATGATGAGACATTCTCGGTGTGTCTATCTTATGATGAGACATTCTCGGGGTATCTATCTTATGATGAGACATTCTCGGGGTGTCTAGTCTTATGATGAGACATTCTCGGGGTGTCTAGCCTTATGATGAGACATTCTCGGGGTACCTAGTCTCTTGATGAGACATTCTCGGGGTGTCTAGTCTAATGATGAGACATTCTCGGGGTGTCTAGTCTTATGATGAGACATTCTCGGGGTGTCTATCTTATGATGAGACATACTCTGGGTATCTATCTTTTGATGAGACATTCTCGGGACGTCTAGTCTTATGATGAGACATTCTCAGGATGTCTAGTCTTATGATGAGACATTCTCGGGGTATCTATCATATGATGAGACATTCTCGGGGTGTCTAGTCTTATGATGAGACATTCTATGGATATCTAGTCTAATGATAAGACATTCTCGGGATGTCTAGTCTTATGATGAGACATTCTCGGGGTGTCTAGCCTTATGATGAGACATTCTCGGGTGTCTATCTTATGATGAGACATTCTATAGATATCTAGTCTAATGATTAGACATTCTCGGGATGTCTAGTCTTATGAAGAGACATTCTCGGGGTGTCTATCTTATGATGAGATATTCTCGGGATATCTATCTTATGATGAGACATTCTCGGGGTGACTAGCCTTATGATGAGACATTCTCAGGGTGTCTAGTCTTATGATGAGACAATATCAGGGTGTCTAGTCTTATGATGAGACATTCTCCTGGTATATATCTTATGATGAGGCATTCTCGGGGTGTCTTGTCTTATGATGAGACATTCTCGGGGTGTCTAACTTTATGATGAGACACTCTCGGCGTACCTAGTCTTATGATGAGACATTCTAGGTGTATCTAGTCTTATAATGAGACATTCTCAGGGTATCTATCTTATGATAAGACATTATCGTGGTGTCTTGTCTTATGAGACATTCTCCGGGTGTCTTGTCTTATGATGAGACATTCTCGGGGTGTCTAGTCTTATGATGAGACATTCTCGGGGTATCTATCTTAAGATGAGACATTCTCGGGGTGTCTAGCCTTATGATGAGACATTCTCGGGGTGTCTAGCCTTATGATGAGACATTTTCGGGGTGTCTAGCCTTATGATGAGACATTCTCGGGGTGTCTAGCCTTATGATGAGACATTCTCGGGGTACCTAGTCTCTTGATGAGACATTCTATGGATATCTAGTCTAATGATGAGACATTCTCGGGGTGTCTAGCCTTATGATGAGACATTCTCGGGGTGTCTAGCCTTATGATGAGACATTCTCGGGGTGTCTAGCCTTATGATGAGACATTCTCGAGGTGTCTAGCCTTATGATGAGACATTCTCGGGGTGTCTAGCCTTATGATGAGACATTCAAGGGGTACCTAGTCTCTTGATGAGACATTCTATGGATATCTAGTCTAATGATAAGACATTCTCGGGGTGTCTAGTCTTATGATGAGACATTCTCGGGGTGTCTAGTCTTATGATGAGACATTCTCGGGGTGTCTAGCCTTATGATGAGACATTCTCGGGGTGTCTAGCCTTATGATGAGACATTCTCGGGGTGTCTAGCCTTATGATGAGACATTCTCGGGGTACCTAGTCTCTTGATGAGACATTCTATGGATATCTAGTCTAATGATGAGACATTCTCGTCGTGTCTAGTCTTATGATGAGACATTCTCGGTGTGTCTATCTTATGATGAGACATTCTCGGGGGTATCTATCTTATGATGAGACATTCTCGGGGTGTCTAGTCTTATGATGAGACATTCTCGGGGTGTCTAGCCTTATGATGAGACATTCTCGGGGTACCTAGTCTCTTGATGAGACATTCTCGGGGTGTCTAGTCTAATGATGAGACATTCTCGGGTGTCTAGTCTTATGATGAGACATTCTCGGGGTGTCTATCTTATGATGAGACATACTCTGGGTATCTATCTTATGATGAGACATTCTCGGGACGTCTAGTCTTATGATGAGACATTCTCAGGATGTCTATTCTTATGATGAGACATTCTCGGGGTATCTATCATATGATGAGACATTCTCGGGGTGTCTAGTCTTATGATGAGACATTCTCGGGGTGTCTAGCCTTATGATGAGACATTCTCGGGGTGTCTAGCCTTATGATGAGACATTCTCGAGGTGTCTAGCCTTATGATGAGACATTCTCGGGGTGTCTAGCCTTATGATGAGACATTCAAGGGGTACCTAGTCTCTTGATGAGACATTCTATGGATATCTAGTCTAATGATAAGACATTCTCGGAGTGTCTAGTCTTATGATGAGACATTCTAGGGGTGTCTAGTCTTATGATGAGACATTCTCGGGGTGTCTAACTTTATGATGAGACATTCTCGGGGTGTCTAGCCTTATGATGAGACATTCTCGGGGTGTCTAGCCTTATGATGAGACATTCTCGGGGTACCTAGTCTCTTGATGAGACATTCTATGGATATCTAGTCTAATGATGAGACATTCTCGGGGTGTCTAGTCTTATGATGAGACATTCTCGGTGTGTCTATCTTATGATGAGACATTCTCGGGGTATCTATCTTATGATGAGACATTCTCGGGGTGTCTAGTCTTATGATGAGACATTCTCGGGGTGTCTAGCCTTATGATGAGACATTCTCGAGGTACCTAGTCTCTTGATGAGACATTCTCGGGGTGTCTAGTCTAATGATGAGACATTCTCTGGGTGTCTAGTCTTATGATGAGACATTCTCGGGGTGTCTATCTTATGATGAGACATACTCTGGGTATCTATCTTATGATGAGACATTCTCGGGGACGTCTAGTCTTATGATGAGACATTCTCAGGATGTCTAGTCTTATGATGAGACATTCTCGGGGTATCTATCATATGATGAGACATTCTCGGGGTGTCTAGTCTTATGATGAGACATTCTATGGATATCTAGTCTAATGATAAGACATTCTCGGGATGTCTAGTCTTATGATGAGACATTCTCGGGGTGTCTAGCCTTATGATGAGACATTCTCGGGTGTCTATCTTATGATGAGACATTCTATAGATATCTAGTCTAATGATTAGACATTCTCGGGATGTCTAGTCTTATGAAGAGACATTCTCGGGGTGTCTATCTTATGATGAGATATTCTCGGGATATCTATCTTATGATGAGACATTCTCGGGGTGACTAGCCTTATGATGAGACATTCTCAGGGTGTCTAGTCTTATGATGAGACAATATCAGGGTGTCTAGTCTTATGATGAGACATTCTCCTGGTATATATCTTATGATGAGGCATTCTCGGGGTGTCTTGTCTTATGATGAGACATTCTCGGTGTGTCTAACTTTATAATGAGACACTCTCGGCGTACCTAGTCTTATGATGAGACATTCTAGGTGTATCTAGTCTTATAATGAGACATTCTCAGGGTATCTATCTTATGATAAGACATTATCGTGGTGTCTTGTCTTATGAGACATTCTCCGGGTGTCTTGTCTTATGATGAGACATTCTCGGGGTGTCTAGTCTTGAGATGAGACATTCTCGCGGTATCTAGCCTTATGATGCGACATTCTCGGGGTGTCAAGTCTTATGATGAGACGATTCTGGGAGAATCTAGTCTTATGATGAGACATCCTATGAGTATCTGAGAACCTCCGTGGCGAAGTGGTCAAGCCGTCTGACTCGGGCTCCGTTGGTTGTGGGTTCGATTCCGGGCCGTGTCCTTCGGTTCACGAGTGCAGTTTTTTCGGAGACTCCTGAGGGTCGTCGCTGGAGCTACGGAGTTCGTGCTTTGTGCGACGCTTTCCGCGCTGCGGAAAGAGACTGAGCCATATGGGATAAAAATCCGGTGCAATGAAGTCGACTCTGTCGACTTTTAAGTGACTTGTTTTTTTTTTAATTCTCGGAGTATCTAGTCTTATGATGAGACATTCTCGGGGTGTCTATTCTTATGATGAGACATTCTGGGGATGTCTAGCTGACCGTTCCTTGAAGCGCTTTTTTTAGTATATGAGCATCATTTTGCATGCCCGAACCCACAATTACAAGATATAGACAGAAGTCATCCATTTGAACCTACAGTACAAAATATGGACACACTTCGTTCAGCTGAGCCCATAAGTTACAGAATATATATACAATTCTTAAGCTTGAATCCACAAATATAATATATGTACAGAATTCGTACTCTTGGAACACGCAGTACAATATATGGTCAGACTTTGTACACCTGAACCAAAAGTACAAAATATAGGTATAATTTGCTAACCTGAAACCAGAAGTACAAAATATAGGTATAATTTGCTAACCTAAAACTACAAGTACACAAAAGATACTCTTCGACTATCTGAACGTATCTAGAAGGTTGCCTGTCCTTTGTCGAATATGAAACTAATCTTTGCCAGCCGAGACCGCTCCAGAGGCAGCAACCATTCTCTTCGGATCGACCCCTCCTCTATCCTCTTGATCATGTTCATTGAGTCGCTAAGGAAACAAGCCCTAGTGAATGTCTGTGTCTCGAGCCATGTTATTGCTTTACTTACTGCCATGACTTCCATGGTCAGGCTACTTGTGGTTTCAGTGAAAGCACCAGAGTCCTCCTTCACAATTCTCCCTCCGGCCCGAGCTGTAAAGGCCCATGAGCTTCTCACATGTCGGACGACCGACCCATCTGTGTAGATGACCGCGTCACCGTCTAGCGAATTCTCGAAAATCAACGCTTGTACTTCAGCCTCAACAGCAGCCGGATTTTCTTGTCTGCATTTTCTATCTAGTTGGATGCAAACTGAAAAGGATGTGCAGAAGTCTGTTGGCACTTGCACCCACTCCTCGCGAGGTTCTAAGTCCTCAAGTGAACACACCTATTGAAGAATGTCTTCGGCTTGACCCATCCACGACCGTCCTCTTTTTAACCTGCTGCCCTTCACCTTCCTAATTTCACTATGCAGTGGGTGTTGTGTGTTTGCGTTAATTCTGAGGTAGGCGCGTGCCCTGCAAACTTGTATTCTCTCTTCAATGGTTGGAAAATCAAGAAGTTAGCGCATCGCCCTGCATGCTGTATCTCTTGTACATCCAAGAATAATGTGCATAGCTTCATTATGTATCCTTTCCATCCTTTCTATCTGCTTATGGCTGAGAGTCAGGATTGCCATTGCATACTCCAAAACAGACATGACCAGCCCCTCGTACTGAAGACATAGATGGCGCTGCTCACAGTTTGCTGCCGCCATCACCCGCATCGCTGCCAAACCCCGCTTGGCCTTTGTTATCACCTGGTCTATGTGCACATTATAAGCAAGGCTTCGATCAAACCGTATCCCCAGGTAATTCATTGCCTGCGTTCTTTCCACCGTCTCTGAACACAGCATTATAGTTGGTGTTGGATTGTTGACAATATGATTATTCAACGAGAGCCAAGTCACTGTTGCCTTTGTTGGGTTGACCATTGCCCCAGCTTCATCACACCAAGTACTTATGCGATTGAGTTCGGTTTGTAGTTCCACAGCAACCTCCTCTCTATCCTTACCCTTACGATACACTAAAACATCATCGACATATGACAATGTCCTGCCAGGTCCAGTGATCTGCTCACTGGTGATTCTCACTGTGTAGGCGTTGAACAGTACCGGAGATAATGGTGATCCCTGTGGTAGGCCAGGATATATTGTTGTTGGTTCCGAAGTCTAACTGCCACATCTAAAAACTACTTTCCGTTGGAAGAGGGCTGCAGCGATCCAACTAAGGAGGAATGGACTTACGTTTAGTTCAAGAAGCTGAAACATTAAAAAATCCAGTGGTACTCTGTTGTATGCGTCCTCAAGATCAATCGCTGCAGCAACGGTTTCAGTGCCTGAGTGGAAACCTTCATAGACATCATGGGCAAAGACTGCTGCATTGGTCCAGGTTTCTCTTTTTGAACGGTACCCACCCAGGGTAGGTGGGAAAACACCTTGCCTCTCGAGTTGGCTTGATATTTTCCTGGCAATTACCTTCTCCAGCAGCTTGCCATGTGTACATTGATTTTCTCTTCTTGCCGTTACTTTTATGAGTGTCTATCAATTCCGATGTATTATTTATTTATCACGCTTCATCATGCAACCAGTCCATTGTAAAACGTCGCTCTTATCATACCCGCCGAAAAGAAATGTTCATTCGTTTGCCAGAACCCGTTGCTCGTGGGTGTTCATTATGAAGGTGTCTTCAATATCTTGTGTCCCATGTCGTGCTGGTCGACCTCTGCCTCTTCCCCCAGAATACCACGCCTTCCATCACAATTCTTCCCACAACAATGTCATGTTTAACTGATTCAGTCACGAAGGATGTGACTTCACTTTTGGACAGAAGGACGACATATCGCCATTCTAGGGTCATCGTGTTATTTATTTTGTTTCATGATATCTTCCACAGTTTCATTGCTCAGTGAACGGACATTTACATTATAATACTTCATTTGATTGTGTATCTTGATTGGGCCAAACAAACGTTTTGTTTAGCACTGAATATGTTAATAAGGCCAAACTATTTCAGTTTCCCAGACATACTAGAGTTTATGAGCCAGATTTCGTCGGTGATCAGATCTTGTAGACTATCAGTATTTCTCTTCATCCTGGTCCACGGTGTTCTAGGAACTGGTCTGTCCCATGGACGCTCCTATTTTCTTCTGTGATGTTTGTATGATTGTCCATGATTCCCTTCCATACGTTGTCATAGGAGAGATGCATGTTCTCAAAAAATTTACTTTCGTTTCTTTAGCTGCATGATTTCTGCAGTATGTCCCTACTAGATTCAGCGAAATGGGCCAGGAAAATAAATTATGGAATCAGTTGTTTTTGTCTTCATTATTCAAATTGACTACGGGAAAACTTTCTTTTGGATTTACTTTCTTTGTTGATGCGTGCCACGGGCTCTTACAGCTGGTCGTTATTTCAGATTAAAAGGTGAGTGGTTCGATTCATTGCACTTGGATTTATTCTGTATGCGTCGATGTCTGACGGCAGAGCGGCCGGCCGATACTTTCGTATGGCGCACCAACTCTGTAGCTTCTGCGATGATTCCCCTAGTAATCTCCGAAAATTGCGCTTGTTCAACCGACAGACGGAATCCGAACACGAATCCACAACTTTCAAAATGTGAATCAGGCAGGTTGACGACTCTACCACAAAGACCTTTATCTGTCTGTATGTCTCTTTGTCTGCCTGTCTGTCTCTTTGTCTGTCTACCTGCCTGTCTGTATATTTGTCTGCCTGTCTCTCTCTGTCTGCTCTTTATCTACCTGTCTGTTTGTCTGTCTCTCTGTCTGTCTGTCCGTCTGTCTCTTTGTCTGTCTCTCTATCTGCTCTTTATCTGTCTGTCTGTCTGTCTGTCTGTCTCTGTCTATCTGTCTGTCTATTCGTAACCATGTAAACCAGTATTAACAATCATCTACCGCACATATGACTAAATAATTAACAATTATCTACCACACATATGACTAAATAATTAACAATTATCTACCACACATATGACTAAATAATTAACAATTATCTACCACACATATGACTAAATAATTAACAATTATCTACCACACATATGACTAAATAATTAACAATTATCTACCACATATATGACTAAATAATTAACGAGTATCTACCACACATATGACTAAATAATTAACAATTATCTTCCACACATATAACTAAATAATAAGAAGTTAACTTTGCTGCATGTCTTTTACAGGACATGGCAATCCTGTTTGACTATGATTGATTTACTAGACAATTTTTATGATCACTAGTTTTCCTAACAATACAACACACATTTTGTCTAAAAATGCTGCCCTGGAAAAAAATACAGCAGCTTAAGAACCGCTGCACTAAACAGCAACTTCTATTGTCTCCCCTAGTACAGACATAAAAATGTAAAAATGACCACCCGCTTCGATTCCCTCCCCTGCTCCACCGGTCCATCCCCGGAACCCAGTCTAGAACATTCGAGCGTCCACACAAACGGGTGACTCATGCCCGCCGGCCAAATCTGTCATTTACTGTGCTATTCTTAAATCTAGCAGCCGGATGGAAAGACACAAGAAATCCGCCGCTGTGGGGACATCATGTTTCGGCTAGTGGTACGTTGTTTAGAGGGTTGCAGCCGGAAATCTGTCGCGTCTAGATCCATTTTGAGGCTTTTTTAAATAACATTCTTTTCTTTCTTCGTTCGTTTCTTGTCAGAGTTTGTCTTTTATTGGAATATTGGCTTTCTGAATACACAATAATTCCGTCCAAGTCTTTCATTACAGGAAAACAAAAATTGTAAAACTAGTGCGTCTGTGTTGATTTTACAGTCACGAGCGCGCAGACGTCTGTGTGTGGTTAGGGCGATAATTAGTCCGCGCTCGTTTTACAACTGCACTATTTTTCTTTAAGGGCCATGGTAGCCAAAAGTATGTAGAGCACTCGCTTGCCGGCTTGATTAGTCCTGGGTTTAAATCTTTCTCTATGCCGAATGTGTACATCAGTACATATATTAACGCATATGCTCCATTGGTTTTCTGTCAGAGGTGATATAGCCAGAGAGCATTATGATGCCCTAAATATTGGTGGTCATGAAATACCAGAGATTCGATATGCTGATGATACAGTATTACTATCCACATCACAGAATGATATAGAAAATCTAATGACCTCTCTCCAAAGGAATAGTGAAAATCACAACTTTATCTTAACATAGCAAAAACAAAGATAATGCATACAGATAAAACTACTAATGGAGGGAAAAACTGGCGGTGGTGGAAAATTTCGAATATCTTGGGTCATTGCGCCAACAATGGTGACACAATGAAAGAAATTAAAAGACGAATGTCTATTGCTCTTCAGAGACTAAGACAAATGAATAAATTGTGGAGTGAGACAAACAGAATTACAAAAATTAGATTTTTAAGAGCATGCATTTTTCCCATTGTAACATACGCCTGTGAGACCTGAACACTTACTAAACAAGCTGAACAGCGTATAAATGCTTTTGAATATAAATGTTATAGACGAGTTCTAAGAATATCTAGAATAAAGAAAAGAACAAATGCATCCATACTTCAAGAGTTGAATATCGAAGAAGGTTGGCTATTAAAGACGATAATGCAATGAACATTGAAATATGTTGGTCACTTGAACCGTCGTGAAAGTTTGGAGAGAACAATAATGGAGGGGTATATGCCTGGGTAGAGAGGAAGAGGAAGGCCAAAGAGAAGATGGGTGCTGGATGTTGCGATTGGTCTCCAGATGGATGTATCGGAGGCGGGACATTTGCTTATCATCATGAAGTTTTCCGGAAGGTTGTTATGGGAGCGAGGTTCTCCAAACAACATGCTATTGAATGAATGAATGAATGTTCCAGTAGAAAATGAACGATACTAGGAAGAGTAGTATAAGAAGAAGACACGTCTGTGATTCAACCCGAAGTAGACTTCTGCCAGCCTTGAGTGGTGTGAGGTATATGATGCCGAACTCATTTTTAGACAATCCGCACTGGACGGCTGATATTCTCAACATCACACCAATCGCCTTTGTTTCCCATGGCATCTTCTGACACACATTTTAGGCTGGCTCGAACAAAAGACATAGAGCAACACATAAAGAGACACGGAGAAGAGAAGAAGAAACAGACAGTAATAACATATACAGGGCATAGACAGAGCTGCTTAGGGTAGCTAAGCACCGGAGATACGATGTCACTTCCGGTCCCCAACATGGAGGATAGGTGGTTGGGCTGTTAAGGCCTCTGGGGTGTTTATGCTTGTGACTACGGTTTACTTACGCATTTTCCTCATGTTGGACTGTTAGTGCATGGTTCCGTCGCCTTGCTTCTGAGTTAAGTGAGTGGAGCGATACTGTGAGCTGTGAATTTCATGTAGAGTGCTTTTACATCTGTCCGCGGTTGTATGTAGCGTGAACTGCGTCCGGTCGATCGCTGAACTAACTGGGTTGCTTTATGCAGTAATGTGTGGCAGCTGATTTTCTAGTGACTGCCGCTTCCATCGACGATGAACTGTATTTTTCGTGGCGGACTTTTGTGTTGGCATTCAGACAGCGGCATTATGCATAGTATACCAGCGTGGGCTGTTGGTTTGTCGAGACTCCTGTCTGTCCACTTAACATGGGGCAGTGAGGAGCATTTTGTTTGATAGTAACTGGCACTGGAATGGAGCATAATGGGGCGACCTTTTGCCGTGAAGTTGGAGCTACGAATAACCAACTACATTAACCAACTAACTAGGAGATAAGAGAAGTAGCAGGATATAACAATACAAAATGAAGCCAGTTCTCTTCCACGTTGAGATCTTGCAGAATGCCAGTATTTTACTTCTTCTTGGCCCATGATATTCTACGTTTATTACTCTGAGACTGGGATGGACCCTAATTGCAACTTCTCTTTTGAGGTGGAAAGGAATAGAGATAATGGTGGAAGCGGCAATTATTCTAAAAGCTGTTCTTCACCTTTTCAGTTCAAAGACCCCCGATTTTCTTCATAAGTGATTCAGTCAGACACACACAGCATGGCTGATAACGGTATGTTGCCACGAGAAAGAATTTTGATCATCATCATGTTCCGATAAGAGTTGTGGATCAGCTTTGTGTTCTTGTTTCGACCATGCCATGTTGCCAAGCCATCTAGATATTTACCTCTGTGCCTTTCCTTTGTTCTTTTCCCCCTCTATCGTGTTAGTTGTCACAAAAATCTCGAGTTTATTTCTACTCATAATGTGCCCACAAACTCTTGACTGTCCACGTCTAATTTCTGTAATTGTTTTTCTGTCTGTCCATAGCTTTCTTTGCATTTTTACAAGAAGCCACATTTCTTCTTCTTCTTCTTCTTCTTCTGCTGCGTTCATCCGGACGTGACTGCGTTGTGCCTGCCTGTTTACAGCACAGCTGCGTTCTTGCGCCGTTAGGCCGACACATCCGACTTCTGCGGGCATTTGTTGACCGGGTTAACCTTCCCGGGAGCCACATTTCTACTGCCATTAGATTTTTTTTTTCAGATTGTCTGCTCATTGTCCACGTTTCACAAAGGTACATGTTCTATGTAGCACTTCAACACTCTTGTTCTCGTTGCAATATACATCCTTTTATTGGTCAGGGTGTTTTTCCAGTCTTGCAAAAGGCAACATACCTACATTTTACTTTCATTTGTTTACTGGTACGATATGTTCTTAATCCAGTGTATTTTCTGCATTGCTCTGCTAAATCTCCGTGTGATTACTATTGTACATCCATTCCCCTTCGTTTATTATGAAGCTAAGATATTCAAAGTGTGTCCAGTTTTCAATTTCTCCATTACTGGTTGTGATACTTCCATGAGATGTAGTTTTATAAGACACAGATTATGGTCGTCACTAGGAAGAACGAAATACCACAATGTAATATACAAGTAAATGGGAATATTCTTTCAACAAGTGAATATGTACAATTATCTCGGAACAGTAATAACATCTGATGGAAGATGCCTTGAAGAGATTAGAACAAGAATCGCCATGGCAAAAGTAGCCTTTAGCAAGATGAAAAACATACTGACAAATAAAAAGATAATTGAGACGAAAAAAAGAGTGTTGAGATGCTACATAGAACCTGTACTTTTATATGGATGTGAAGCTTGGACAATGAGCAGTCAGGCTGAAAAACATCTGATGGCTGTAGAAATGTGGTTTCTGGGGAAAATGCAAAGAATACCATGGACAGCCAGAAAGACCAATGAACAAGTCCTTCGAGAAACAAATGAAGATAGTAAACTGATTAGAGACATTAGACGTAGACAGTCACAGTTGTTTGCGCATGTTATGAGAAGAAATGATTTGGAGAACTCAGTGACAACTGGTAAGATTGAGGAGAACAGACCAAGGGGAAGACCTAGAAGCAAGTACCTGGATGGCTTGGCCTTGTGGCATGGTCGAGACAGAAACACGGAGCTGATCCACGACTCTGGTGATCGAGTGAGATGGCAGAACATGACCGCCCACGCTTACCGGCATGGCACATGATGGATGGATGGAGTTTTATATGTTGACATTATATTCATATTAAAAGTGGAAATAAACGGGATATATAAAATTTAAACCCAAAACAGAATGAAGCAACATTTTAATGAAACAACTCAGTATAATTTATTCCTGAAAATATCGGCTACGGATTCTATTCGTTTTTGTTTTTTTTTAATATCCCATTTACAGGACATCGCTGTTAATATCGGTATTTTACTGCTGGTGTTGATGTCTTTGCAAGTTCTACGTTCAGCAGTTTGACATTGCTTTCTGAACGACCAGCTCAGATATCACATTAAAACCCAGCACGATGCGGTCTGCTGCCAAATCGGCCGCAGCTGTGTTTCGAACTCGGTTAAGTGGAATTACGAACCGCGTTCGCAATGCCTTCGCCACGGAGTGCGGTGGATTCTATTCTAGCCTTTTTAAATTTAAGAATGAATATTAAATGATGGTGGCTGTGAAGCAGAAATAAGAAATAAAATCATCATCATCATCATGTGCCATGCCGATAAACGTGGGTCGTCATGGGTCGCCATCTCTCACGATCTGCAAGGTAGTCTCCGTGATGAAATGGCTACGCTGCCTGCCTCGCGCCACGAAGGTTGTTGGTTAGATTCAGTTATCATAAACGTTTGGCTTGTGACAGAAAATAATAGTACAAATGATGCCCAAACCGATCCAAACTGGTTGTAACGGAAATCAACAGAAACAACGTTGTGATAGCATTAAACTAATGTTTATTTGATGCCTATCTAAAACAACCTCGTTACTAAATGGTTCTAAACCCCGACCGTCCCCAACGCCATCTTAAACGCTAACTGTCACAACAACAACGACCTCTTCCGTCTTCTCTCTTGTGGTGGCGGCGGCGGCGGCGGGCGGTAATAATAATAATAATAATAATAATAATAATAATAATAACAGCAACAACAACAACAACAACAACAACAACAACAGTTTGATCGATGGTTACATATCGCTTGATAAAGTTTCTCCGTTATGGCTGTCAACTTGTGGAACTGGTAACAATAACCACAGGTCCGTTGAGAATAGTAACAACTACCATCCTCATTATTCCAATACTTTTAGGGAAGACCGAAAAATTACAGTCGTTATAGTCTTCTAAGAGTACTGGAGAGTTTTGGTCATAGACCATAACTTTAGGAAGGGAAAATCCCAACTGCACCTCCACGTGGTAGAGGATGGAAACACACTACGGTGTGGCTAACACAGCTCTGGGGACCGAGTATCCACCGGAATAAGTGGACAACTCTGCAGCTGAGCAGAGCAGGGCACTCACTTGTCCTGACAGTCGGAAATGGCTGTCAAAGGCAGAGTTAAAAGACTACCAAGTGAATGTGGAAGGTAAGGGGAAACCACAACATTATCTTCCCAAGATTTCATGGCGACACACATTTCAGAAACAGTGAACGACGTTAATGGCAGTCTTAGGACATCCTCGTCCGTAGGGACAATCATGAGCCACGGGTGACACCAGACCGTCATCCAGCTACTGATGGCAAAACCAAAACTAAAACTATAACTAAACTAAATAAATTTAGAGTAGGAAACATGGAATGTTGGGACATTAAATGAGCTAGGAAAGTTAAACAATGTTCTAAGAGAAATGGAAAATATGAAAATGAATATACTAGGCTAGTGAGATGAGTTGGAAGGGATTGTCGTATTTTCCTTTATAGTATCGTCCCTGGAGTGAGGGGAATCAACACCCACATTATTTTTAACCCCATATCATTATTCTGGAGAATCCACTAGATTCCGTCCACAACACTCCGTCAGTCACTGGATACCTCTTTCTCTCTCTCCCTCTCACCACTGGATCATGCCCCCTCTCACACTTCCCCAAAACAACATACTAAACAACTCTAGCTTCTAAAAATCAATAACATATTAATTTAATGAAGAAAAGTGTATGTATGTGAGAAGTGTATGTGTAGAATGTATGTCGTATACTCTAGTGTGTCTGCAGAATCAGACCGAACAGCTCAGGAGCAAAGTCTGATCATCCCGGTAAGGACCACACAACATCATCATAGTTCAGCACAAAATGACCTCACCAAAACGATGTGTCCCTCCTGCTAGATGTTGACTTCCTCCAGTAGCTTTTTGATAACCCCGATACCTGGTCACCAATCACGGATATAGTCCGATACTTATCCTGAATCGATCATACACAATGTTACCAAATGTCCTTAAAGTTCTGAGACTTAACAATCCTTGCATCGTGAAAACACGGAACACTGTCCCTTGTAATAACATGGTTCATTTCTAAATGTCCTAGAGTTTCACCATTACACAGTTATTGTTTACAGTCCCACAGGAATCTAATAATTTAGTAAAAACGCCAGGTTCATTGTTCCTGTTTCCTAGATAATCACTATTGTTCTTTCTACATAGATAATCACTATTGTTCTTGTTCCATGTGGTATGGAAAATAATCTCACTATTGTTCTTGTTCCATGTGGTATGGAAAATAATCTCACTATTGTTCTTGTTCCATGTGGTATGGAAAATAATCTCACTATTGTTCTTGTTCCATGTGGTATGGAAAATAATCTCACTATTTTTCTTGTTCCATGTGGTATGGAAAATAATCTCACTATCAACTTCCGTGATCCCTATCACTAAGAAGTCTTCTGCCGGATACTTATATGTTTCGGCTCAACAAAGCCATGTTCCTTCAGACCCTTTTTATCATGGGCCCAGTGCAAAAGCCGCTGAATAAATCTTCCCAGCACTAATTTATCCATGATCTGAAATAGTGATGTTTCAGCTTGTTTTCTTCATAACCTGAGGGGAACCTGTGAAAGAGAGAACACACCTGGTGAGAGCAACCGGATACTGACCCCAATTAGATGAGTGTAGGCCTACGACCTCACTCAGATATATAACAGTGAATCAAACTCTGTCATGGGGCAGAGGAGCTCATTACATCGGTCTGAGTTAGGGTAAGACAAGGAAAGACCAAATGTAAAGTGCAGAACCCCAGCAGACACCCCACTGGAGGATCCCACCATTGGACATTTCCCCTATCCCCCAACCATCCTCAATCTTTCTACATATCATCCCACTTCACTATTCCCAACCAGCTGAGCTAATTGACCTCTCACACTAGTTAGTTTTAACAATGCGATTGTCTACTTGAATACCTAACCACAAAGCAACAACACTATGCTCAAGTCCTAAACTCTATCTATCACTAGACTGTTCTACATTATTTACATCTAAATGCTATCTAGTGAATACCTTATGAAAACTCATCTCTTTCCTGAATCGAATCTACACTTTGCCATGAAAGACACATGTTCCTCAACGTTAATTGATACAGAACACAATAGATTCTTTTCTATATTAGAACAGAGCTAGTCAAACACTTCAGCCTAGGTCAACTCCCTTGTTCACACTAGCGGCAACAAGTTATGTTTTCATACAGTCGGGGATTGTCCGAGTGACGTCATTCGATGTCAACAACAGGTGGTCCCAGCGGCAGACAATATGTTCCCAACTTCACAAGAATAGTTGTCCCCTCTTCTACAACTGACGCAACAGTTTTTTTTCCCTCTCGAACGACGACACATCAAACAATGCCGACAAATTTCCCGTTTCCTAGGGAAATCTCAAAGACTGGTAGTTTCGTTTCATCCGACGTGTTTCCCCACTAGTAACAAACAATTGCAGCTGTGAATACCGACTGTCTCTGTTAGTCTATCATCTTATAGTTAACTACAGTGGTCCCGTGACAGGGATCTGGCAAAATTATAACCGACAAACACACAATAATTTATTCTGGAGGGGACACACATGAAAAATGTGTAGGAATAATATTTGATGAAAAAAAACACAGCCAAATCTATGAATGGATGCTGGTGTATTTCAGATAGAGTTATAGTGGTAAAAATCAAAGGCAAACCAATAGACATAAATATTATACAAGTATATGCACCAACAACAAGCTGTAGTAATGAAGAAATACAACACTTTTACGATGAAGTAGAAATGGCAATAGCTCAAATTTGATCACCCAAAAAAATGAAAATACTACTGGGAGATTTTCATGCAAAAGTAGGAAAGGGAACAATAGAGGATATAGTGGGGAATTACGGTTTAGGTACAAAAAATGAAGGAGTAGAGAAACTAATAGAATTGGCAAATATTAATGATATGATAATTGGAAAAACATGGTTTAAACACCATAAAAGACGACTATACACATGGAAAAGCCCTGATATGAAAATACGCAACCAAATTGACTGCATACTTATTAATAAAAGATTTAGAAGTGCATTAATTAAGACAATGCCTGGTGCTGACGGTAATAGTGATCATGTACCACTATGTGGACAAATAAAAGTAAGATTAAAGAGAGGAATAAAATTGTTAAGAACTTGAGACTTAATAAAGAGTCTGAAAGTAGATAAAGAAATTCAAGAACAATACAGGGTGACTGTGAAAAATATGTACAATGCAATAGCTGAAATACAGAGTATAAATGAACAATGGGAAATGTTAAAGGACTCCATTCATCAAACGAGCAAAGAAATATTACCGTAGAGAAGCCAAAAAGCTAAGAAAAAATGGATGAATGCAGAAATCTTAATGCTGATTGATAAAAGGAAACAGAATGAAAATGACAAACTAGAGTATGCTAAGATAAATAAAGAAATAAGAGATAAACGTGTGAAGGCAAAAGAAAGTTGGTTAAACGAGCACTGCAAAAAAAATTGAATTAAATTCCATTAAAATTCAAAAAAGTATGCACAGACAAATCAGTGAGCTCACAGAAAGAAAAATAGGAATAACACAGGGTGTTTGAAATCAAAAACAGGAAAGATATTACTGGAGGAAGGTGCTATAATGAAGAAGTGGAATGAGTATATAAGAGAATTATATAATTGAGAAAAGGAAGAATTAACAGAAGAAAGTACTTAGAAGGTCCACCTATTCAAAAAGAAGAAGTCGCTGACGCTATGAAACATATGAAGAAAGGCAAAACAGCTGGGCCAGATGAAATCACAGTAGAAGAATTTAGAAGTATTGGGAGAATTTTGGGGTAGATATATTAACCTAAAATGCTAATGATATTTACAACAGTGGATATTTACCGAGCGATATGCTGAAATCCGTATTTATAGCAATACCAAAGAGACCAGGAGCAATTGAATGCGAAGATTTTCTTACAATTAACCTCATAAACCATGTCACTAAGCTTCTACTTAGAATTATATGAGAAGAACAAGAAAGAAAATACAAATGGAAATTAGTGAAGAATAGTATGGTTTTATGGAAGGTGTCGTGTGTAAAGAATGAATGTCGTAGTAGTTATTTGTTCTTCTTTACCACTTTAGTGTCGTCCCTGGAGTGAGGGGAATCAACACCCACATTTGTTTTAATTCAATATCTCTATCCTGGAGATATCCAGCAGACTCCGTCCACAACACTCCCTCAATCTGAAGACACCTTCTTCTCACTCTTACTCACCCCTGGATCATGCCCCCTCTCATTCTTCCCCAACATAACATACGTGACAACTCTAGCTTCAACAAATAAAAACAAGAAATTTATTAAAGCAAAGAGTATATGTAGGAGAAGTGTGTGTGTGTGTGTGTGTGTGTGTGTGTGTGTGTGTGTAATGTGTAGAATGTGTGACGTGTACTCTAAAGTGTATATAGACTCAGATCAGTGTTCAGGAGTATAGTCATTCTCATCACTGTGCTGAGAACACACTAGCACCATGTATTCCAGACAAGCAACCTCACCAAGGTGATGCTCCTCCGGTCACGTGAAGACTTCCTCCGTTGTCTCTTGAACCACTAGGATGCTTGGACACCCATGACAAACACTGTCTAATGAGAGTCTTCAATCTGCTTCACACTATGAATTTCCTCTGTTATTTAACTGATTGTTAATCAGAAAATTCTAACCCTATTGTCACTGTTACTGGGGAAATCTTAATGGATCTAGTGTCACTGGTTTTAAAGATTCCCCATATTAACACCACACTCTGAATGTTCTAGGTATCAGTATAAATTTTGTATGAATGTTCCTGGTATCAGTAGTGTATATATGCATTGTTTTGACTGATCAGTGATACACCTATCACTTGCTATACATAAATCTCATCAGTATGTCCTGCTCAGCAGAAGCCAGGTTCCCGCAAACCAACTTGGGTATACGCCCAATGTAGCGGCCTCTCAGCAACTTTTGTCTTCAAATTCTGAGCCATCATCTTTTAAGATGTGTTCTAGCTTCACTGTTGCATATCATAGCACACATACATGGACCTGTAAATGGAACCCGTAGAATAGAGAATACTATGGTGAGGGCAACTCAATCCTTCCCGGAATTAGGTGAGTGTAGGCCAATAGCAGCACTCAGAACTATAACATAGATCCGATCTCTGTCATACGGCCAAATAACTCATCATATGATCTGAGACATGGCAACACCAGGAAAGAATAAAGGAACGGGTAGAAACCCAGCAGATGCCCTACTGGAAGATCCTACCATTTCACATTCCTCTCCTCCCTCTCAACCATCCTTAATCTCTCTAATTATTATTCCACTACATTGTCCTCAACTCCCTGAGTAAAATGATATATCACACAAGCTAGTTGAAGCCACACAATAGGATACTAGTGCCGACGCTCCTATGATACTTTCTAGCACCGCACTTATAGAACAATCTATCACTAATCATAATACATTATATCACCACACCTATAATACATTATATCACCGCACCTATAATACATTGATATCACCGCACCTATAATACATTATATCACCGCACAGTACTGTACTCTATTCCTAATCATACTCTAAGTTAGATATGATTAATAGCCTACCATATGCCTATTCCGGTTGCTAATTGAAACTAGGCAATCACAGACTGGATCTATGTCCGCCGATAAATATCAACAATTTGACACCCTAGTTTCTTTCATTGAACGCAACTCGGAAAACTGCACCGATCTTTCCCACTTCAGAAATCTTTATCGACTAACTCCACTTGTTTACCGCAACGCTTTTTATATTGGGCTGGAGTGACGTCACCAAAAAGTCTAGACGCTGATCCGTCCAGAATCTGGTTTCCTCCTCCTGTTCTAGACTAACTGGAGTCAATCCGCCGTCAAATTTGCTTTCATTTGGGGAAATTCTTTGTCCCGTACATCAATAGTTCAAGTCTGTCTGTGAACCACAGAATTCCCCACATCACAGAATCTATCCCGCGTCTGTCCAGACTTTCCGTCTAGCACTTCAAAGGCTACTACCGCCTTGGCAGACGTTTGGCGTTGTTATTCGTTTCTCGAACAACCCACATCATAAAGATTCGCCGACCAGGGGTAGACATTTTGACGCGACGTATCTTGTTTCTCAGTTAGAAATGCCGATCGTGTGTAGACAGTTTTAACGACGTATTTTTCTCAGTCTGTACAACATCAAAGGGTTGGTTGTTTTTGCAGACTAATGTCGGGTCTTGTTTGTCATCGATCGCAACTAACAAGTTTATTTTCCGTGACAGAAGGAAAGGGTACTAACAATACAATATATATATTACGAACTTTAATAGAAAGGTCAATAGAAAAACAGAGAGACATATATTTATTCTTCATAGATTATACTAAGGCATTTGATAAAGTAAAACATGATGAGCTGATTAAAATGTTGGAATATATCAACGTTGATGGGGAAGATTTAAGAATAATAAAGAATATATACTTGGAACCAAGTAGCAGCAATTAAAATGGGAAATAAAGAGGGTAGTTACGAACAGATAAAGCTAGGAGTACGACAGGGGTGTGTCTTGTCACCCGAACTCTTCTCCCTATATAGCGAAGTAATAATGAGAGAGATCAAAGAAAAGCTAGGAATACTAATCGGAGGATATAATATAAACAATATACGCCATGCAGATGACACAGTATTGGTGGCGGATATTGCAAAAGATCTACAACCATTGTTGGACATTGTAGTAACAGAGAGTGCACAGAAAGGACTTTCCTTGAATATCAAGAAAACAGTAACAATGGTGATATCAAAGAAAATGGGGACACCAAAATGTGACATAGAAATAGAAGGGGAAATTCTCAACCAAGTGGATAATTTTAAATACCTAGGGGCACTTACAGCATCAGATGGAAGATATACAACAGAGATTAAGAGCAGAATAGGGCAGGCAAACGCCGCATTTCAGAAAATGAAGAGTATCTTATGCAATAAGTCGCTATTAATGAATGTGAGAAAGAGAGTGCTAAAATGCTATATAGAACCAGTTTTGTTGTATGGCAGCGAATCTTGGAATGTAAATGAACAAATTAGGAACAACTTAGAAGCAACTGAGATGTGGTTTTTAAGACGAATGTTGCGAATTCCTTGGACTGCCAGAGTAACTAACAACGATTGCCTGAAAGAGGCTAACTGAAACTAGAACACTATATACAACAATAAGAAATAGACAAACAGTTTTCTTTGGTCATGTGATGAGAAGAGAGGCATTGGAGAACATCGTGACAACTGGAAAGATCGAGGGGAAGAGAAGCAGAGGCAGACCAAGAGATATGATGCTGGACGGATTGAGACGGTGGCATGGAGGAATATCATCAGCAGAGTTGATCCAGAACATCAAAGACCGAGATCCGTGGAGAGCCGTGAACGCCTACGCCAGCCGGCAGGGCACTTGATGATGATAGTCTTACAGTCACATACTTGTCCTAAGCCTGGTAACGTTGATTCTTTATCGTATTCACAATGCTATCCATTTGAAACGCCCACATCAAGACTTGGTGGCGCAACTGCTCAAAGGCCAGCGAGTCAGCAAATCAATGCACTTGATTCTGTAATCGTGCCACTATAAAACAATACTGCAATATACCACTGCACTCAAAGACAGACGAGGAAATGAATGGATATTTCAGAAGCCGTGTGTTCTTTCAATGTAGCAGGTAATAAATAGCAAACATGATTAGGGATCGTGAAGATAAATACAATGACCTTTATCATCATTTTCTTGATCATCATCTTCTTCATCATAATTCTTCTTCATCATCATCTTCATCATCATTATCAACATCACGTGCCTTGCCAGTTAACGTTATATTTTCTTTCGTGGTCCCCAGCAGAATATTTCAAATATTGCCTGATATTTTTCTAATCTATAAGAGACCAAGGGAGACGAGGCAGGATAGTTTGACATCATACCTTGGAGGAACATCAGTATCAGAAATTATTTTTTTTTTTTTTTTGCGCTAGCTCGCATGCATATCACTTCTAGTAGTGCTGATCTCCATCCAATGTGTTGATTGTGTGAATTATAACAATGGACGAATAGAATTGTATACTATCTTTGATCCCATGGAAATCAAAGAGGTAAACGACACCCTTTTATATTTTGGATAATATTGGGTATATGGTGTTAGCCCAACATTTTAAGATTAATCGGCTCTCGATATGTTATGTGGTCAATATAACCCGACCGCTTTTATTTCCCCATCAGGCCTTACATGTGCGCGAACCTAAATAGACACGAAAAACAGCAACAAAGATTAAATCGACACCAACATAGAAACATCTAGAACTCAGGAAGCGAAACACACAGCTCATCAGCGAATGAAGATCCAGTATGGTGATGCATGCCTGTCACTCCAGCAAGTGTATGAGTGGAGTAGGACGTTTCAAGACACCGTGACTTCTGTGACTGAGTAAAAGTGTCCTTTTGCAATATGATAATGCTCGTACCCATACTTCCAGTGCAACGGTTGAAACCATCGAAGACCTCCACTTGCAGTGTGTACCTCATCCTCCGTATTTGACAGACATAGCCCCAGGTGATTTCCACCTGTTTGGACAACTCAAATAATCATTGGGAGGAAAGACTTGTCTGTCCCTTAAAGATGTAAATCACGTGGTGCATGAGTGGTTTTTCTACAAATATCCAAGCACTTTATCGACGCTAGAGGACTTTCATTGAACGCATTGGTGACATATCGAAAATTTATACCCTTTTTTTCTTATTATTATTTTTTGTTTGTGTTTTTACTTTTTTTCAGAATATATTCATCCAAACAAACAAAAAACACACACACACATTTAGGTTTTTCATGTGAAACCTTTGGTTATGGGGCGGCCATCTTTAAATTGTTCTTATGATATCACCGTGTTCGTCTGCATCGTGATGTCACGCGATGAAACTCTTGACATCCTTAACAACAGTATTGACAGGTTACAAGACAATGGCATGGTTATTGTAATTTCTATCAATTTTTTAAGGTATTTATTAGAAGCCTTCGCGTAACAGCATCCGCTTGTCCTTCCCAGAAAATTTCACGGAAGCCACTGAACGCTGGATCGACATAGGAGAACGGACAAGAAATAATAAAACCCTGCGTCTATGGAGATTCAAAGACAGCACAACAGCGTCGATAGACTAGCTGACTGCGCTACCGCGGCTACCACAGAATAGAATAACAGGAAGTTGCCGTCAACCCTAGGTTGATTTTCTAGGTACTTGTACATCCAGTAGTTTGCCATTGCTTTCTGAACGAGACGTCAACGTTTAAGTCCAACTAAATGTCGGTGTAGGCTTTGAACCACCTACCTTGTCGTTAGCGCATCGGCAGTTTAAGAGCAAGCGTTCTTATCCTTTAGATCAAGTCGAAAAGAACAGAATAGGAAAGGGAAAAAAACACAAAACAACTTGCAAGTTGATAAAATGGAGTCCGTCTTATGGTCCTGGTCATTGAGAGTTTGGTCGAAGCATTCTCGCACTTTACACAAAATCACGGGACCGTCAGGCAGATTCCCTCATATTCTTAAAGATTCTAGGAAACAAGGACAACTGATCAATACCTGCAGAAAGAGACAGTCTACATATATGGCCATGTTATGAGAAATGACCGGCGCTGTAGAGACGGGGTAACGAACGCAACTCGTATCCCCGCATACCGCGTTCGAAACACATCTGTGGGCGATTTGAAAGCAGGCCGCTTTGCGCTTATTTTTATATATTGGTATGAGTGCCGGTCGTTCAGAAATCCATGGCAAACTACTGAACCTAAACTTGCTATACATCACAAATTGTTTTTAAAACATTGGGGTTGATCGCGACGTCCTGTACGTGATACACAACTAACTTAACTGGTTCAGTGCCGAAGGATAGTATATCGCCAAATATGACTTCTCATTTGTACAGAACGACGATATATCACTATACTAGTGTCATCAGTGTTATTTATTTCGCTTCGCGATATCTTCCGCAATTGTAATACTAAGTGAACGGAAATGTACATTATAGTACTTATTCATGTGATTGCGTGGTGTACCATATCGGATCCAAACCTACTTATTTTGTTTGGCATGAATCAGTTGCCTTCTCCGTGGGGAAGGTGTTACGGACGCGTTTCGTAATCCCGCGTACTGTGTTCGAAACACAGCTGGGGTTGATCTGGTAGCAGACCGCCTTGCGTTGGATTTTCATGAAATGGTATGGGTGCCGGTTGTTCAGAAAGCAATGGCAAACTACTGAAAGTAAACTTGCCCAGGATTCACGAAAAGCCAAACAATGCTTGGGTTCACTGCTACGTCCTGGAAAGGTTGTGCAACTAACTGTTAACTGAATTAGTTAACTGTTGGAGTGCAAGCGCACGAAACACTACCGCGCGCCGGGTGTATGCATCTTTTTCTAAACACAAAATACCGATGTAAAAAGCTATATTCTTCTTCTTCTTTCGTTCGCTTGAAACATGTCTACAACTGCAATGTCGTCTCTTGTATGAATCTAACAGTCTTTTTTAGTTCATTCAGCGGTCCATAGAGTTTATCTTCCACTGTTGTCTCTCTAGGCCAGAAGGTTCGCCTGGATATGTTGTAGTTTGGGCAATCCTGGAGTATGTGCTCTGCTGTCTGCGACGCCAAACCACATGTGCACATGGCTGAGTCACCAATCTTGAATTTTGTATACAAGTGGTTGCGTAATCTATTGTGTCCTGTTCTGAGGCGAAGAAGAATGACCTGTTCTGGTCTGTCCATAACGTGGTAGTCGTCTTGAGTAAGGTTTGGTGGCTTTCTGATTGATTTGATCATTCTTTTCTTTTGGTGGTATGTAATGGGCACATCAGGTTGTTCTTCTTTTGCTCCTTCCTTAGCCAATCGATCAGCTCTGTCGTTTCCGGGGACTCCACAGTGGGATGGTATCCACTGTATGGTGATCTTACGCTGACTGCTAAGTTCAGAAAGTAGTGTCCTCAGAACTGGCAATTTCCCAGACAGGAGCGCCTCTATTACGGATTTTGCATCTGTCAATATCACTGCAGGTTGTGTACCATGGCTGGTACATATATGCTATATAAAACAGCTGTGGTCAACACCGACAACTCTACAACCTGTTGCTACGGCTATGTTAACATTTCTCTCATAACAGACGCACGCTTATCATTTTTTCTCTTTACCATTAGCTTCTCAAGCCGCAGACTAATCTTCTCCGCCATTAATTCCCTCCGAAAGCCTCTTCACCTCCCTTCAGCGTCTGCTCTCGGAGTACGCGGCCGACAGAAAATCGCCCAGAACTACATCAAGCGTCTGCTACTACAAAAGTTAGTCATCTTTCAGGCAGACATGTCGATAACAGTGGGGATAAATAGGGGAATCGATATCTGGTGTACAGCCCAGGGTGTGTCTGTCAGACAGCAGTAAACTTGGAAACGACCAATTATAACTAGAGGCAGATATAGCGCTGGAAATCCACATCAAATGGTAGGCGCGGTAGCGCAATAGATTGGTGACTCGCTCGGCATGTGTTCGAATCCATATCACGCTGGATTTTCTTTTCTTTTTTTAAATGTTTTTTTTTTTTTGTATTCGCGTTCGTTCGCTTTAAACTTAAGCGTAGTCCATACATGTGCTACTATTTGTAGTGCACTCGACTAATTTTGGTTGTGAATTAGCTTTCCCTATTACCGGTGTCCCTCGCCATTAGGCGAAAGCAATCCGACTTCAGCGGTACTTGTAATTTACGTTCCCAAGTGAAGCTCGAGAAGTCAACGTTTTAGTGCAACTGAGCGGTATATAGGCTCACCCCACTACCTCGGCATCAGCACACCGGATGTTTAAGAACGAGCGCTCTTATCCATTCGGATATGCTGACCTTCTTCTTTTCAATTGACTTTGGTTCCTTTGCAGGACTTTACACGCAACCCCATAATGATTTTTTTGGACAATTTTACGTTTAGTAACGTAGGGGTTAACATCTTTCTCAGTAATCCCGTACATTCTCGTAAGTAACGCAGCTGCGCGAGAATCGGCAGCGGTTCGAACCGCGCTGGTAACTTTCGGGGGTATGTGAGCCGGTCGCTCAGAAAGCAATGGCAAACTACTGAGCGTAACTGAAAAATGCTGGTGTTCACTGCAACGTCCTGTAAGGAATATGCAACATTTAAAAATAGGTTGCCATTATTGTCTGAACGAGAAGTAGACACTAAAGCCCAGCTGACCCAATTGTGGAATGAACTCACTACCCCACTGTTAGCGCACAGGAAGTTTAAGCACGATTACCCCCCCCCCCCCCCCCTTCCTCTCCCATCTGGGGCTGGCTAACCACTCTTTGCAATACAGTGGAATCTGTTCACTATAATCAGCTATAAATAATGTTTTACAAAGGCTTTAAAACAAAGTATTTACTTAGTGACTGTAAACTTAGACGCCATAAACAAAATATTGCACGATTTCTTGCTTGGCAGGCAAAACAGCTGTGGTCAACACCGACAACTCTACAACCTGTTGCTACGGCTATGTTAACATTTCTCTCATATCAGCCGCAAGCTTGACTTTTTTTGTTCCTTAACCTAAGCTTCCCAACCCGCAGACTAATCTTCTCCGCTATTAATTCCCTCCGAAAGCCTCTTCACCTCCCTTCAGCGCCTGCTCTCGGAGTACGCGGCCGACAGAAAATCGCCCAGACTGCATCAAGCGTCTGCTACTACAAAAGTTAGTCATCTTTCAGGCAGACATTTCTTCTTCTTCTTCTTCTTTCGTTCGCCTGAAATATGTTTATAACTGCAATGTTGTCTCTTGTATGAATCTAACAGTCTTTTTTAGTTCACTCAGCGGTCCATAGAGTTTATCTTCGACTGTTGTCTCTCTAGGCCAGAAGGTTCGCCTGGATATGTTGTAGTTTGGGCAATCCTGGAGTATGTGCTCTGCTGTCTGCGACGCCAAACCACATGTGCACATGGCTGAGTCACCAATCTTGAATTTTGTATACAAGTGGTTGCGTAATCTATTGTGTCCAGTTCTGAGGCGCAGAAGAATGACCTGTTCTGGTCTGTCCATAACGTGGTAGTCGTCTTGAGTAAGGTTTGGTGGCTTTCTAAAAAAAATGGCTTTCTGATTGATTTGATCATTCTTTTCTTTTGGTGGTATGTAATAGGTACATCAGGTTGTTCTTCTTTTGCTTCTTCCTTAGCCAATCGATCAGCTCTGTCGTTTCCGGGGACTCCACAGTGGGATGGTATCCACTGTATGGTTATCTTACGCTGACTGCTAAGTTCAGAAAGTAGTGTCCTCAGAACTGGCAATTTCCCAGACAGGAGCGCCTCTATTACGGATTTTGCATCTGTCAATATCACTGCAGGTTGTGTACCATGGCTGATATTTTGTAATTTCTCTGTGGCTATCTTGATTGCCTCAATTTCAGCATCATAGTTATGGCAGTACTTTCCTGTTGGAATTCTGGCCGTGTCTCTAGTATTATTTGGGTATTCTATGTACACTCCCGCTCCTCCATTTCGAACAGCATTTTGTGCTGACCCATCTGTGTAAACTCGGATCCAGAGGTCCTGTGGGTATTCATCATCAAGGCAGACATTTCGATAACAGTGGGGATAAATAGGGGAATCGATATCTGTTGTACAGCTCAGGGTGCGTCTGTCAGACAGCAGTAAACTGGAAAACGACCAATTATAACTAGAGGCAGATATAGCGCTGGACATCTAGATCAGACCGTAGGCGCAGTAGCGCAATAGATTGGTGAATCTCTCGGCGTGTGTTCGAATCCCTAGTGAGCGAACGCAAACAAAAAAAAATCTATAAAAGAAAATCCAGCGTGATCCGCTGGATTTTCTTTTATTGATTTGTTTGTTTGTTTTGAGTTCGCTCACTTTGAACTCAAGTGTAGCCCATACGTGTACTACTACGAAGGTAAGTTAATAACTAAGTCACAAATGGCTGTAGAAAGATAAGTAATTATGATAACAACTTGAAACCAGTTTATTTTTATAGATACATTGTCCCTTTATTTCTCACATCATTTCCACCAACATTGATGCACTTATCTCATCTTTTTTATCAGTCCTCCCAAACCGGCCGCATATAACTGAGTGCTTTGTTTTCTAACCATGTTTTAACTTGACATTCAACTGAGGCGTCACTCATGAAATGTCTCCCGCCAAGGTGGATGTTCAGTGGACTTAGTCCCTAGCGATTTCCCGTAAAGCGGTGCATAACGGGGTAGAAAAAGTTACCAGGGCAGGTCAATAAGTAAGTCGCAGAGTTCTGTGGGATGGCAGGTAAATGAAATCAAAAGCGCGCAGTTCTATGCTGCTGGTTTGGGAAGATTGATAAAGCGATGGGATAAGTGCATCAATGTTGGTGGAAATTATGTTGAGAAATAAAGGGACAATGTATGTAAAAAAAATAAACTTGTTTCAAGTTTTTATCATATTTAGTTATTTTTCTACAGCCATTTGTGGCTTTCTTATTGACTTCCCCTCGGATAAATAATGTTTTACAAAGGATTTAAGACGATTTATTTACCTAATGACTGTCACCACAGACGTCCTGCAATATTGTGTTTATTACGTCTGTGTTTAAAGGATTTAAAGGCAAGAAGATTAATTTCATTGCACCGGGTTTATCCCTTATGGCTCGATCTCTTTCCTCAGAGAGCCCGGCCGAAAATTATCACAGTGCACGATCCCCGTTGCTTCAGTAGCAACCTCTCTGGGGTCTCCGAAAATCTGCAGGCAGAGGGTTTAATCCGCTTCTGCTTAAACTTCTGGTGCGCTGACGCTGGGGTTAGGGTGAGGGGGCTTTGAACCAACGGTCAGTTGGACTTCATGGTTGACTCGTCATTCGGAAAGTAATGGCAAACAGCTGAACGTAATATTGCCTAGAAGATCAACCTGGGCAATGGCAAACTGCTGAACGTAACATTGCCTAGAAGAAAAACCTGGGGTTGATAGAAACGTCCTGCAAAGAACATGCAACATTTTTAGAACCGAATAACGGAGTCGAAAACGAATCCACAATCTGCGGAACATGAAGTTTGATCACTCCACCACGGAGACCTCCCTCCGCCCTCCACTCTCAATCACACGGCGGTGTAGAACCCTCTTTGTCCACTACTCCTTTGTTACAGGATCACGGCATCAGCTCACCGTACACAAGTTTAAATTCTCGCTTTTTCTCGTTTTTCTCTCGCAGCTCTTATTTGGCGCGTGTGTCTTGTCCGCCAAAAGAAGTTTTTATAATCGAGTTGTGTTTGTATTTGTTTAAATTGCAAAACTTATATCGTGTCTATTATTACACTTTTGTTGTGTTCATCGTTAACAGCTACAATAATGTGTTGTTGTTGTTTTTGTTTGTTTGTTTTTTGTTTGTTTGTTTTTTTGTACTTTCTATTGTAAAAACAATTTTAGTGCTGTTACTAGAAATAACGTGTGCCACATATATTGAATGACAGAAGATCAAATCGCGTTAGCAAGTAACACCAACAATTACCAGCACTGGTGTGATAGCAAGGAAGATCTCCAACGATAGCATGAGGACGACCAAGAAGAAAATTGATCGAAGACATCAGAGACATTGTACAATCATATGGAATGTCACTATACAGTGCCACTCATTGGTCGCTGGAAAGTCAACTAATCCTCCCCACGACGCTTGACGGAAACTTCTAGGATAATGGCCAGTACACCTATCTCATGTTTTGTCAATTCTCCTGTCTTATGTTTTGTCAATTCTCCTATCTCATGTTTTACCAATTCTTCTGTCTCATATTTTGTCAATTCTCCTGTCTCATGTTTTGCCAATTCTCCTTTCCCATGTTTTGTCAATATTCCTGTATTATGGTTTGCCAATTCTACTGTCTCATTGTGGGATGTGGATTTTAATCTAAGAGAATATTGGCTACTTTATGTCTAGGAGATCCCAATTGGGATTATTAGTTTTGATTCTCTTCTATTTTAGCCACTTGAGGTGATCATGGAACTCTACCATAAACACAAGAAGGAAAATACTTCACTCCTGTTTATAACTGTATTTATGTGTACTTCTCCATTCCCACTTATCACCTTATAAATTTCCTTTAGTGTTAGAGGATATTGATTGTTTACAACATATAAAACAACCTCTGTTGATCAAACATCAACACTGGACTTGACATAAACATCAACAATTTTGGACAAACAGTTCAGGCATTAAATCAAGATCTGCAGTAACAAATAGACAAATGTATTGACCACTGTGAGCTTCTTGAATATGTCTCACTTGACATATGTATACATTCACTTGAAATATGACATAGGTATACATTTACATGAAATATGACAGCAGTCTACAATCTCAAACATATATTGACCATACATATGGATGAAATATGACAGATCATAGACACATTAAAAGTGCAATCCCCTGTTCCTCCAAAATTCAACAATCTTCAAAAACCCACCAATACATATCAGTTGGTTCCCAACACCATTGACCCTTAATGATTTTAAAATAAAAAACATTGGCATGTGTTCAACAAAATTAAACACTACATTCATTACATAATACTAAACTAATTATTTAGTTGTTTACTGTCCTGATTCTCCTGTTGTGCGGTTCAGTGTTCATCTCCAATGTATATTAGATCCTATTCCCATTATCTGGGTACCGAAATAAGTGCACTCAGTTGTGTTCCTAATATGTATATCCACTGGTAATTGGCTGGTGCAAATCATACTCCATAATCCAAGAATAGAAATTACACACAATCACATAACCCCTCCGTGGGGCTAGAATTTTCGAATACTCTGTTGCAAGGAGGCTCTGTGCCTTTGTGAAATTGAGGCCTTATGTTGGCCATACCTTCAGGAGATGCATCTTGAGGCTTGGCACAAGGTTCTTCCCTATATCACCATATCCGATTAAAAGGATGACAGTCTTTCAGCTTCTCGGCTTCTGATATCCGATTCCCAATTATGTTCACAAAGATGTTACACCCACCAAGTCGCGAGTCTATAACTCATGGCAGTTAGGCTGACATTGGACCAGCAAAGAGGTAGTCGTTACTATCTAGTCCAGTCTAGGCTGAGAGTCATTATTGGTAGCATCTGTGACTATGTCTAGGTTTAATCTGCGCATACATGTATCCGAAGACGATTAATTCCAGTACACAAACAGAGTCGTAAACAGTTCAGTGATTTTTCTGCTGCGTGTGTATACATATCTACTCCACTAGCTTCATTCGGTGTCTTTCGGTTGGTATTCAGGTGTAGGACCTGGGTTGAACTTGTTGTTATGGTATATTTCAGTTGGTAGTCAGGTCTATAACCTGCTGTTGGTGACTTGAGTCTTTCAGTTGGTGTTCAGATTTATGACCTGGTGTTGATATTGTTGTTTCAGTGTCTCTTCCCATTTGGTGTACTAGTGTTCTGAACCTTATGTTGACTTTTGCTGCTGGGTGACTTTCATTGAAGGGGAATACTTATGAGTATCCTTTGAACTTGGGCGTCAAACAGACAGCTGGGGTGTTCTCCTTGCTGTTAGTTTTATTAAACTTGTAGGACTGTCCCATAGTTTCACTGACTGATGATGCTTCAGGCGGTACTTCTCTGAAGTAAAGCAGACGGTACACCGTTGTCAGTTACTCTGTAGATCTTTATCTTTGTAGATTTTTAGATACTGAAGTCCGTCCTGGATATTCCTACTGACGTAGTACATCAATAACGTTGTCAGTCCTCTTAGAAATTGTCTTGTGCTGGCTATTGCAGCTAATAAGTACAGCAGTCAACATTGGTATATTGATCCAGACTATGTGTAGGACAGGTTGCCATTTTATCACTTTCTGGCTGTTGACCCAGGATCCAGTTTTAATGATATAGTCCAACAAACCACCACTCGCTACTGTCTATAGAAATGGATGACAAAGAATACAACACGGGCATTAACCTACTGTGTTATGGTAACATGATTAAAAACACAATTACAAACAAAAAAGGAGAAGGTAAAAGGAGTGGGTTTTCCACGTCCCAATGTCCCTCGTCGCTTGTTGTTTTGCTATTCTAGCTCTTATTGTGAGTAAGGTATCTTTTCACTCAATATTCTATTCTCACGTTGTTACTGGGACTATTAGATTAGTGAAGCCATTCTTTCCATCCAAACATGTTGATATTGCCTCTCTCGTACTTGAAGAGAATAACCTATACATAATCTCTGTTGTTTCTAATGCCTCGTCGTCTTCCCTTCGCTATAATCAGCATTAGGCCAAGGCTGTTCAACATTCTCTTCTTGTGTACTGACCTACACAAGGTTTCATACATCATCTCACCATGTTTCCACTGGAGTCACATTACAATGTATATTCCCCACAGCAAAAGTAACAATCCTGACAGAATATATATAAATCTCATAACAGAGAAAACCAAACATGCACCTTTCTCTGATATGAATCACATGATAATCATAATAATAATAATTAATCATAATAATAATGCAGGAGCCACTATTTTTGGATTTCCTCACTTGTTAATCCATAAACTAAAATATATAATTTTTCCCCACTGCTTACAGCAGCATGAGGTTAGTGAACGCGTGATATAATTTACCAATTGCTGCTATTGTAAGATAGTTTCTTATTTATTAGAAATAACTCATAGTTTAGTTTAGTTTAGTCGATGGATCAACATCACCGCATACGGGTGTGACCCATTAGTGCTCCGTTCTCCTCCTAACTCAAACCTGAGTCTGGAGAAACTCAACTCAGTGCACGAACTCCGTAGCACCGGCGAGGATCCTGAAATACTCAAATATTTCAGAAATAACTCATGCAGCACGGTACGCCTTCTGAATGTTGCTGACAATTTCTAACCAAAAATCTTCGCTTATGCCCCTACCTCAGTGAGGTGATGCGGATTGAAGGTACATCCTATCAGAACACTCAACTCTATCATGTGTTTCTTTCTTTATTCTTGAATTTATATTCTCAAACATGGCATTTCCCTAGCAATATTTTATTAAATGATTACATGTTCCTTGCACCAATTGTGTGGTTACTAATATGTTAACAAGAAGATTGTACCAAAATTTGGCACGATAGCTCGAGTTACAGATTAGCAATTAGCAACAAATTTATACCAAATGAACTAGAGTCCATAATATGCGGGATCAATAGTATGCTTCCGCATGGATAAAGTTTCCTGAAATGTCCTTAACAGTGAATTTACACTACATAGGATATTTACAGATCAAAGGCGATGATAGTGAGATATAGTTTCACAATGCTTAGAATAAGTTAAACATAGGAATATGAAATTGTAAAAGTATAGGAAACTTTGACAGCGTGGTACAGCATGACCCTTAGTAGTAAAAATCAATCAGACTCTAGTTTACAAGAATTGTTGATTTATCATTTTAACCAATTCTTAATTAACACACTGGTATATGTACCTTATCAAAATACATAAATACGCATTAATAATGTAGCTTTAACATACCAATTGCTGCAGAGAATGACATATTTTAGGGCTAAACGGTCATCCCCGAAGGGGAAGGCTTAACGTGTCTGACTCCTTTGTCTTCACTGACCAAAATGGCTACTAAAAACTCTTTGTTTTCAAATTAGCCCCGGTATTGGCCAGGTACGTGAACCTAACTAAGGCCAAATACATTTGGCTATGCCATGGTCAGTCTATCGATGCTTTTATTCCCCCAAAATAAGGTATTTAAACAGTAATCCCTAGAACCTGTCATATTTTTAAGGGCGTCATTGCTAGGAAAGGGTAAGGACGTTTTAATATACTACAGTCATGTTTTGCCAATATTCCTGTCTGATGTTTTGCCAATTCCCCTTTCCCGTGTTTTGTCAATATTCCTGTCTAATATTTTGCCAATTCTCCTTCCCCATGTTTTGCCAATATTCCTGTCTCATATTTTGCCAATTCTCCTGTCTCATGTTTTGTCAGTATTCCTGTCTCATATTCTGCCAATTCTCCTGTCTCATGTTTTGCCAATTCTCATGTCTCATGTTTTGTCAATATTCCTTCTCGTGTTTTGTCAATTCTCCTGACTCATGTTTTGTCAGTATTCCTGTCTCATATTTTGTCAATTCCCCTGTCTCATGTTTTGTCAATTCTCCTGTCTCATGTTTTGCCAAAATGCCTGTCTCATGTTTTGCCAATTTATTTCCCATGTTTTGTCAATATTCCTGTCTCACGTTTTGCCAATTCTCCTGTCTCATGTTTTGTCAATATTCCTATCTCATTTTTTGCCAATTCTCCTGTCTCATGTTTTGTCAATATGCCTGTCTCATGTTTTACCAATTCTCCTGTCCCATGTTTTGTCAGTATTCCTGTCTCATGTTTTGCCAATTCTCCTGTCTCATGTTTTGTCAATATGCCTGTCTCATGTTTTACCAATTCTCCTGTCCCATGTTTTGTCAGTATTCCTGTCTCATGTTTTGCCAATATTCCTGTCTCATGTTTTGTCAATATTCCTGTCTCATGTTTTGTCAATATTCCTGTCTCATGTTTTGTCAATATTCCTGTCTCATGTTTTGCCAATTCTCCTGTCTCATGTTTTGTTAATATTCCTGTCTCATGTTTTGTCAATATTCCTGTCTTATGTTTTGTCAATATTCCTATCTAATTTTTTGCCAATTCTCCTGTCTCATGTTTTGTCAATATTCCTGTCTCATGTTTTGCCAATATTCCTGTCTTATGTTTTACCAATTTTCCTGTCACGTGTATTTTCATGCCCAAAGGTTCTTCGATGTCCTGTGTCCTTCTTCGTGCCGGCTGACGCTTGTATTTCAGTTTCCGAAGAATGATGTAATTTATGAGCCAGTTTTCTTCGATGTTCAGATCTCGTAGAATGCCAGTATATTTCTTTGTTTAGTATAATTGTGTGTTCATTTGCTGCCTCTGAACTCTAGCGTAGTTCACGCTGTATTATGCGTGTAGGCTGGTTTTCCCTATTACCAATGTCCCCTTGCCATCAGGCGAACCTACTCCGTCTTCTGAGGCACTTGTAATTTACGTCTCCAAGTCAAGAACGAGAAGTCAGCATTTTAGTCAAACTGACCGGTGTAGGGGTTGAACACATTACCTCGCCATCAGCACACCAGAAGTTTCAAAGTAATCGCTGTTATCCATTTGGCCATATTCTACGTACTTCTCTATAACATTTAAATTCACAATTCCTCATAATCGTTTTAAATGATTGTGAACTATTCCATCACTCACACTCGTATGTTGCCATATAAAAGATGCTTGTTCTCAAACATGATACTGGGACGCAGAGGTGTTTCCAAGGCACCAGGGCCGGGTTATATACTGGCCAAGACCTATTGACGCGTCCTCGTCGAGCGTCCTGGGCAACAGGTCCCTTCGGGGTCCTGGCTGAAGTCAATAGGATCGCCGATTCCTCCGAAGTCGGAGAGTGTCTCCCTGTACGGCGAGGAACCACCAGTCTGCACACCAATAAGCCAGGCATGGGACAACGGATACTCACGCAAACCTCAGGTCCTGTATGACATCACACTGATGTTGGACAACAGGATGCCTTCATCCGACATACAGGACTTCGCGTTGGAGCTCAAGCCAACGAACACAAGCAAGCAAGCAAGCAAACATGATACTTAAATGTGCTTGCTTGTGTTGTGCCTTGCACTGTTCAAAAACTTCATTGTGGTTAACTATGGGGTAAAATATTCAAAGTTTGTTATATTTTCTATGTCCTCATTCTTAACTGTGGGGCCAAAATATTTAAAGTTTGTGATATTTCCAATGTCCTCATTTCTTAACTGTGGGGCCAAAATATTCAAAGTTGGTGATATTTTCAATGTCCTCATTCTTAACTGTGGGGCGAAATTATTCAAAGGTTGTGACAATTTCAATTTCCTCATTCTTAACTGCGGAGCCAAAATATTCAAAGTTTGTGATATTTATTTTCAATGTCCTCATTCTTAACTGTGGGGCCAAAATATTCAAAGTTTGTGATATTTATTTTCGATGTCCTCATTCTTAACTGTGGGGCCAAAATATTCAGTTTGTAATTTTCTTAATGTCCTCATTCTTAACTGTGGAGCGAAGATATTCAAAGATTGTGACATTTTCAATATCCTCATTCTTATCTCCGGAGCCAAAATATTCAAAGGTTATGACATTTTTAATGTCTTCATTCTTAACTATGAAACCAAAATATTCAAAGGTTTGTACACATTTTCAACGCATCAGAAATGAAGAAATCGGGACTAAGGTGGGGGTTATAGCAGCACTAGATTTTATTAGAAAGCAGCAAGTCAAATGGTTTGGCCATGCAAGTAGGTTACCATTCAACAGCATACCACAACAAGCAATGATATACAGACCAGATGGAAACAGAGGAAGAGGCTGACCACGTAAACGTTGGACGAAGGGAATAGCAGAGTCCATGGGAATATCGATACATGAAGCCCATAATCGGGCACTCTCACGATGTTTATACTTCACTTCGACACCGCAAGGTACAAGAGGAACATGATGAGATGAGATGAGATGAGATGTGACATGGCGTATAGTTTTACCCGTGAACATTTATTAATTGTTATACGGAATCTACTTCACAAGCATAAACTCAACGTAGTACAGATGACACATTTGGCACAGAATTGACCATGTTAGAATTACGTTGTGGGGCCACAAACCATCGTCCACAATTAAGTAGAAATTGTAATCCAACACTTCATTTCCTTGAATATAGTTCCCTTTGGCACCTAGTCACTTAGGTCAATATTCATACGGCTGACTGGGATATTCCAGCAAGTCCTTGTATGAAAGGTCTCTCCGCTGAATTTTCCTACTGACGCTAGCACCTTGAATCCTATCATTTCAGCCTCAATGTGTGGTAAAGGAACAAGAACAATAAAGTGACGACAAATCAGAAGAAGGTAAAGATGGTTCTAGCGCTTTGATGATTAGGTTTCCTTCTAGTATCAATCACATTTATTTATGTTCATGAAATTGCATCTAGAAAACCATGCCTTAACAAGCAAGTGCGTACGCAGGCCACTGTGGAGAGTACCGCGGCAATCCGTACGTTTTTTTTAAAAACTTCTATACTACATGAAGTCTTTTGTCAAGATACATAATGTTCTGAACACATTCAGTATTCTCATTTTGTAACGAATAGACGATCGTTGGCTGGTGGATCATCGCCGACACAAACACGACCTTCAAGGAAACGTTCCAACCAAAGGTTTGTGATTTCTTCATTCCGAAATCGTCAAATGTTTTATGAACAAGATCATCTATGATCTATGATAATGGTCTATGAGAATGACTTCACGTGTGTGTACCTTGTTCAGACAGTGATAGATTCAACTCCGAAGATGCCAGGCGTATAAGGTAAAAAAAAAAAAAAAAAACAAAAAAGCGAACTGCTGTTATTTTTATTAAAGAGTAAATTAGACGACTACATCAGGAATGTTATTTCCTCAAGAGCACTGCCATTTGCTTGTCCATCTTCTGCTACGTCGGGAGCGGACGTTGGCAAATATTACTTCCCAGTACTCAGTTATTTTGCGTATATTATTATTTGCTGTCCAGATTTTCTCCTACAACTGTGTCTTAATCTTTAATCAGTATTTACAAGCATATATACCTGTCTATTTTTAAAAGCTTGAACGAACTTAAAGTTAGTTGCATGTCCTATACTTTGTTACTGTTTTTTTTCTCCCTGTAAGGGCCCCAGTACCACCTAACGAACGGTTGAGGTCAGAGGTTGAGGCTCTATATATCAGGGCATTCACGATGAGAGGTAGCGAAAATACGCAGCCATACTTACGCAAGAGAAACAGATACACCATAAGTTAGTTGCATATCCTTTACAGGACGTAGCAGTCAACCCCAGTTTTTTTTGGCTGTTCGTGATTCCTGGGCAAGTTTACGTTCAGTAGTTTGCCATTGCTTTCTGAACGACAGCACCCATACTATTTCATAAAAAACCAACGTAAGGCGGTCAGCTGCCAAGTCGCCCACAGCTGTGTTTCGAACGCGGGTATGCGGGATTACGAACTGCGTCCATAACTCGTTTGCCACGGAGCAGGCTACACTATAAGAGCCCCAAATATAACCAATCGAGAATTCGACGGTTGAAAAAGTGTTAAACGTCGAGAGGGTCGACTTCATTGACCCGGGTTTTACCCCAAATAGCTCGGTCTCTTTCCGCAGGGCTGCCTGCCGAAAGCGTCGCACAAAGCACGAACTCCGTAGCTCCGGCGACGACCCCCAGGAGTCTCGGAGAAAGATGCACTCGTGAACCGAAAGACGTAGCCCGGAATCGAACCCACAACCTGCGAATCGCGAGGCAGATGGCTTGACAACTTCGCCACGGAGACTCCCATTTTGTGGCGAAGGGGTTATGGATGCAGTTTTATAATTCTGCATACCGCGTTCGAAACACAGCTGCGGGCGATTTAGAAGCAGACCGCCTTGCATTGGTTTCTCTTACAATGGTATGAGTGCCGATTGTTCATAAACCAATGGCAAACATTTTTATTTTTTTTTTGCATATCCTATTTACAGGACATCGCTGTCAACTCCAGCAATTTACTGCTCCCATGTCAACACATTAAAACCCAGAGCAACGCAGTCTGCTGTCAAATCGGTCTCAGCTGTGTTTCGAACGCAGGTAAGAGGCCTTACGAATGGCGTCCGTAAGACCTTCGCCACGGAGACCGGCAATGGCAAACCACTGAACGTAAATTTGCCAAGAAACCACGAACAGCCGAAGCATGCTGAATTAACCCCAGCGTTCTTGAAAGGATATTCAACTACCGTTTTATTTTAAAAATACGAAATCATGTTGGTTCTTATAGCTGTTCTTTGTCGATAATACATGTTCTTTATTATTCTCAGACTTGTACCATACATGTTTAGCATTTCGAACATTCTAATCATGCCGACTCCCTGGCCGAGGTTTTTAGCAGCTTTCACCGTTACTCCCGAATACTCTCGTGGTTGACGTGAGCGCATGAGAATTAGAAGTGGTTCGAGTCGCGCCAGTGACTTATGAGAGTATGGAGTCGGTCGCTCAGAAAGTCGTGATGTGCTGATGAGCGTAATCTAGCCTAGGAATCAACATGCAGCTGAAAGATGCTGGTGTTGACCGCAATATCCTGAAACAGGATGAAAACGCGGAAAAAAAATTCTAATCATTTCTTTGCATTTCACCTTATCAACTGCAATAATGTCGTCATTAAAGCACACATTTAGATCTCTGTTCACTTCAACCATTCTTTCTCTTAATATTCTTCCAAAATTCCTCACTACTCATCTCCAATTTCTGAATGTATTTTATTTCTTATACTTCTCGTGACCATGTTAATCAGTATTTTAGTCACATGACTCATTAACTTAAATGTGTGATGTTCTCCACTATCCGATGCACCAGATTTCTTGGATAGAACTATGACAACAGATTGCGAGAGATCATCGGGTATATATCAACAGTTACAGATATCATTCAAGAATTTTGTTATCGCTTGTTCACCAACAGTATTAGTTTATTCCACACTGATGTTATCCGGCCCCGGGGATTTATATTCCTTCATGTGTTATATAGCATCTTCATCTTCTACTTTCATTATTGGTGGTTCAACACATTCGTCGTAATTGTGTGTGTTTTTCCCCCCTGATCTACCACCATCATTATATAACCCTTTTATACCGGGTGTTTGTGAAGTCTAAGTACACTTTATATGTAGAACACATTTGAAACTTTCTTTCTTCCGTTGATAAAACCATTCTCTTTGGAGTGCAGAAAACATTACTCCAGCAGACAATAGCCATTCGCTGCATATTTCTTCACGATGGCCTGTGGAGCATATTTTTTGATGACATCATGTACTTCATTTTTCAAATGTGTTCTATATACAAAGTGTAGTGAGACTTTACAAACGCCCCGTATATTCTCTTTATCTGTAATTTATATTGCGTTTGACAATTATAACACTTTTATATATTCTCTTCATCTTTAATTTACATTGTCTTTGTTCATTATAACCCTTTTATATATTCTCTTCATCTGTCATTTATATTGTCTTTGTCCAGCATAATCCTTGTATATATTCTCTTAATCTTTTATATATATTGTCTGTCCATTATGACTTGTTTATATATTCTCATCATCTTTCATTTATATTGTGTATGTGTCCGTTATAACCCCCTTATATATTCTCTTCATCTTTCATTTATATTGTCTCTGTCCCTCTGGGAACCGTGAGCCCTTCTACAAAAAAAAAAAAAAAAAAATTCAAGTTTCTTTAGTGAACATTTCATTTTGTGAATATTAAACATGATGCATATGTTGGGGATGGGGGGGGGGGGGGGGAGGGCCATAAGAATTGTAGAAAGGCTTAGGTGGGGCATGGCACAAAAAAGGTTGGGAATCACTGGTTTAGTCAGTCTTCTTAAGCTGCCTTACATTTTCTTACTGTTTCCTCTTTCTATTCTTTTATATTCATCTTGACGTTTGTTTTGTTTTGTTTTGATTTGTTTTGTTTTGTTTTGTTTCGTTTTCTTCTAATGTCCATCAGTTGTAGAACTTCCTCTGTCATCCTTTTCTTCTTCTCAGTCTTCTTTATTTATGGTACGAGGTGAAAGTCATTCAAATAAGAAATTGTGTTATATAGTGCGTGTAAAATTATGTTTAAACAAGTTTGTTGCATATCCTTTTGAGGACGTTAAGTCAACACCAGCATTTTTTTGGCTGTTGTGATTTATCGGTAAGTTTACGTTCAGTAGTTTGCCATTGCTTTCTAAACGACGAGTACCCATGCCAATTCGTAAAATACCAACGCAACGCGGTCTGCTGCCAAATCGCTCGCAGCTGTGTTTCGAACGCGGGTTTGCGGGATCATGAACCGCATCCGTAAAACCTTCGCCAAGGAGTCCGCATTAAAATTATGGACAACGGAAAACCCTATGTCGGGACAGAAACACGGAGTTCGTGCACAGTGCTGAGATTCTCTGCGTGTTAAAGATGGGACATACGTGATCACTTATGTAGGTAACCTTGTGGAATGAAGATTAAATAAGTATAGGACCCTTTTACAGTGCTTTAAGTTCATCGGGTATATGGTGCTAACCCATATTTTTATATAGTCAATAGAGGAAACAGTGGGTGTTGTGGTCAGTATCACACAGGCGGCCTTAACTCCCCAAGACATGTTCGTGTACCCATTTTAGGCTTTTCCACTTGGAAGCTCAAGGCATCCAAATTCGCGCCGATTCGGATCGAACCCTCGAACACGAGTCGACAGGCGAGCATCTAGTCACTCCACAATCGCGACTCCTGGAATTAGCATTAAGGTGATCTGTAACAAATCAAAACGGAAGTGGTCTATTTTCGGCCGTCACGTGACCAAGACTACTACTCTGGGCATCACGTGGCCTGGACTGTTTGTTTCAATATGGCTGTTTGGTCAGGTCAACAAATATGTGGAAATTCCATGGACATAACTGGAGTTAGAATGACGTCATCGGCTTAAGAAACTCTTACGGCCGCCCGACATTGATCTTGCGGAGTCTGGTTCATATTTTCTGTCTTTCAATTCGTAACGAACCCGAGATGGGACGTACAGAAGGTAGGACATGTTGAAACGGTAGGAAGGGAGGAGGGAAATTATGTTTTCTTTTCCTTTTTTTCCCCCACTGAGACACCGAAACAGGACAGGAGTCTTTTAAAGCCACCTTGGGGAAGAAGAATGACCAAAATGGAATATGAATTACTAGGTGCGGGAAGGAGAGGTTACAAGGGACGGGGGGTTGAGAGGTGGGGTTGGCCAGGTCGGACAGATTAAATATGGAGCAAGGAATGGGAGATAATGTCGGCGGCCAGACATAAGAGACATTTACAGATTTAGCGCGGAGAGTTGGGGCGCGTGGTGGTGACATATATGCCAGGAGTATTATCTTCCCTGGGCCAGCTTTCAGAAGCTCTTCTTATTCTTCATCTGTGTCTAAATCACGGCTTAAATTAGGGTAAGATGGCGCGGACAAGAGGGCGGGGGGATTGCCTGAGAGGATGACGTGGTGGGGCCACTGCTGACTCATCAGATTCGACCAGACAGGCGGCTGGGGCTCGTGACACAGACATTTGTGGAACTGGATATTCCGACAATCAACACAGACATAGCATAGACGGACGTGGAGCGCCCGTGAGCAAACAGGCGGACGCTAGATACATCACGCGGTGCGTTTGTGGTATTTCAACCTCTGTAATGAGTGTTGTGATATCAATGTATGGGTTTTGTATTATTTCGACTTCTGTAATGGGTGTTGTGGTGTCATGTCTGGGCACGTTTTGTAGTATTTCGACTTTTGTCATGAGTGTTGTGATGTCATGTCTGGGCACATTTTGTAGTATTTCGACTTCTGTCATAAGTGTTGTGATATCAATGTATGAGTTTTGTATTATTTCAGCTTCTGCAATGGGTGTTGTGATGTCATGTCTGGACACGTTTTGTAGTATTTCGACGTCTGTAATGGGTGTTGTGATATCAATTTATGAGTTTTGTATTATTTCGGCCGGCTTCGTGGCTTAGAGGTTATGACTTTTCTCTGTAATCTCGTATACTCTCGTGGGTAACGTGATGAGAATCAGCAGTGGTTCGAATCGCATCGGTAACTTACGGGGTATGTGAGCCGGCCGCTCAGAAAGCAATGACAAACTACTGAGCGTAATCTTGCCAAGAAATCAACATACAGCTGAAAGATGCTGGTGTTGACAGCGATGTCCTGTAAAGGAAGTGCAAAAAAAAAAAAAAAGTATTATTTCGACTTCTTTAATTGATGTTGTAATGCCATGTCTGGGCACATTTTGTAGTATTTCGACTTCAGTAATTAGTGCTGTGATAGCAGTGTATGAGTTTTGTAGTTTTTCGACTTATGTGATTAGTGCTGTGATATCAATGTCGCATAACAGTCGCTTAAAAGTCGACAGGGTCGACTTCATAGCACCGGGTTTTATCCCACATGGCTCGGTCTCTTTCCGCAGCAAGGAAAGCGTCGCACAAAGCACGAACTCCGTAGCTTTTAGCGACGACCCACGGGAGTATCCGAAATATTTAACTCGTAAACCGAAGGACGCGGCTCGGAATCGAACCCACGACCTTCGGAGCAAGAGTCAAACGGCTTAACCACTTCGCCACGAGTTTTTAATTGTTTCGATTTGTGTAATGTGTGTTGTGGATGCTGTCTCTCAGCAAGTGTTGTAGTGTTTCGACTTCTGTATTGAATGTACTAGAGTCTTGTGGTATCATGGCTGGACAAATGTTTTAGTATTTCGACTTCTGTAATTAATGTTGTGGTATCGTGTTTGGACAATTGTTGTAATATTTTGACTTCTAGTAGTTTACTTGAGTCGTGAGATATCATGTGTGGACGAGTGTTGAAGTATTTCGACTTCTAATGAGCTTACTTGAGTCGTGAGATATCATGTCTGGACACATGTTGTAGTTTTTCCACTTCTAATGAAATTTACTTGAGTTGTTAGATAGCATATTTGGACAAGTGTTGTAGTATTTCGACTTCTGTAATTAATGTTGTAATATCATGTCTGGACACGTTTTGTAATATTTCGACTTCTGTAAAGAGCTTACTTGAGTCATGTGATATCATATATGGTAAAGAAAAGTCACAGCAGATGAGCAATATCTCCGGCGGGCCTACTCTCGTTGGTCGCGGGAACCGCACGAGTCAGGAGAGAAGCTTGACGGTAATACACGCTTACAAGGTCCAGACACTTGCGTTTGACAGGTTACGCGCCCAGTGGTCCCGGCACGTATCCGACCCTTACCTGCGGGATTTGGCTGAACGCCTCTAAGTCAAATCCCAAGGGTTTAGAGTCTGGCCATCGCTCGTCTCCTGCTCGTGGAGGCGAGGTCTCGAAGGTTTGACGCTGAGCCGCCAGCGTCTGCAGCCTACCTTGTGCCAGACGTATTGGTTATCCAGTCCTCTGGATCACACAAGGCAAGGCCGAGAGAGGGAACATGTTGTTTGGGCACCACATGTTCTCTGAAGCTCTGCCCAGGCATTGTGATGGAATTTTGGCCAAATTCCAACTCACATACTTTGGTCTGTCAAGACTGCAAGGTGCCACTCACCACTCACTCACACAATACACAACATATAATCACGGAGAAGACCCTCCGGTGACTACATTTTTTTTTTCATTTTCTCTTCATTGTTCTCATTTTGTCGTCTTTTCATTCTTCCCATCCTGTTCTTATGCCTTAATGTAGGACTCAAATTCAATAAATCTAGGACTTTTTTTTTCTTCATAGCAATGTAAATTTATATTAGGTGAATAATAATAATAATAATAGAGTGAATTTTAAGGAACAAGCAAGGAAGTTGGATAAACAGGACACATATAGGTACAAAACCAGCTGATGTGCCTGATGACTCGCAATACGAAATCATTCGGCTGTAAATAGATGATGAGCTGAAGGCTAGGTACAACAACCTGCCGCTGCTTGAGCTCTATAAACGTTACATAAGCAATGACGAATTCCCCATTTTGAGGGGACGTGCATTGAAATATATATATATATATATATATAAACTGTCATTTACTGCCAATACAATTTACTTGTGGTGTATGACAGAGGGGTCTTTGAGCCTGAGGAATTAAGGCCGCCTGGCTAGTGCAGTCGCCGCGAACTGTGCAGGTTAGGATTTTCTTTTTGCCCCCGACAGAAAAAAATCCCACACCTTACCGAGGGATCGAACCCGGGTCTCCCGAATGAGAGTCCGGAGTTCTAAACTTACCATCGCAAAGAGTCGATCGCGCTCCAAACTGACCGACGCAAACCTGGAAAAGTTGTTGCGAGTATCAACATCATCAATACCAGTTAACATCACACGCCTCTCGAAAGAGAAGCAGTTCCAGCCATCACATTAAGGGTGGGTTAATTAAATGGTTGACCAGATATTGTGTGCTTGTTTTAAACATATTCAGTTCCAGCCATCACATTAAGGGTGGGTTAATTAAATGGTTGACCAGATATTCTGTGCTTGTTTTAAACATATTCTGTGCCAAACAAAACGTAGGTTTTGACCACACACAAATTAATGGCGAAAAATGGGAAGTATGTGTCACAGATATGAATTAAAAGTTGTTAACATGGTAACAGACGTGTTTTATTACAACGCAATGACAACATTTCAGCGATATATAGGCCCACGGCAGATACAGGAAGTCGTTTAAGATGATTAATCATCCCATGGCAATTAATCAGTTAAGCTGGTAATTTCCTCTGGCCCGAAGTGATGTGTTGTAAATATCAAAATGCAGCAAACAAAGGTTCACCACCTCTGCCTTAACCTTTAGGGCCATTTGTTCTGTTAGCAGGTTAGCATGGCCGAACTGATAAGAACGCGTTTTTATTAAACATCCGTTGTGCTGATGCCGAGGTAAGGGGTTCAATTCCTACACCGGACAGTTTGACATAAATGTTGATCTGTCGTCCATGACTAGGGGACGTAAATTGCAAGTACCTCTGAAGTCGGAGCAGGTTCGCCTGATGGCAAGGGACGCTGGTAATAGGGAAAGCAAATCCTCGCGCCAAATTCAGTCCAGCACTACTGGAAGTAGTGTGTATGGACTTCGCTTGAGTTCAAAGTGAGCGAGCGCAAAAAAATAAAAAATATGTTCTGTTTTTACAAAACTCGACCAGAGTTGCAAAGAGTGTAGTCTCGCGGTAGTATCTGCGAGTGTCGGCACTGTGACGAAGGAGTATCGAACGCAATTCGCAAACCCACATACCGCGTTCGAAATACAGCTGCGTATGATTTGGAGCAGACCACCGTGCGTTGGTTTTCATTAAATAGTATAAGTGCTTATTGTTCAGAAAGCAATGGCAAACTTTTGATCGTAAACTTACCAAGAAATCACAAACAATCCGAAAAATGCTTGGGTTGACAACAACGTCCTGTAAATGGTATGCAACTAACTTTCCATATGTGGTGGTTATGGCCCGTGGTATTGACAGCTGTCATAGCGAGGATGTAGTTACACCCACAGACAGGTTGGTTGATTGGCATCCAAGGTGTGCATGGTTCTGCTCGGCACACCAGCGTGACAGAAGCCCATATCGTCTACCTACATCTTAATTTAAACTCAATTACTCACAACCCTCATCGTCTATCTACGACTTAATTTACACGTAATTACTCAACATTATTTAATTTACACTCAATTACTTAACATAATTTAGTCTATATAGTATATATAATTGCTCAACACAACTTAATTTAAACTAGGTTACTCAAAATAACTTAATTTCAACTCAATTACTCAACACAAGTTAATTAACACTCAGTTACTCAACACGAAATAATTTTAACTCAGTTACTCAAAGCACTCACCACCTATCAATAATTTAATTTAAATTCAATTACGCAACACCTCTCCCCCCCCCCCCCCTGTCTCCGGTCTATCTACAACTTAATTTAACTCAATTCTCAAAACACTCACCATATATCTACAACTTAATTTAGACTCAATTCTCAAAACACTCACCGTCTATCTATAACTTAATTTAAACTTTTAAACCATTATAATTCAAGCATATTATAATCCTAGTACTGTGTATTATAATCCTAGTATAGTAATCGTTCTTGTGTCTTGTTATTAATCCTAGTCTAATATATTATAGCCGGTCTCCCTGGCCTAGAGGTTAGCGACTTTCTGCGTAATCCCGTATACTCTCGTGAGAACGTGGCGTGCATGAGAATCGGTGGCAGTTCTTTCCACGTCGGTAACTTACGGAGTATGTGAGCAGGTCGCTCAGAAAACAATGGCAAACTACTGAGCGTAATCTTGCCAAGAAATCAACAATCAGCTGAAAGATGTTGATGTTGACAGCGATGTCCTTTAAAGGATATGCGAAGGAAAAAAATGTGTGTGTGTATATATATTATAATCCTCATTCATTCAGTAGTATGTCCTTTGCCAAGTATTGTATGTCCGATAAAACACGATAAAACAAAGAAAATTGAAATATTTTGGTCACTTGAAACGTCATGAAAGTTTGGAGAGAACAATAATGGAGGGGTATATGCCTGGGAAGAGAGGAAGAGGAAGGCCAAAGAGAAGATGGGTGCAGTATGTAGCGGATGATCTCCAGATGGGTGTATCAGACGCAGGACAACTCTGCTTGTGATCAAGAAGTTTTCCGGAAGGTTGTTATGGGAGCGAGGTTCTACAAAGGATATGCTACTGAATGAATGAATTTCTATGTCACATTTTTGTGTCACCTTTTCTTTGATATCACCATTGTAACTGTTTTCTTGATATTCAAGGAGTGTCCTTTCTTTGCACTCTGTTACTACAATATCCAACAATTGTCGTAGACATTTTGCATTATCTGAAATCAATACTGTATCATCTGCATAGCGTATATTATTTATATTATAACCTCCGATTAATATTCCTGGCATCTCTTTTATCCCTCTCATTATTACTGAGCTATAGAGGGAGAAGAGATCCGGTGACAAGACACTTCCTGTCGTACACCTTGCTTTATTTGTTCATAATTGCCCTCTTTATTATAATCCTATTATATTATAATCCTACTATATTAATCATTCTCGTGTCTCCTGTCTGCTTAACACAAACAACAGAAAGATGCAGTCATACATTTATTTGGGCCACATTATGAGAAAATGGAAACTGAAACATATTGTAACAACTGAAACAATTTGTGGAACACGAGATAGAGAAGGACAAGACCATTATTGACAATCTTGTGTCGTGGGATGAAAGGGTGCCAGCGCACGAAGGATGTTAACCAACGGATACAAGCCCTTGGAGATCGCCAGATGCGGAGAAGCATGATAGCCCACGCCAGTCGGCAAGCACTAGATGGTAGTCTTTTTTCTATGATATGTTTCCCTTAGCATTATTACAATTGCCACAAAAATAATCATTAGTATTAACAGATTCAGTGCCAAACAAATCGTATGTTTGGACAAAATACAAATGGATGGCGGAAAATTTGAAGTAGGTGTAGTTGTGACCTAACTGTTGTTAATATGGTAGCAAATGTGTTGTATTATATATCAACTCAAAGGGGGTTGCTTAGGGAAAATTATTGTATTTATATTTTAATTGAGATAACATTTCGCAATGATATTATGGCGATATATAACCCTACGGCAGATACGAGAAGTCGCTTAATACGATTAATCATCCCATGGCAATTAATAAGTTAATTATTTTTTTTTTTTTTTTTTTTTGTTCGCATATCCTTTACAAGACATCGCTGTCAACATCAGAATCTTTCAGCTGATTGTTGATTTCTTGACAATATTACGCTCAGTAGTTTGCCATTGCTTTCTGAGCGACCGGCTCACATAGCCCTAAGTTACTGACGCGGAGAAACCGCTACCGATTCTCGCTCAACGTCACGTTACTCACGAGAGTATACGGGATTACGGAGAAAGTCGTGTAATCCCTAGACCAGGAGCAATAAGTTAATTAGTCTTGTATTAATGATGTGTACTCATTTCCATGCGTTTATAATATGTATATAAGATGTTGTTGTTGTTGTTGTTGTTGTTGTTGTTGTTGTTGTTGTTGTTGTTGTTGTTGTTGTTTTGTTTTTACAGATAAATCTTATTCGTTTTTATGGAGGTCAGCAGGGCCGAATGGAGAAGAGCACTCGTTCTTAAACATCCAGTGTGCTGATGCTGAGGTTGCGGGTTTAACCCCTACACCGGTCAGTTGGACTACAATGTTGACATCTCGTCCTTGACTTGGGGACGTAAATTACAAGTACCTCTGGAGTCGGAGTGGTTTCGCCTGATGGCGAGGGACACTTGTAATAGGGAAATCTAATCCACACGCAACAATCCATCCGTCCGTCCGTCCATATTTGAGTTCAACGCGAGCGGACGAAAAAAGAAAACATAGGTGGTATATGAATGAAACAACGTATGAAATGAAAAGAGGTAAGAAGGGCAGAATGTTAAACCACTGATTATCTCTTTAAAAAAGAATTTCGTTCGTTCGTTAACCTTAACTTTATTAACATTAACATCAAGTTTCGTGTGCTTCTAAAATAAGCTCCTAATTAAGTTTTCAGTTTCTCTTCTCGCATTAGGGTTCATTGTTCTGTTTACTTATTTCATGTTCCTGTATGTAAATTCTGTCTACTCATATTTATGTTCTTTGTTCAAGTCAGAGTATCACTATCTATTTATTTAATATACCCACAAAGATCTACAGCTGTCGTATACTTAATCTCTGTCTATCCATGGTCTGTATTTGTCTGTCTACTATGTCTGCCCACGAACTACATCTGTCTGTCTACTATGTCTGCCCACGAACTACATCTGTCTGTCTACTATGTCTGCCTATCCACGGTCTATATCTATATGTCTGTTGTGTCTTGTCTACCCACGGTCTACACTTATATGTCTACTTTGTCTACCCACGGTCTACACTTACATGTCTACTTTGTCTAACCAAGGTCTAAATCTGTCAGTCTACTGTCTATCCACGGTCTACATCTATTTGTGTACTCTGTCTGACCACGGTATACATCTATCTGTCAAATCTACATGTCTACCAACTGTCTATATCTATCTGTCTGCTATAATCCCCACGGTCTACATCTATCTATATGTCTGTTGTGTCTGTCTACCCACGGTCTATATCTGTCTGTCTACTTTGTCTACCCACGGTCTACATCTGTCTGTCTACGTAGCCTAAATCTCACAGTTTACTTTATCCAAACACAGCCTACATGTACCTACCTACTGTGTAAGTATACCTACGATTATATATGTATCCGCCTACTTAGTAAGCATACCAACAGTTTACATCTATCTATAGACTTAATACGTATACCCCCATTTTACAATCAATCAATCAATCAATCAGGTGCCGCTTCCGCAATGAAGGTTGGCTGCAGTGGATCTCCAACACTGTCTGTCTCTCGCCCAGACTACATTCTGTCAGGTTGATGTTCGTCCATCTCTTAATGTAATCTTCCCACTTGTATCGTTGTCCACTTGTATCGCTTGCCCTCAACTTTGCCTTCCAGTATGGTTTTTTAACGTGGCCGAAATATTTCTCTTGCCTCCTCTTTATTTCTTTCATCAACTCTCTTCATTCCAAGTTTGTCTAGAACCTCTGCCTTTGATTGTTTTTGTTTCCACGAAATACGACATATTCGTCTGTATATCCACATTCTCCAGGGCTTCTATGCGACTTTCTAGCTGCTTGTTTAATGACCAGGCTTCCACATCATACAGTTGCGTTGAATATATGTAACATTTGACAATTCTCATTTTAAATGCGTTGTTAATCTCTCTAGATGTTAACAATACTGATTTCATGCTGTTGACAGCATTTTTGGCCATTCCTATTCACATTTTGATTTCTATTTCACTTCTGCGATCATCTATTATTATATGTCGAGGATAGGAGAAACTTATTACTTGTTCTAGTATCTCGCAGGTTTCATGTGATTTTCATTTATGACCTCTCCTTTTCACTGCTAATTATCACATTTTTATTTCCGTTAATATCTTAGCCAAATTCTGCACTGTGTCTGTTTACTTGTTCCACTAGGATCTTGCAACTCTTGCATTATTTTCTGCTAGTAACACGGTATCGTCAGCATATCTAAGACTGTTTATGATTCTTCCATTGATGTTAAGTCCAGGCATTTCAACTTGTTTAAAAATTCTTTCTGCGTATAGATTAAAGAGGCTTGGGGACAATACACATCCCTGCCTGCCTGCCTGCCTGCCTGCCTGCCTGTCTGTCTGTCTGTCTGTCTGTCTGCCTGTCTGTCCGTCCGTCCATCCGTCCGTCCGTCCATTCATCCAGCCATCCAGCCATCCCCCAGCCAGCTAGCCAGCCACCCAAGCATCAACCTACCCGTAGATTAATCCACCCACCCAGTCAGACAGCTGTCTGTCTGTCTGGCTGGCTGGCTTGTTGGCTGTCCGTCGGTATATATATATGCCGGCTCCCTGGCTGAGAGGTTAGCAGCTTTCTCCGTAATCTCGAATACTCTCGTGGTTTACGTGAGTGCACGAGAATTGGAAGCGGTTCGAGTCGCACAAGTGACTTATGAGAGTATGGAACCGGTCGCTCAGAAAGTCGTGGCGTGCTGATGAGCGTAATCTAGCCTAGGAATCAACATACAGCTGAAAGATGTTGATGTTGACCGCAATATCCTGAAACAGGATGGAAACGCAGGGGAAAAAAAAAATATATATATATATATATATATATATATATATATATACCCACACACACACACACACACACATACACATGACTGGCATCTTGCCGTCTTGACAGACAATAGTTTGTTAAATGGAGTTAAGTATAACACAAAGCCTGGGCTGAATGTAGAGACCGTGTGTTGCCCATGCAGCAGGATCTCTCTCTGTGCCTGCCTAGTTTACTCTAGAGGAAAGGTAATAGCATACGTCTGGAACAAGACAGGCTGTAGAAGCTGCCGGATCAGTAAAGCAATACTCCAACTGTCCGCCTGTCGGAGCTTCAATCCTAGACCAGTTGCCGACCAAGGCTTAGGGCGTGGTCTGCCCTGCCATGATATTTAGTCTTTACATTGCATTCCTCGCACTAAGGTAAGGCTTATACCCTCCCAATCGCACTCCTCCTCCCGAAGCCGATGGTACAAGAGGAGGGGTGTCTGGTTTAGTGAGCGCCGCCCAACATTCAGCGCTAACTGAAAGCAGGTTGTACAGTCTACTGTCATAAGGTAGCTAAGTCATATCTGACTGAGACCTGACTCGACCATCTATCTATCTATCTATCTATCTATCTATCTATCTATCTATCTATCTATCTATCTATCTATCTATCTATCTATCTATATATCTATCTATCTATCTATCTAATTATCTGTCTGTCTGTCTGTCTGTCTGCCTGTTGGGGTGGGTGGGTGTGTGTGTGTGTGGGGGGGTGCGGGATGTGTGGGTGGGGGAGATTGTGTGGGTGGGGGTGTGTATAAGTGGGGGATGTTTGGGTGGGTGCGGGTTTTGTGTGTGGGTAGGTGCAGGATATGTGAGTTGGCGGGAATATGTGTGTGTGGGTGTTGGATATGTGATTTGGGGATGTGTGTTTGGCTGAGTGTGGGGTGTTTGCGTGGGTGGCGGAGGATATGTGGGTGGGAGAGTGTTGGTAGGTTATGGGATGGGTGGAGGATGTGTGCGTATGGGTGGGGAGATGTGTGAGTATGGGTGGGGAGATGTGTGAAGGTGGGGGGATGCATGGGTGGGTGATGGATGGGTGGATGCAAGCATGTGTGCCTGGGTTTGTGTGTGGGTGGGTGGGTGGATTATGTGTGTGGAGGGATGTGTGGTGGGTGGGAGATTTGGGTGTGTGTGTGTGTATGTGTGTGTGTGTGTGTGTGTGTGTGTGTGTGTGGGGAGAATGTGTATGTGGTGGTGGGGTGTGGGATGTGTGGGTTTGGGGATGGGTGGATGGATGGATGGGGGAATGTATGTTCCTGTGGGTATGTGTGTGGATGGGTGGTGGATGTGTGTGTGGGGGACACGCGGATGGATAGGGGATGGGTGGGTGGGTGGGTGGGGGATTAGTCTCATAACATGGTACAATGCATTGTTTATGTTTACAACATTCATTTGACAATGCTTTTTTTCCTATGTGAATGCACTATGCACTGATGAACGAAAGATGAGTGATTGGAAGGGCCGAATGTAAGACGGGTCTGCGTGTCCAGTTTGTTACCCTTTGAAAATAAAGTTCGTTCGTTCGTTCGTTCTGTCTGTCTGTCTGTCTGTCTGTCTGTCTGTCTGTCTGTCTGTCTGTCTGTCTATCTGTCTGTGTCTGTCTGTGTCTGTCTGTCTGTCTGTTCTTGATTTTAACATGCATAAAATTAACACATGTAAATTACTGTAGAGTGAGTGGGAGAGTTAGTGAGTGCGAGTGAGAGAGACAGAGTGAATGAGTGTGAGAGTGTGTGTATGTAAAAAAAAAAAGAGAGAGAGAGAGAGAGAGAGAGAGAGAGAGAGAGAGAGAGAGAGAGAGAGAGAGAGAGAGAGAGAGAGAGAGAGAGAGAGTTGAGCGCACGCATGTCATGTAACATGCTATTCCATATTTTTTTATGCATTCTCATCTTTCATATTACGAGGTATCATTTTGTATGCCACTTGATTGTCCTGTAACTTGCCATTCCATATTTTATTTTGGGTGTATTCTCATCTTTCATATTATCATTTTGAATGCCACTTGATTTTATCATGTATAATATAACATTACTGTGATGTGAGTGAGAGAGTTAGTGAGTGGGGGGAGAGAGAGAAAGAGAGAGAGAGAGAGAGAGAGAGAGAGAGAGAGAGAGAGCGAGAGAACGAGAGAGAGAGCGAGAGAGAGATAGATAGAGAGAGAGAGAGAGAGAGAGAGAGAGAGAGAGAGAGAGAGAGAGAGAGAGAGAGAGAGAGAGAGAGAGAGTTGAATTGCATCACAAATTTTTACGCTACACAATGTATATGTACAATTTTTTCTCCACTTCTTACAATTTTTGCGAGAATGCTCACGACAATCATCGGTGTCTCAACTGTGTGTAAAGTGTGTGTGTGTTCTTATTAGTTTCAGTGATCATGTATGTGTGTAGATGTGAGGATGTTTGTGAGGGTGTGTATGTGAGGGATGTGTGTGGGGGTGTGGGGAATGTATGTGTGGATGGGTTGTGTGTGGGGGATGTGTATGGGTTGATGGGTGATGTGTGGATGGGTGAAGGGATGTGTAGTCGTTGGGGGGATGTATGTGTGTGTGTGGGATGTGTGTGTGTGGAGGGGGATATTTGGGAGGATTATTGGAAGTATGTGGGTGTTGGTGGGTTGGGGGTGTGGGTATGGAATGTGTATTTGGGTGTGTGAATGGGTGTGTAGGAGATTGTGTGGGTTGGGGGATGGGTGGGGGATGAGTGTGGGGGGGGTGTCTGTGAATGGGATATGTCTGTGTGGGTGGGAGTGTGTGAGTGTGGATGGGGTAAATGTGAGTGGGTGGAGGATGTATGTGTGGGTGGTGAGGATATTTGTAGGTGGGGGTGTGTGGGTGGGTGGGGATATGTGTTTGTGGGTGAGATGTGTGGGCGGGGATGTGTATGAGGAATGCATGTGGGGGATGTGTGTGTCTTGGGGGAGTGTTTATGGGTGGCGTTTTGTGTGGGAGGGGAGATGTGTGAGAGGTGGGGGAGGTGTGGGACGTGCAGGTGGATGACGGATGTATGTGAGGATGGGGGATGTGTGTTTGGCTGGGTGGTTGGGGTGTGTGTGGGTGGGAGGGCATATGAGAGATGCATGTTTTGATGGGTGGGTGATTTGTGAGTACGTGAGTTGGTGGGTGTGTGTGAGAGATTAGTGTATGGTTGGGGATGTGTGTGTTTGTGGGAAGATGTGTGTGAGCGGCGGATGTGTGTGGGTGGCTTATATGTGGGTGGTGGGGTGTGTGTGAGTGGGAGGTATGTGTTTTTGGGTGTGTATGGGTGGGGGGTATGTGTGGGCAGGTGGGGAGATGTGTTTGTGGGTGGGAATGTGTGTATAGGTGGAGGATGTGTAGTTGAGAGGTGGCGGATATTGGGTGGGTGAGTGGGTGTAGGTTGGCTGATGTGTGATGTGTGGGTGGGTGGGAAAATTGTGAAGGTGCAGTATGTATGTATGTATGGATAGGTGCGGGATGTGTGGGTTGACGGGGGTATGTGTGTGTGGTTTTGTGATGTGTGTTTTGCTGGGTGGTTGCGGGTGTGTGGGTGGCTGGTGGAGAATATGTGGGTGGGTGTGTGCGTATCGGTTATGGGATGGGTGGGGGATATATGTGTGGGTGGGGAAATGTGTGTGGGTGGGGGATGGATGGGTGGGTGGCGGCATGTATGTTTGCCTGAGTCTGTGTGAGTGCGTGGAGGTATGTGTGGGTGGGGGTGTGGGGGTGGGGGATGTGTGGGTGGCTGAGGGATGTATGGGTGGCTGCGGGGTGTGAGGGTGGATGGGGGATGTGTCTCACAACATTGCACAATGTACTTTTTATGTTTACAACTTTCATTTGACAATATTTTTCCCCATGTGAATGTACCATGCGTAATATGCATTGTTTATGCTTACAAAATCAATTTGACAATGTTTTTTTCCCCTGTGTAAATGTAACATGCACATGTGATGAATGAAAGATGAGTGATCGAAAGGGCCGAATGTAAGACAGGCCTGCGTGCCCAATTTGTTACCCTTTTAAAATAAAGTTCGTTCGTTCTATCTATTTATCTATCTATCTATCTATCTATCTATCTATCTATCTATCTATCTATCTATCTATCTATCTATCTATCTATCTATCTATCTCTATCTATCTATTTATCTATCTATCTATCTATCTATATCTAATCTGTCTATCTATCTATCCACCCATAAACCGATCAAACTTGCCACCTAGCTGGCTCGTTGACTTGCTAAGCCTTTGATCGCCCCTCCATCCATCCGTCTGTCCATCTCTCTCTCTCTCTCTCTCTCTCTCTCTCTCTCTCTCTCTCTCTCTCTCTCTCTCTCTCTCTCTCTCTCTCTCTCTCTCTCTCTCTAGCCTCCATCACTTTATCTCTGACAATACAGCCTGTAATCCTGCTCATCTCCCCACCCGCTGTATTCACCCACGTACTCCTCCAATCCATTATGTCTATGTACCAACTCACCTTCCATTCTAAAAGTTAAGATTCTATTTACTAGCACTCGCCCCAGTCGGGTTGCCATTACTCGACTCCTTGCTCCCCGCTGCTAATTTGCCTGTTTGCACGCGCTGTTAACGCTAAATGAGAGGCAAACGAAGTAGGACAGGCAGCCAGCCAAATTCGCAAAAGCAAAGCCAAATAAAAATAAAAGAAAGAAACGAGAAACTGGCGAGGAAATTATGGAAACAAAATAACGCGGGAGCCCACATCAGGTCTCAGTGACAACGATCCGGGAGGAGAATTTAAAAAAATAAATGCTGGTCAACGAATTCCCGCCAAATCATTACATCAGATTTCCTATAGGTTATATTTTTTTCTGTCTGGCCGCTGGGAAGCAAAATATCAAACCTCACACATTGATTAACTCTCCTTATGCGTGATTTGTGGCGGCGCAGGATTTGTGGAGTAAATACAAGGTCCCATTGCGTGGCATTGCTTGATTGGAGAAATTAGATTGGGGAAATTATACGTAAACGGGCAAGCTTTGTTGGGCTTGTTATGGGAAGACATAAACATAAAGACTTGAGTGACAACGAGTAAGCTGGAAGGGATAGGAGTACGGGGAAGGCGGGGAGATACATACCTAAATTACTTGGCCACATCGCATAATCGGGATACGAACCCAGACCTCATCCGAAAGGGATGGTCGTGTGAGGTGATGAACATGATCCCCCACGCTTGTTCTCATGGCACATACCGAAGATGATGATGAGGGGGAGGGGGATGAGGAGGAGGAGGAGGTGGAGGATGGTGATGATGACCATGATGAAGACGATGACGATGACGATGATGGTGGTGATGATGATAACTATGATGATGATGAGGAGGATGATGATGCTAACTTTGATGCTGATGATGATCATCATTATCATCATGAATATGGTGTTGATGATTCAGTGCAGTTACCTGCGTTGGGAAAAACACTTGATGGGAGGTCACAACAATTAGGTCTAAGACTGCATCGAGAACAGACAAAGTTAGCGAGAATAAATCAAATAATCCAGACTGCCTTGGCAAAACCTCACTTCAAGAGGCAGAATCATACACCAATTTAGGTAGGAATGTGGACAAAGATGGGAAAGAGAGTTATTAAAATAGGCATACAAAAAGTTTGAGGAGCTTTCACAAGCATCGGAAATGTATAGAAGTGAACGCACATTGAAACTAGCACCAAAAGTAGAGTATTTAACTACAAGGTAGATACAGTGCAGACCTGATAAGGCACTCACGTGAGACCCACGAAATATTTCTTCTTATCAGAAATTCTTCGTATAAGAGCTCAGGCATATAGTCATGCATTTACAACTTTTAATGCAATATTGTTCTTCACAACAGAAATTCGCCACATCCGAGATCACCAAAAAGCGGTTTGCGCTGTACTATGATCTCATCATGGGAAGCTCCTCTAACAAAATCTGTCCAGCTCACTGACAACAGTATGCTGGCCATTTAATCGTCATCATCATGTGTCATGCCGATAATCATGGACGGTCATGTTTCGCCATCTCACACGATCACCAGAGTCGTGAATGAGCTATGTGTTCTTGTCTAGACCATACTACGTGGCCAAGCCATCCAGGTATTTACTTCTCTGCCTTCCCCTTGTTCTCTTCCCCTCAGTCTTGCCATTTGTCACCAATTTCACCGATTTATTTCTTTTCATAACGTGCCCCACAAAAAATATGGTAACTGTCTACGTCTAATTTCTCTAATCAGTTTACGGCTTTCATTTGTTTCTTGTAGAAATTGGTCTTTGGGTTTTCTGTATGTCCATGGTATTCTTTGCATTTTCCTCAAAAACCATATTTCCCTAGCCATTAGATGTATTTCAGCTTGTCTGCTCATTGTCCACACTTCACAACTATACACCATTTAATACCACATCAAACACCTTCTGTTGTGCTGCTGCAAACAATACCTTCCGGAACTTCAAAACTAAACCATAATCGCCATCTTAGTTTAGTTTAGTTTAGTTTAGTTTAGTCGATGGATCAATATCACGGCACACGGGTGTAACCCATAAGTACTCCGTTCTACTCCTAACTCAAGTCTGAGTCCGGAGAATCTTAGCTCAGTGCACGAACTCCGTGCGAGGATCCTGAAATACTTCTGTAGATTTTTAACTCGAAAGCTTGCCCGGGCAGCGCGTTAGGCTACTCTTTTTCGATGTCCAACTGCCAAGGGAATTTTTACGTGCGCAGCAATAACCACGGGCGTCGGATCTCACTACCCAGAGACCAGGGGACATTTTGTTACTAGAAGTCCACGTGAAAATAATCCCGGCCCTTACTGGGGCTTGAACTCGGGATCTCCAGCACTCGACGCGGACACATACTTCAAGACCACTCAGCCTCCCCCCCCCCCCCCCCTCTTCGCCATCTTAATCGCCATCTTAGTTGACCAGGAAATGTGTGGGAGGGGCAGCAAATTTCAATTAGGACCAACCTTAAAGTATGTATCTGCAATGTGAAACCGGTATTGCTGTATCGATCAGAAACGTGGAGTATGATTCAAATATTTACTAATTAACCCCCCCCCCCCCCTCCCCCATTAAAAATGGATTTCAAAGGCAATAGGGTCGACTTCGCTGCACTGTGTTTTATCCCATATAGCTCGGTCTCTTCCCGCAAGGCGGTCTGTCAACAGCGTTGCACGACGCACGAACTCCGTAGCTCTTATCCATTCGGCCGTGTTAACCCCTTCGTATACAAATGATGTCGTCGTATAGCCCTATCTGGTCATACAGAATCCAATAGAGGCTGAGTGGTTGTGCTGGTTAGTCGTCAGTCTCTAACTTGAGAAGGTGTTTCATATTTGACATCAGTCTCTAACTTGAGAAGGTGTTTCATATTTGTCGTCAGTCTCTTACTTAAGAAAGTGTTTCATATTTGACGTCAGTCTCTAACTTGAGAAGGTGTTTCATATTTGACGTCAGTCTCTAACTTGAGAAGAAGTTCCACATTTTTCGTCAGTCTCTAACTTGAAAAGGTGTTTCATATTTGACATCAGTCTCTAACTTGAGAAGGTGTTTCATATTTGTCGTCAGTCTCTAACTTGAGAAGGTGTTTCATATTTGTCGTCAGTCTCTAACTTGAGAAAGTGTTTCATATTTGACATCAGTCTCTAACTTGAGAAGGTGTTTCATATTTGACGTCAGTCTCTAACTTGAGAAGGAGTTTCATATTTGACGTCAGTCTGTAACTTGAGAAAGTGTTTCATATTTGACGTCAGTCTCTAACTTGCGAAGGCGTTTCATATTTGACGTCAGTCTCTAACTTGAGAAGGTGTTTCATATTTGACGTCAGTCTCTAACTTGAGAAGGTGTTTCATATTTGACGTCAGTCTGTAACTTGAGAAGGTGTTTCATATTTGACGTCAGTCTGTAACTTGAGAAGGTGTTTCATATCTGGAATCTCTTATATAAGTGTCGACGCTGTGACGAAGGGCTTACGGGCGTAATTTGTAATCCCACATCCACGTTCCAAACACTGTTGTGGGCGATTTGGCAGCAGACCGCCTTAAGCTGGGTTTCAAACAGTGGTATTAGTGAGAAAGCCATACCGATAAGAGTGGGCGGTCATTATTCGCCATCTCACGCAATGACCAGAGTCGTGAATCAGCTCAGTGCCCTTGTCTCGACCATACAACGTGTCCAAGCCATCTAGGTATTTACTTGACAAACTGCTGAACGTAAACTTTCCCAGAAATCACAGTCAAAACATGCTGGGGTTGACTGAGACGCCCTATGAAAGATATGCAACTAGCTAACTTAGATAAATACCACACTTTGTATTTAAATCGGCTTATTATGTCTTTATGTAGTCGTAGTGTCATTTCGATGGTTTTGTGTTGTGTTTTCGAATTGTTGTTTACTGACGTCTTGTGTTTTCCGTAAGTGTATTTTTGTCAAGCTGCCCTTCACTGCATGTTCTTCTATTATTCAAGTTGAGAAGACCCTGCGGGAATCACGGTGCTGCTCTTTGTAAAATGAAGAAGATGAAAAGTATTTTACCACCACCTTCTGTCTAGGGGTAATGGATATGATGTGCAATCTCATCGGATAAGGTCGAAAACTAGCAGAACCTGCCAGCGCATCTAGCACATCAAAAATCCCTTGACAACTGGATATTTGAAAAAGTAGTCCTATTTCGCATCTGCTTGAAATAAATTCCACAGTGGAATACCGGCCCTGGCTTAAAAAGCAATAGTACGCTCCTGGGCGTAAAATTGCCTGGACGATCAGTCTGGGGTTGATCACAACTTCCTGCAAAGGATTTGTAACATTGTTATTTGTTGAATCTGCAAAACACAAATGATAACATTATGGTTCTGGTGAGGCAGAGGCGAAGAAGTGGAGGTCCATGATGTAGGTTAATTAACGCGGTCAATTAATCAGCTCGATCATGACCTCAGACCAGTTGAGCTGAGTTGAGTTTAGTTGTTTGGTTGAGTTGAGTTAAGATTAGTTGTTGGGTTGAGTTGAGTAGGGTTGGGTTTTGGGGTTGAGTTGTTGGGATGGGTTAAGTTGAGTTGAGTTGTTAGAATGGGTTGATATGTTGGATTGGGTTGAGTTGTTGGATTGAGTTGAGTTGATGGGTTGGGTTAAGCTGGGTTGAGTTATTAGGTTGAGTTGAGTTAAGTTATTGGATTGGGTTGAATTGTTGGGTTGCGTTGAGTTGTTGGGTTAAATTGAGTTGAACTGGTGAGTTGGGTTGAGTTGAGTTGTTGGGTTGAGGTGAATTGTTGGATTGAGTTTGGGTTGGGTTAGGTTAGTTTGGGCTGAGTTGAAATGTTGGATTGGGTTGCATTGTTGGGTTGGGTTGATTTGTTGGGTTGAGTTGGGTTGTTGGGTTGAATTTAGTTGAGTTGAGTTGATTTGTTAGGTTGAGTCGAGTTGTTGGATTAGGTTGAGTTGAATTGTTGGGTTGAGTTAGGTCAAAAACCGATATTATAGCACTCAGAACATTCCCACACGTGCTCCGTCCTCATCTGCAACAGCCAACGAATACTAATACTAATGGCACAAGACGAAGTCTGATTATGTATCAATCTAGCCTTTCCTCGGAGTTTTGAGTGTCAGCCAGATCCTCTGGTCTCTCCCTGCAGCACCATTCTCTCCCAGCCGTGATGATATACCCGCTCTTCTGCACTACACACACGATCCCAAAGGGCCTCGACTGCATCATACACCAGTACCTCACCAAGAGGTGCAGACCCAGCCAATCTGTCCACCTGTTCGTTTCCCATCACACCAGCATGTCCTGGGGGAAACACCCAATAGATGCGCTCAATGTTTGAGTGTTGAAATGAAGCCTGCCACTCTACCCGAAGCATGCTTGTCTTTACCTTTCTGACCTCAAACCAGGGTTTGACCTTGACAAAAAATTATTACTGTTTCTTTCTAATGTTTGTGAGAAGTTGTTAAAATGAGTCTAATATTGACACCAGAAAATGTTCTGGGAAGCAAAGGCGAGTCCTGAATTGTCTGTACAAGTATGACGCTAGCACCATATACCCAATACGTCACAAGGCGCGGAAACTGATCCTTTGTGTTTTTATTGATTATACACATACACCCGCCACGCCGCAAACTGATCATTTGTGTTTTTATTGATTATACACATACACCCACCACGCCGCAAACTGATCCTTTGTGTTTTTATTGATTATAAACATACACCCGCCACGCCACAATACGTGGAAATAATACACATACACCCACCATGCCGCAAGACGTGGAAATTATACACATACACCCACCTCGCCGCAAGACGTGGAAATTATACACATACACCCACCAGGCAGCAAGAGGTGGAAATTATACACATACACCCACCAGGCAGCAAGAGGTGGAAATTATACACATACACCCACCAGGCAGCAAGAGGTGGAAATTATACACATACACCCACCACGTCGCAAGACGTGGAAATTATACACATACACCCACCAGGCAGCAAGAGGTGGAAATTATACACATACACCGACCAGGCAGCAAGAGGTGGAAATTATACACATACACCCACCACGCCGCACAAGACGTGGAAAATATACACATACACCCACCAGGCAGCAAGAGGTGGAAATTATACACATACACCCGCCACGCCGCAATGCGTGGAAATTATACACATACACCCGCAACGCAGCAAGAGGTGGAAATTAAACACATACACCCACCAGGCAGCAAGACGTGGACATTATACACATACACCCGCAACGCAGAAAGAGGTGGAAATTATACACATACACCCACCAGGCAGCAAGACGTGGAAATTATACATTAACACCCGCAACGCAGCAAGAGGTGGAAATTATACACATACACCCGCCACGCCGCAAGACGTGGAAATTATACACATATACCCGCCACGCCACAAGACGTGGAAATTATACACATACACCCGCCACGCCATAAGACGTGAAAATTATACACATACACCCACCAGGCAGCAAGAGGTGGAAATTATTCACATACACCCACCACGCCGCAAGAGGTGGAAATTATACACATACACCCACCATGCAGCAAGACGTGGAAATTATACACATACACCCACCACGCCGCAAGACGTGGAAATTAATCACATACACCCGCCACGCCACAAGACGTGAAAATATACACATACACCCGCCACGCCACAAGACATGGAAATTATACACATACACCCACCAGGCAGCAAGACATGGAAATTATACACATACACCCGCCACGCAGCAAGAGGTGGAAATTATACTTATACACCCGCCACGCAGCAAGAGGTGGAAATTATACACATACACCCACCAGGCAGCAAGACATGGAAATTATACACATACACCCGCCACGCAGCAAGAGGTGGAAATTATACTTATACACCCGCTACGCAGCAAGAGGTGGAAATTATACACATACACCCGCCATGCAGCAAGACGTGAAAATTATACACATACACCCACCAGGCCGCAAGATTATACACATACACCCGCCACGCAGCAAGAGGTGGAAATTATACACATACACCCGCCACGCAGCAAGAGGTGGAAATTATACACATACACCCGCCACTCAGCAAGAGGTGGAAATTATACACATACACCCACCAGGCCGCAAGATTATACACATACACCCACCAGGCCGCAAGATTATACACATACACCCGCCAGGCCGCAAGAGGTGGAAATTATAAAAATACACCCACTAGGCCGCAAGAGGTGGAAATTATACACATACACCCACTAGGCCGCAACAGGTGGAAATTACAAAGAAAGAATCATCAAAGGGAGCGGCTGGTCGAGTGGCTAGAATGCCGGGATCTCTTTCGGGAGACCCGGGTTCAAATCCTCGGTAAGATGTGGAGTTTTTTCTGTCCGGGGCAAAAAGAAAACTAACCTGCACAGTTCGCGGCGACTGCACTAGCCATGCGGCCTTAATTCCTCAGGCTCAAGAGCAACACCCCCCCCCCCCACCCCTCCTGTCCTACACCGCAATGTACTATAGGCAGTAAATGACAGTTTGTTTGTTTGTTTGTTTGTTTGTTTGTTTACAGAATCATCAAACAACCAGAAGTAGAATCGCTACGCTTTACAAGAATACGATCGCAAATAACAAAATGGACATTGCGGGAAACAAAGCCGTCGTCAGCACACACACAACAAACACACACCGATACAACTTCATGAAAACTATCCATATGTATAGTTGTTTACAATAAGGGTGATTTACTAATTTTATATGTCAGTATAGTTTTGAAACCCAGGGCAATCATCATCATGTGCCAAGTTGATAAGCGTTGGCAGTCATGGTTTGCCATCTCACACGATCACCAAAATCGTGGATCAGGTCTGTGTTCTTGTCTCAATTATACCATGTGGTCGAGTCATCCAAGTATTTATCTCTCTGCCTTCCTTTTGCTCTTTCCCCATCAATCTTGTCAGTTGTCACTATGTTTTCGAGTTTATTTCTGCTCATAACAAGCTAAAAAAAAAAACTTGACTACTTTTTAATTCTCTAATTAATTTACGTTTTTCATTTGTTCAAGGTTTTGAGTGTCTGTCAGACTACTGAGTCATTAGCTTTTCTGGCCGTGTATGGTTTTACGTGCATTCTTCTAAGAGATCACATTTCCACTGCTATTAAATGTTTCTCAGCTTGTCTAATAACTGTCCATGTTTCCTATGCATATAACATTATTGGTTCCACAAAGCTCTTCAATACTTATTTTCAGCTGTAATTAGCAGCTTTTTATTGGTCATTATGCCTTCCTTCTTGCGAGGAAATAGACGGTTGGACTTGAATAACAACTGGTAAACTTAAAGGGAAAATAGCAAAGGGGAAGACAATTCAGGTACCTGGCCACGAGGTATAATCGGGTTACATGCAAAGACCTGATTCGAGACTAATGATCTTGTGAGATGATGGACATTGATTAATCCCGTGGAACATACCGAAGATGATGATGATGGTGGTGACGATGATGATTATGATGATGATGATGAGGAGGAGGAGGAGGAGGGGGATTCAGTGCCGTTACCTGCGTTGGTAAATAAACATCATTGGAGGTCACAACAATCAGGTCAACAATCATTGCATAGAGGAAAGACAAAGGTAGCGAGACGTGGGGGTAAGACAAAGGTAGCGAGACATAGGGGAAAGACAAAGGTAGCGAGACGATAGTGGGAAAGAAGACAAAGGTAGCGAGACGAGGGGGAAAGACAAAGGTAGCGAGACGTGGGGGAAAGACAAAGGTAGCGAGACATAGGGGAAAGACAAAGGTAGCGAGACATAGGGGAAAGACAAAGGTAGCGAGACATAGGGGAAAAACAAAGGTAGTGAGACATGGGGAAGAGACAAAGGTAGCGAGAATAAATCAGATAATGGTACGAAACGTGAAAACCTTAAAAGTGTGATAGAAATTATAATAACCATGTTATTGTCTTGTAACCTGTCAAAGTTGTCGTTAAGTATATCAAGAGCGTTAAGCACGTGACACCACGGTGCAAACAAATACGGTGACGTCATAAGGACAGTTCAAAGATGGCAATTCCACTTTTGACATGCTCTAAAGAGGAGCAGCGTTCTGTTATACTATTATTTAAAATCATTAGTTTTAGTTTAGTTTAGTTTAGTCGTGGATCAACATCACGGCACACGGTTTAACCCATAAGTGCTCCGTTTTCCTCCTAATTCAAACCTGAGTCTGGAGAAACTCAGCTCAATGCACGAACTCCGTTGCATCGGCGAGGATCCTGAAATACTTTGGGTAGATTTTTAACTCGAAATTTTGCCCGGGCAGCGCCGTTAGGCTACTCTTTTTCGATTTCCAATGCCAAGGGATTTTTTACGTGTGAAACAATACATACGGGCGTCCGATCTCACTACCCATAGACCAGGGGAAATTTTATTACTGGAAGTCCAGGTGGATTTTTTAAATAAATCCCGGTCCTCCCGCACTCGAGGCGGACATCATACCTCGAGACCACTCAGCCCCCCCCCCCCCCCCCCCCCCCCATTTAGAATCATTTATTATTAAATATAATAATATTAAAATTAATATTTTAAAAATTTTTAATAAAATAAATAATTTTTAAAAAAACAGTTTTAATTTTAATAAAATAAATAATAAAATTTAAATTTAAAAAAAAAAATTTAATAATTAAAAAAATTAATATTAATATATTATTAATTATCATTAAATATTAATTACATTTAAAATCATTGAAGGGGTAAAACTTATAGAAATTCATCGGCGAATGAAGGTCGTGTATGGTGATGCTTGCCTGTCATTTCAGCAAGTGTATGAGTGGAGTAGAAGTTTCGACCCACAATCCAATTCAAGAAGCATGGACATCTGAGTAAGGGTGTCCTTTTACAATGGTTGAAACCATCGAAGACCTCCACTTTCAGTGTGTTCCACATCCCCCGTACTCGCCAGATCTAGCCCCAAGTGATTTCCGCCTGTTTGGGTAACTCACAGAGTCAACGAACAATTTAAGGTTTTTATTTGAAGCCCCTTCGTAACTCAATCTTCCTTTGCGAAACCTCACTTCAAGAGGCAGAATCATACACCTATTTAGATAGAACTGTCAGCAAAGAAGTGGCTACGTTTGCCATTATGACTCTTGTTCTAATATTTACAAATCTTACGATTGCCCCGCGGTAATTTTATCGATTTACCTGTTTAAGAATTTTCACATTTACTTGAAAATAAGTAACCCTTATTCTGTAAATGACGACACAGAGAGATAACTCTACGCGAAAACGTCATACCTTTCCAGGGTTAATGTTCTTTTAACGTCTCTATTTTGTTCTTCCCCAGGGAAGGCAGTGGACGATGCCTATGTGCAGTTCAAGAGTATCTATGGTAAAGGTCGGACATAAGTTGATGTTGTTGCTGAAGCTGCTGATGTTGCTGCTTGTTGCTGAAAGTCAGGCCCAGAACATCCCCCGCCATCTCAATAACCTTGTCCGAGAGAACGAACTGGACACTTTTCAGAATTCCCATATTTTAGTCAAGGACAGAGAAAGTGACGTCTATCTCTACAAGGAGGTTGCTAGAAAGTAAGCATGCGTTACATATCTGCACAGTGGTTGTTGTTGTTGCTGATGCTGCTAATGTGCGGGGTTTGACTGTTGTTATTGATGTTGCTGTTGGTGGTGGTGGTGGTGGTGCTGCTGCTGCTGCTGCTGCTGTTGCTGTTTTTGATGCTGATGATGAAGATGTTGGTTTTGCTATTGTTCTTGGTGATGATTAAAGTCGCTTAAAGGTCAACAGTGTCGACTTCATTACACCGGGTTTTATCCCATATGGCTCTGTCTCTTCCCGCAGCGTGGAAAGCGTCGCACAAAGCACGAAATCCGTAGCTCCAGCGACGACCCCCAGGAGTCTCCGAAAAAAAATGCACTCTTGAACCGAAGGACGCGGTCCGGAATCGAACCATATTCTTCGGAGCCCAAGTCAGGCGGCTTGACCACTTCGCCACGGAGACTCCCTCTTGGTGATGATGATGATGATGTTCATGATTTTATGTTGATGACTATGATAATGATGATGATGTTTCTGCTGCTGTTGCTGCTGTTATTGTTGTTGCTGTTGTTGTTGCTGCTGCTGCTGCTGCTGCGGCGGCGGCAGCGTCGTCGTCATCGTTGTTGTTGTTGCTCAAATTTACTGCATATACGTGCTTCAACATCTAGTGCACTGGACTAATTTTGCGAATGGACTAACTTTCTGTATTACCAGTGTCTCTCGCTAACAGGCGAACCCACCCCGACACTTGAAGTACTTGTAATTTACATCCCCAGGTCAAGGACGAGAAGTCAATATTTTAGTCTAACTGACCGGTTGAACCCGCTACCTCGGCATCAGCACTTCTTCTTCTTCTTCTTTCGTTCGCTTGAAATATGTCTATAACTGCAATGTTGTCTCTTGTATGAATGTAACTGTCTTTTTCAGTTCACACAGCGGTCCGTAGAGTTTATCTTCCACTGTCATCTCTCTAGGCCAGAAGGTTTGCCTAGATATGTTATATTTTGGGCAGTCTTGGAGTATGTGCTCTGCTGTTTGCGACGCCAATCCACATGTGCGCATGGCTGTTTGACCAATCTTGAATTTTGTATATATATGGTTGCGTAATCTATTGTGTCCTGTTCTGAGGCGCAGAATAATGACTTGTTCTGGTCTGTCCATAATGTGGTAGTCATCTTGAGCAGGTTTTGGTGGCTTTCTGACTGATTTGATCATTCTTTTCTTTTGGTGGTATGTAACGGGCACATCAGGCTGTTCTTCTTTGGCCCCCTTCCTTAGCCAATTGATCAGCTCTGTCGTTTCCGGGTACTCCACAGTGGGATGGTATCCACTGTATGGTGACCTTACGCTGATTGCTAATTTCAGAAAGTAGTGCCCTTAGTACTGGCAATTTCCCAGACAGGAGCGCCTCGAGTACTGATTTTGCATCTGTCAATAGCAACACAGGTTGTGTACCATTGCTGGTATTTAGTAATTTCTCTGTTGCTATCTTGATTGCCTCAATTTCAGCATCATACTTATGGAGTACTTTCCTGTCGGTACTCTAGCTGTGTCCCTAGTATTATTTGGGTATTCTATGTACAGTCCCGTTCCTCCATTTTGAACAGCATTTTGTGCTGACCCATCTGTGTAGACTCGGTTCCAGAGGTCCTGTGGGTATTCTTCATCAAGGAAGCTGAGAGTGGCTGTTATGCGCTGCACACTGTTCTGTTCTTCCTTGTCAAATATTCCTCTCACATTTGTCTGGATTTGTAATGATAGTCTATGTTCATCTTTCCATGGAGTTCGCTCTGGAATAGTTGTTAGGGGGATACCAACTGTGGGCAGATCCGTGGTTTCTCTGCAGAGTCATTTGGCCTGGTGGATAAAACTACTTCTTTTCAACCTAGCTAGGTTTTCAAATCTGTTCTTCATAGGGTGGCCTGGCATGCTGCGGAACTTTTCTGCTTGTATTAGCGTTTTCGTATCTCTGCGCTCACTCCCTCCTGTGGTAACTCTTAATTTTGCGCTTTGTCCAGCTATTGTAGTGTGGTTTTTGATGCCGAACACCACGCAGTTGACCTGTATTCCAGGTGTGGTCGTATGCTCTGTTGATAAACTTTGCTAAGTATTTTCCCACTGGCTCCCCATGTGGTTCCACTTAGCTTTCTCCAGATGACTATTTTCCTTGCTTTTGCTACTGCTTTGTTGATGTGCTTTCTCCATGTCAGCCTGCCATCAAATGTTACTCCAAGGTATGTTGGTTCTTTATCTTCTTTTAGGGGTGTTCCATTTATGTGGATGGTCCCTGCCTTTTGTTTTGGAGAGAGGGTAAATAGGGTAGTGCTGCACTTGTCAGTGTTTATGCTGACACACCATCTATTTCCCATGCAACAAATGTATCTACAGCTGTTTGTAGCAATCTGGTGGCCACTGATGCATGTTCATTTGTGCTCCATAGAACCAGGTCGTCGGCGTACATTGCCGCTTTAATTCCATGCGGTAGATTAGTAACCAGATCATTGATGAAGATTAGAAAAAGTGTGGGGGTCAAGACTCCGCCCTGGGGAACACCGTTACGCAGTAGTACTTTCTTGCTCTTTATTCCGTCTATCTGTACTCGGGCTCTTCTGTTGTGCAAGTATGCTTTCACCCATTAGTACATTCTTCCATTGACTTTGCAGTTTCTCAGTTTCTTCATCAGACCTTCTTTCCAGACTTTGTCAAAGGCTTTCTTCAAATCTATCCATGCCGCAAGCACCAGCTTCTTCTCTTGGAATGCATCCTCAATTTCTTGAGAGAGGTAGGTTGTCTGATCTTCCGTAGAGTAGCACTGCCTAAAGCCAGCCTGCTGTGGCACAAGGATGTTTTTACTTTCAATGTACCACTGCAGTCTGTGATTGATGATGCGCTCCAGTGTTTTGCAGAGACAGCTGGTGAGGCTAATTGGTCTGTAGCTAGAGGCAATGGAACTATCTTTCCCTGATTTTAGGAGGGGTATCATGATTGCTTCTCTCCAGGCTTGTGGAACACTGCCTAAGGTCCAACTGTTATTGAAGATCTGCAACAGCTTTGCTTTGGCCTCTATTCCTAGGTTCCTGATCATTTCATTGGAGATACCATCAGCTCCTGGTGACTTTCTCATTTTCAGTTTTGATATGGCTAGCTCCAGTTCGCTGATTGTGATGGGTGCCTCCAGAACCTCATGTACTATTTCCTTCTGTCCTGTATGTTGCCGTTTCTCTCGAATCTCTTGTTGTTTCTCTGGACTAATTTTGATATTGTTATCTTGTGCGAATGAGTCCGTAAAATGGTCAGCTGCTTGCTTTCTTGTTAAGATGTTTCCATCTTTATGTAGTGCAATTTTTGAGTTTCTCCCTGTGCCCTCATCGTTAAGTTGTTTTATTAGCTTCCACAATTTCCTTGTGTCTCTTTCAAAGTTCAGAGACTCTGTTTTCTCCTGCCAGCTTTTCCGTCTAGCCTGCAGCTTGGCCCTTTGAAATTTGGCTTTTGCGTGCTGGAATTTATTGTGGTGCTCTTGGCTGGGTGTGGCCTCTGCTTGCTTTCTACACACTTCCACATCATTATGCAACTGTTCCAGTTCACTACTCCAGTAGGGTTTATATTGTTTACGGGCTCCTCTTGGTACTGTTTCTCGCGCTGCCTGTAGTATGCATTTCCCAAACTCTTCAACTACTTTATTTATGTCTTTCTCAGTGTTCAGGTTTCTAACCAGTATGCTGGTGCGATTCTTGTACATTGCCCAGTCTGCTTTCTTGTAGTTCCACCTCGAGAGGGTGCTGCTTTCACTTACAAGCTCATTTTCTACAGTTAGACAGACTGGCCGATGGTCACTGCCACCAAGTTGTTTCCCAACAATTCGTGTAATGTTCCACTCCAGGTCTGGTGAATGAAAAGCCAGGTCAGGTGTAGTTGTAGTGTGCCATGATCTCGAGTAGAAAGTATGTGGGTCGGACGGCTTGTTAATCAAGATGAATCTATTCTCATCCTGCCAGTCTTCCAGTCTCTCTCCTCTCTGGTCCATGTGATCATAGCCCCAACTCTGCGAGTGGCTGTTGAAATCGCCACACACAATCATTTTTTCTGTTAATGGTAGTGTGTCCAGTGCCTGTGGGCGGTCACTTGGACAGTAGTAATTGATCAGATGTAGGTCTGTATAGCCTGTCTTAAGTTTAAGTGTCTGATACTCAGCCCCTTCCATGTAGACTTCGATTTGGGAAGCAGTGATGTTATTTTTTACAGGGGTAAGTATCCCACCTTTTCGCCTGTCTTTTCGGTCAGATCGGTAACACTGGTAGCCTCTGATTTTGAAGGCTATATTTTCGTTGAGGTGAGTTTCTTGCAAGCAACATATGCTTACTTTTTCTTGGTCCAGGATGTTTTCTAATTCTATTTTTTTTTTTTTGCTGACTCCCTCCGCATTCCAGAGCATCATTTTAAGTCTGTGTTTAGTATGGCCAGCCGTTCTATTCTCATGTCCCCTGGCTCCACAGGACATCTGAGAAGGACCTCCAGTAGTTGGCGTTGGACCCTTTCGAGACATAGGGCCCGGCACTGCACCTGCCTGGGGGTCCAAAGCAGGGCGAGCACCATAACATTTAGCAGTAGTCGACATATTCCATTTTGCGTAATTGCGTGGCATCCTGATTTCTGTGGTGCGCCTCCTGGCTGGTTGCCTCCGTCTTCAGCACCTTTCCTTTGCTAGAGCAGACTGTGGTCTCACTCGAGTTTAGATATGTACACACGCACACACGTGTCTGCACATGCATGTATGTGTATACACATCTAGAGCACACTGGTTATTTTTCGGCGCCAGAAACTCGCCGTCGCCCTTTCTCCTGTTAGTAGAAACAGTTCCGCCACGTGAAGGCCAGGAGTTGGACTTTTGCTGCATAGGTTATGTATTCACGAGCCATTGGGGTATTTAAGCAATGTTGGGCGCTCACCCCAACACTGCGTCCCGGCTACATACAGCAACATTTGGAACCGGCATCAGCACTCTGTGTTTCTTTTTTTCTTTTTCTACCAGCCTTCCAGTTCCCCTGGCTGTGTTTGTTTCTTTACTTAGCCTCCGTACCTACCGCCCTATCACGTGCTTACCTACCTTCTTAATACCTACCTACTTACCTACCTACCTACCTACCTACCTACATCGTTTCCCAACTTCCCATCTCCTTACTCAATATCTTCCTGTCTGCCTAGCTTCCAAACAATCTACCTACCTACCTACCTACCTACCTACTTACCTACCTACCTACCTACGTGTATACATACTATCCTACCCCTGCTAACCTATCCACCTACCTACCTACCTACGTGTCTACATACTATCCTACCTTTGCTAACCTATCCACCAACCAACCTACCTACCTACCTACCTACGTGTCTACATCGTAGACATCGCTGCCCAATTGCCCATCTCCTTACCCAATATCCTCCTATCTGTCTATCTTTCTAACGAACAGTCTACCTACCTCCCTACCTACTTAGATCTCTACACACTATTCTACCTATCTCCCGGCCTGCCTATCTACCTCCCTAACTGCCTACATATGTCTATATGGCCGAGGGATAAAAGCGTTCCCTCTTAAACTTCCGGTGAACTGATGGAGGGTCTAACCACTAGACCAGCCAGTTGGACTTCAAAGTTTACTTGTTGAGACAGCGAGGGCAAACTTCTGAGTGTAACATTGCCTAGAAAATAAACCTGGGATTGCAGTTGATGACGACGTCCTACAAAGGATCTTCCCTCTAACTCTCACTGTCTCTCTTTGTCTCTCTCTCTCTTTCTCTCTCTCTCTCTTTCTCTCTCTCTCTCTCTCT